>JABTTQ020001182.1:0-467325 GCA_016081115.2 Rehmannia glutinosa
AATATAACTAAAATAATCAGCTAAAAAATATCTAGCTAATTTGGCTCAAAATTCAAATAATTACATACATATAGCAAAATACCAAATTTATTTTAAATTTTGAATTGAAAAACAAGAAAATTTTGAAGATCGGAATCAATTCAATCACAAAAATGATTTCAAAACTAATTGAACTAATATGTTGCATGTTTAATTGTGATCAATTCAATTGAACAAACCGAGTTTGATCTAAATTTTAAATCATTGATAATTAATGGCCACATGAACACAAGATTGGTGGTGTAGGTAGAGTTGTGTAGGTCCCAGCGCGGTGTGAGTAAGGTTTTTAGGGGTTGAATAAACCTTACCAACTTTTGAATTTATTCCTTTTAAAATAGTTCGTGAGTTAATTTCACAAATTTATGTCCTGATGGACAACTAAGTTAGTTAACCAAAGAAGTTAGCCACTCAATGACTGGGACTAATTGTTGATAGAATAACTCATAAGTTTAGTTAATACTTAACCCTGCCAGATGAGATTTTCAACAAAGACTTAACACCGTTGAATTTGGTTTAAGATTGTTTTAACACTTGATTTTAGTACTTTGTTAATTATCACTGATGCAAATTATCAACAGATATAAAATGATATGCGTAAATTAAATGTTGAAATGTAAATGACACAATAATTTTTGTAGAGGTTCAAAGACGGGGTAATTTTTCTAACTCTCTTCTCCAACTTCTCGAGGAATCCACTAAGTATTGATTAGAGTACAAAGTGGTTATCACCCCATACATGCTTGATCACACAACCGACTTGATCTTTTGGGACTCGGCCTCGGAGACGCCTTGGTCACACGACCGGCTTCTCGTCCGACCAGCCTTTCTTCATTGCATACCGCTTGCTACTTCAAAATTCACCACTTGCTCAAGTTCCTTGATTTGATCACTTAAGCCCTCCAATAACTTAAGATTGGTTCGACATTAAACCTTTTACAATCCTCCTCGAATGTAGACCCCTTTTGATTCTTCAAAAGTTTCCTCTTCAACAATTTGAAGTGTTTTCTTTTCTGCTTGGTGTTGGATCGATTTTCTCCGAAATTTAGGCTTGAGGATTTGCTTGAATAACTTGAGAATATTTTGCAAGTGTTATAGTTGAATAATAGCTTGAATGTTCGTGGTTCAGTTTTCAAAGTTACCTCTTCTCAAAGTGATTCTCACCTTTTATAGTGAACTTTTAAAAATCGCCGCTGAAAGAGATAGTTGATTTCAAAAGTCACTTGTGTTCGTTGGCTTGTCTTGTTCCAAATCCTTGATATTGACATTTCCTCGTATTAAATGAGCATTCACTTTTCGTAGTCCGACAAAAGGTGCAAGAGCTTCACATCGTTTATTCCTTTGCACGCTTCGGGATTGAGCACTTTAAGACATGACATCATGGAAGTATTACTTGTTTAGGTAATATTCTTGACTTTTGTGCAACGGATTCTTTTCGGTTAAATCTTCTTTACGATGTCTTTTCCCCATGTGACTTGAGTCCGGTCCAATGATGAAAGACTCGCATCCGCCACTCAACTCGACTCGCTTCGAGTTGACTTGACCGACACTTCACACAACAGATCCGACCGATACTTCTTCAATGAGTTCTTGTCTTATCCTCCTTGCCATACGGCTATTTCACAAAGAAAGTCTTCATTTCAATCTTCAAATTGACTTTTGTATATCCAGACATAGCCGACTTGACCACTGACACCATGCACAATCATATCTATTACAATACAAATTACAAGGAAAATGGGGTGCCAACTTTATAGTCTAAATTTTATATGGCATTCATTAAAATCTAAACAATAAATTTCCCAAATGGCAATGGCTCGACCAAAGTAGTGGTGGATCTATTAGGTGGAATGGGGTACAGTTGTACCCCAATTTTGAAAAACCATCAATAATATGTAGTTAAAAATAACAAAAATAGTGTTGTAAAATTTATTTTTACAAAAATAACTAGAAAATTTAATAATAAAATACAAATTCCCAAAATAATTTTTCAAAAATTAAAAATGAACTTAACAACGTGGACAAATAAAATAAATGGTAAACTCTATAAAAAATAGTGTTACCAAAACTATGTTTTGTTGTCTCCTATTTTAGTTCTTATACACACACACACACATACATATATGTATGTATTTTTCCATGTATTATTACTCGACCACCTCTTGCAAAAATCTCCGCCCACTTTGCACATACAAACAACTTTTAAAAATAAAAATACATCCAAATTTACTACTACAACCATCGCGAGGGAGGGGTCAACCTCGGGGCCCGCCCCCATTTAAAAAAAATATTCAACGGAAATTTTTTAAAAAAAATATTTTTAGTTAACATTTATGTGAATTTTCTATTAGTTTTTATCCGCCCACCCCGATTTCGTGATTAGCCCATTCCATAAAATTTCGTGGCTACGCCAATACGCCATTGACTACAACCTTGAAATAAAGTATAACATAAATCTCCATTCTTATTATGATTATAAACATGATTAGAAGTGCAATGAAGTTGCACCTTTTATGTTTTATGAAAAATTAATTTTCAAATATCAAAGACAAATATATATTCTTGAATGTATTTTATATGATTCTTATGTATGAATTTTTTTTCTTTTGGCTTTATCAATAAAAAATATTAAATCGTATTTCTCATCCGATGCTATTTTATAAATATTACAATATAGGAGTTAAAGTTCATAAACACGTATATTCGAAAAATGCACATGCCGTTGTACAAAAGGGATGTCTCACGTATATACGACACATGCATGCATTGCACGAGGTCTCATATACCAATTTACCTTTATTTTTAATTTTAAAACAATGTTTATGTGCATATGCCGACCCCCATTTTTAACTATTCAAGTCATAAAGCAAGTTTGATTCGATCCAAAAAAACTGTATTTTTTCAAGTTCATTTAATGAGACTCATTAAAATAAATGAACCAAACTCAAACTTAGATATATTATGTTCAAGTTATCTCATTAAAATGAACAAACCCGATATTATGTTAAGCTCACGAGTAATGGCTCGATAGTAAGCTCGCATAAATTAAACTAATAATTTGACTTTAATTTTAATGTTTCATATTTTTTCTTATGATAATATAAAAATATTTCCATACAATTATTTATTTGAATAAAATTATAAATTTTAGTTAATATATTATGCGTTTTAGATATATATATATATATATAATTTTATTTTTGTAATAAAGTGAAGAATAATTTAATTTATAATTAATATTTACAAAGCTTGTTTAGGCTCGATTAAGCTTGAAAAAATTTGTGAACCATTAATATGTTTGATAAATTTTTAGGCTTGAGTTCGACTCGATAATAAACGAATCAAACTCAAACACTCAAAAAGCTGGCCTTAGTTTGGGCTTAATTGCAGCCTAATCCTATATATGAGTTGCCGTCGGCCAGTTGGACCGACCAATTTTGCCAACTCCAAGTTTGCGTTTGGTTGATAGGGGAGAAAACTCATGTTGTATATATGAGTATGACCATACTAATTTGTTGACCAGTTGATTTTACATTACTTTCCGACAAATGGACAAGATTAGTTTGCAATCCATGAGATTGAGACCACTAAGATCTTTCGCGGTCCACTACCACAATGAACTGTCTCACTCATCAAATTCTCTTTCTTTCTGAAAAACAAAATAATATTATTAATGAATTTTTTTGAAGCTTCTTGATTATTTTGAGACCTCCAATGATTAAACAGGGATCAATTTAATTTTTTAGCAAGAAAAAGTTAAAAACGTTTGTTAGGTAAAAAATATTGAGAATAATTTATTTATTTTTTGGTTTTTGAAAGAAAAGGTTCAGCTTTTATTGATTCTAGTTAAATTTAGACAGAAACAAAATAAAATATACACAGGGGAAGAATAATAATAATAGGATAACAAAAGAAGTAAAAAAAAAAAAGATTAAATGTGTACTTATATTGCACTTGGTGATTCAAGACCAGAAACTGAAAGGCACTTTTGGCAAAATTTTTGTTTTCTTGCAAAAAAAGAACAAAAGTTCCACATTTTTAAATGATTCTAACTTATAAAGTTTTCAATGTATGAGAAAGAAGTTGATTTTCTTTTCTTCTTTTTTTTAATAAAGAAAAAAGGAAACTTTATGACTTGTAAAATTTCTAAAGGATTATAAAAACTATTACAAAAATGAAATTCTAAATCCTCATGAGCTTATGTGTAAAGACCAAATTCTAGGACATTTCTTGGAAGGAGGCCTTTCGGAAAAATCAGCTCCACTAGCTTAAGCACATTATAACTTTTACCCACTTGTCCTTTGATATATGAAGTTTTTTTTTTTTTTTTTTTTGATATATGAAGTTATGGACCACTTCAAACACTCATTATTCATACCATTTCCATGAATGTGAATACTATTGTTTGGTCTTATTAGTTCAATTAATGATGTATCATTAATGCATAAATTTGTAATGATTGAATCAACTAACTCTCCAATTGCATTTGATATGGAGCGAATATATATGGTCCATTGGGTGAATTAAAGAGACCCTTGGTTTTTTTTTGTTTTCGAAACGATAGATATATATTAATTACTCAATAAAACTTACTACAAAGAGAGGAATAAAATTGGGTGAATTAAAGAGACCCTTGGTTAGGAAGCTCAAAATCTTACTACAAAGAGAGGAATACAATTTTGTTTTCTTTCAAAAAAAAAAATTGTTTTGTTTTTTTTTTTAGAAAACGAATTAAGAATAATCAAACAAGAATTTAATGTTTGTGCTGAGGGAAAATAATATTGATGTTGATTTCCATTCTTTATGGAATCAACTATCAAGTAGACAAGAAAGAAAGATTATTTTGATTACGTCCCTTATATTGTGGAGATTTGGCCTAACAAATTGGATCATTACAAATATAAATAGAGATCTTTAAGGTTATTAGATACATTCATACATACACCATTACTCTGAGTTTCATTCCCCTTTAGATAACTATTATTTTTCGATTTGAGCGTCGGAATGTCTATCCCGGAACTATACTTGGAGCGAAGGGTTCATGGTGGCCGTTCCAATCGAGCACATCTCTCTCTAAATCTTAGACAACAATTCCAATTAGTTTGAACCAAAATTTAAATGCAAAACACTTCAATTATTTACATTTCCCCCAACTCTGCATGTGACAGGCACCAGATAAATGCAAGTAAACAATTAACAAAGACTAATTAATGGTACACATTAACAAAATCAAACTTTAAATATAAATTAATTGCAGCACTACAAAATATAAAACACAACAAGCCAAGTTCTTGGCCGTACCCTCACTCCACTTTTCACAAAACCAAACACACTAAACATAATTAACAAATGTGATCTAAGTATGAAAAGATGATGAAAGGCCTTTAATTAATTATTATTAAAGGGTATCATGAGTTTGAAAGTTTAATTATTTAAAATTAGCACTAACAACAATATTAATGTATGCTTTGTGGGGAGAGGAACATACGTCATGAAAGCGTGAGACTGATGTCATCATAAACCCCACAAACTAAGGACTTTCTCGTGGCCTATTGTAGTAGTGGGGGTTGCAGCTATCATCAAATCTTTGAAAGACAAAAAGGGAGCTAGATTATTAAAATGAGAATTTATGATAAGAAAAATAAAAAATAATATTGGAGAAAGGGGAGAAAAAAAAAAAACAAACAAAAAGGGGGCTCTAAAAGGTTAAGGAAAATGGGACCAAAGCGGCCATGCGTGTGACCATTTAGCAGCATAAAGCTTTGTCTTCTCTTTTCATTGCCCAAAGTGCAAAAATAGTCTAGTACTTAGTGAGATTTCTGCCCTTGGACTCACTAAAATCTCTAATAAGAAAGAGGAGACAAAAGTCCAATTGAACAAAAAATGTTTGGTATTTAGTTTTACACTTGATCTATATAATAAAAATTTCCTCAATAATTAAAGAATTTTGATGGTTTCATTTTTTTTTATGTATTTATATATTCAGTGTTTCTTTGTGAACATGCGTGGGTACCAACGAGTAAGTGTAAGTTGGTATGTAACGGTTTATTTAATTAATTTGGCTGTTTCTCAAAAAAAAAAAAAAAATTGGCTTAATTGCAATTTTAGTTTTATGTCAATTTTAGTTTGTAACTTCTTTATGTGCCAGGGGGAATATTTTACCCTTTAGTCAAAATAATATTTCAGTAACAATCATAGGTATTTTAGGTAAAAGACAATGGTATTGTGGGAACAAATAAGATATTGAAATACCGGACTGGGACCAAAATCACACAAAGTCATAACTTAAAGGACTAAAATTGAACAAATCGGAACTTATTGGATCAAAATTGCACATGAATAATTTTTTAGAATCACAATTGCTACCTAAAATATTTACAGGGCCAAAATTGCTAGCCCCTATAATTACGGAACTAATTTTGCAATTAAGCCAATTAATTTATAGAGTTATATATATTTTTTTAGTTGGGAGAATGTAATTTGAATGTACATGATAATTAAATTAAAATAATTTGTGAATATAAAATTGTAATCGAAGTAAGTATGCAAGGGTACGTAAATAATGATCATTATTGTCTTGCTCTGAATGCTAAGCCAAATTTTTTTCACGTTCTCTTTTCCCCACACACAAATAGATAGCACAGAGAGACAAGCACAGTTAATTCAATTATGCTGTTAAAAAAGTGAATAAAAGTTTACTGGGGTTAATAATGATCAATTCTTCGACTTTTGTCAGCTGCTAAGCTTCTTATTAGTTGTGTAATTAATTCCTGATCAGACTTTGTTGGTCAAGAGACCTAACAACGAAAACACTTTTCTATTTCCTTTCTTATTTTACTTTTTCCAAGAAATGCATATTCTGTTATATTATGTTATATCCTGAAGTCTATGGTAATTGTGGCTTGCGGACCCGGGCCGACATTTCACAAAGCTACACATTAGACCATCAAGAAAATACTCGAGCATGTGCTAAAAAAACCACTAACTATGTCATTCGAAGATCTTCTAGAAATAGACATCATTCGTTTAAATTGCATTTTTAAGTTATTTTTGTTGTTTATTATTTTTTCTGAAGTTTAACATTTTTTTTCTTTGCTACCTGATTGGTTTGTGATCATGATTTTTTCCTTTCTTTTATATATTTCCATTTATCTTAAAAAAAGATTTTAATGAGAAAAAATAAAATATAGAAAATAATATCACCATTTTGGTAAGAAAAGTATTTTCCTAACCCTTTTTGTTAATTAATTAATTGAAAACCAAGAACAAAACAAAGCCTAAATTATCCATAAGAAATGGAAAAAAGTAAGTAGGGCTTCTTCAGTAGAATTTGGACAAGTTTAATATTACTATCTAGTAGAATTTATCGATTAATCTATATATATATATATATATATATGTAACTAAACCAAGAAATAATATATCTTATCTTTTGTTTTTAACTAATTTGGATTTTATTTTACTGCAACTAAATGTTCCAATTAACGTTGATAATTGACATAATTACGAATTAAAGAGTGAAGAAAGTATGTTAATATAAAACCTAGCTCAAATGGTATTGCTCATCATTTATAAAGGTATCGACCATAGTTCGAACCTCGTATTTTTTAATTTTTTGAAATTTATCTCCTTACATCCAACCAAGATTACTCTCAACTTAATAAAAAAAAAAAAAAAAATTATGCTAATATGAATAAATTGAAACATCTTGGAGACAAACCCTTGGACATGTATGTATGAAAGATTGTTGATAATTAATACTGGCTTTCACATCACCATATTTGATTTAGGATAAGTTCTGACAAAAGAATGTGCATAACTTCATGTGTATGTAAGTACAATTATTGATCACTAGATATTGCTTTCATTTCAGATATCAATCAATCCATGAAAACTATAAGTAAATGTTACTAAATATCAGTAAAATAATTAAAAAAAAAAAAAGAAAGATGAATAAATACTTGAGAGTCATTATTGTCCCATTTCTAGAGCTTTATCGAGTAGGAAAAAGATCAATCCATACTTGAGAGTCATCACTGTCCCACTCCTAGAGCTTTATAGAGTAGGTAAATTGAGGGATATATCTCAATGCATTTGAATTCTGAGTTGTTTTAGACTGAATCAATACATAAGAAATCTTCGTTCACTCTGTTACTAGGATGCTAAATATCAGAATGTTTTATATACTACGCAATCTTTTATTCTTTTAATTCCCCAGAAAATACTAGACTACAAACACTACATTGTTGTCTCCCCATTCAATATTCAAAAAATAAATATTCACAAAATCAGATATGCATATATATATATATGTATATATATATATATTAAAAATGGGCAGGCCAGCTACATCTGCAAGACTGCAACCTAGTATTCAAAATCAAAATCATAACACCTCATATGAGGACAAGAAAAACTTCATGTAAGTAAACTGTTGGCAAAGCAAAAGGCATTACAGTTTGCAAATTTTCACATTTCCTACTTCCCAATAAAGCATTACTCAAAAACCATCAATTCTCTATCTCTGCAGTCTACCTCTATCTCTTGCTATTTCAAACACACATTTTTATATGTTGAAAATATAGAGAAATAAATTAATTAGTATTCACATCCAAAATTCATTCATTTAGCTTATTTCGGGCCCATTTAATAAGTTTCATAATTTTTTAAGATTTTTAATTAATTTCGGTGTCATTATATAATTTCGCATTAACAAATAAAATTTTATTTCTTTTGAAAACTATTTGTCCTCCAATTTCGCATTATATATACTCCCATAAACACCCTAAAGAACTTTAAGATTTCTTGAATATTGCAGTTGTTGTTGTTTTTTTAGTTTTTTTTTTAGTTTGATTTACTAAATGTAGTTCCATCAGACAAGAGGATTGAACGCGGGTGTTATAGTCTGATTTGTTCTTTCGAAAAGATTTATAATTAAATTCCAAAAGGACAATAGGTAGCAAGTAGTAAATGTCATGAATACATGCAACTGAAACCGAGGATACACTATTGCATATAGAGACAGAAACTGTATGCATGAATAAAGAGAACCTGGAGAAGGGGTGGGGTGGGGTTAAGAGTGTGTTCCAAGACATAATCATTACATTGGTCCTTGGGAAGCAGAAAGGTTTTGGCGTGGAAATAGCTATAGAGAAAGCGCATATCATGGAACAACGTGGGAAAGCTTGACCACGGTACTACCAAAGGTGAAATATAGCAACCACGCTTTTTATCATCACACACACACATGTAGTATGGGTCAAAATCGAGCTAAGTTACTCAAAATGAATCGTCAAAAGAAATTGAGCTTGATCCGTTAATATAACGAATCAAATTTGAACACAATTTTACGTTTGATAAAATATAAAGTTGGGTTTGAGCACGACTGAATTAGTAAATGATTAACATAATCGGGTTCGTCTCAACTACTTAGGTCATTCAAACCTGACTTGATCAATAATAAAATTTATGCTGCGAAAAATTGACAAATCGTTCAAAGTCAATGGCGTAGCCATAATTTATATTGGGGTGTACCGATACACGGAAACGAGATGAGCCGGATAAAAAATTAACTACAATGCATATAAATTCTAAAAAAAATTTCCTTAAAAACAAAATCCTATGTAAATTTTTGTTTTTAATAAAATGGGAGGGGGGCAAGGCCCAGGTTGCCCCCCCCCCCTCCGCCACTGCTCAAATTACGATGGTCCAACTTCTTATCCAGAGTTGGTAATTATTCAATCGGGAACTTGATTGCAAAGAACTGAGATGTTAGACGGGAAAAATATGGAAATCACTTCGACGCTCAAGTCAGTATCAAAAATAGAATAATATCATAGGAAAAGAGTGTAACTAATTTGAACGTACCTATAATTAATAAGGGGGAACTCCTTTTATATATGGGATAATAGATTATAAGGGCCTTGTAGGATGAAGTGTTTCGTGAGCCTATATTGGCCGCGTGGCCACATTTGGATAATTAATTTAATAATGTAAGAAATAATTAAAATAAAGGATACTGGAAAGTTCATTTTTGTCTCCAATAAAAACCAAATTCAAACATGAATTTTGAAACTAGATAAAAATTCAAATAAATTTGAATCAATACTATATTCGACTCGACTCCATTGTTCGTCACACGACATGCACCAAAAAATACTTTTGCTTTTATTATTATTTGTCTTTGGTGGGTCGACAATCTGTGTGTTGTGTGTTCACTGTGTTACGCTTGTGTTTCCCCCCATCTCTCTCTCTCTCCCTCTCTCTCTCTCTCTCTCTCTCTCTCTCTCATCATCTCTTTATTTCTGCAGCAGTGTAATTATAGGGTTTGAACCAATCACTAAGCAACATGCCATTTTATAATATGTTTCATATGTGTGTATCTATATGCTCAGAAAAGTTCTCTGCTCTGATTGCTACAGATATATGGATATTATGTGGTAAGAGAGAGAATATAAAAAAAAAGTGCCGTAAGAAGAAAGGAAAGTAGATTATCATCAGTACTTGCAATACCAAAATAAAATAAAATAAAATAAACCAAAAAGATACCAACAAAAAAAAAAAAAAAACACAATACAAAAGGAAAGGTTGTGTTTGTTGATGGTAGGATAAAAAGGGGTGTATTCTTCACTCTTCACCTTTCACAAAAACAAATCACCACCCCATAAAGGCTGTGCCAGAGAAACAAGAAGAAAGAAAAAAACAAAGGTGTGTTTGTTACTCCATCTTTTTTGTTTTTTCAGTTTTTTATCTTCTTGAAAAATATCCCTTTTTTGCCCCCCCTTAAGGAAGTAGAATCCAAGTTCTTGATCCTTTTTTCTCCTTTCACATATTCTCTCTTTTCATCTTTATGTGAAACAAAGACGTCATGATTATGAAACAACCCTAAAGTTAGTTTTATTTCAAGCCTGTTTTTGCAAAACCATAAAATAAACACAAACACTCCATATAAATTGAGTTGAGGGGTTATCAATTTCAAGGGTTTGATATATATTATTATGTGTGATAATAATAACAACAACAACAAAATTGAGAATCAAGAAAACATTTCTGATCAGGGAATAAATGTTTTAACCAATAACATTGAGGGTTTCCAAATTCATGACCAAACATCGATTATTTTTCCACAGATGCAGCAAAACAACACCGTCGATGCGTATTTCGGAGATGGAGGGCCAGGATCAACTCTAACTTTCCCAGACGTATCACAAATCCTACCATGGACTATCCCACAGGTCCACACTTTCAACCCGGCCCATTTCTCGACCCGTGACCACGACCCGTTTCTTCTCCCTCCAGCACCGCCATCATGTGGGGTTTATTCAACCGGAGGCCATCCGGGTTGCAGTTCGGGTACGACGTCGGGTCGTCGGACCATCACATGAGGCTCATTTCCGAGTCTTTGGGACAGGTTGTGCACCCTGGTGGCTCGGCTCCGTTTGGGCTTCACGCCGAGCTGCAGAAAATGACGGCTCAGGAAATTATGGATGCTAAGGCTCTTGCGGCTTCGAAAAGCCATAGTGAAGCCGAGAGGAGGCGCAGAGAGAGAATTAATAACCATCTTGCTAAACTCAGAAGCTTACTCCCAAGTACCACCAAAGTAAGTTTAATTAATTAATTACTACAACATTCCATTTTTTCAGTATTAAAATTTATTTTATTATAATCATTATCTTATTATTTTCATGTGTACTAATATGGGTATATAATATGTGCCAGTGACAAACATTCCCTTCCAGTGATGTATTTAATTTAGTATTTTGATCACCCACCTTGAAGTTTGATTATTTATTAGTTTATTTTGTTTTTTGTTTTCATGGTACAAGTAATGATTTTTGATATACCAAGATATCCTAATTAATTTATATATATTTCAAGAATAACAACATTATATTTCTTTGATAACGGAGGAATTCACGACCACTATCCTTCGAGAAGTGCACATGAGCAAACTTTTGTTTTTGACGTAATATCTACAAACCACTTTAGTATTGGACAAGTCCCATGACTGGACCAAATGGTCAGCCAGTAAACTAGGGGGTCTTACTTTTTATCCACTTTTTATCCACCAAATAAGTTTTTTGTACTAAATATTTTCCTTTATTTTGGTTATAATTTCTGGAAATGAGATTCCAAGTTGTGGTTCCAAGAAAAAAAAAATGGGGAGGGGAAAAAGGGAACATGCGTTAATATCGCGCAGTTTGATATGATAAAGAGAAACCAATGAGCAGTTGAAAAGCTTCCATGGAAAATTCTTGCCGGATTCGCAGTCTAAAAATTATGAGCTTTTCTCAAAAAGAAACACTCTAAAAAAAAAGACAGACAAAGAAGCATTATTGTCAGTCATTCGGCTCGTTTTCACACATTATTATTCCCATGCCGCCCTAGTTTCTCAAATCTCATCACCATTTGCATTTAAAACCAAACAACAACTATAACTAAAAGCTTTCTGGTTTCCATGGTTCCATATATACGTATGTTATCTGTTTTTCAAAAACCCATCTTTGATTTTTCTCCAAAAAATCAAATAAATCCTCCCATTTGTCCATGGTGCCCCCAACAAAAAAAGAACTTTCGTGATGCAATGAATATTGCATGGCTCTAAACACTGTTCTATGAATCTCGCCTAGCCCCGATTAGTCCCTAGTTAGGTGCTAGACTTTCTTTGTTTTAGGCGCTAGGCTTCATTTGTCTGTCTAGGTTTTTTTTCCGATTAAACCCCGCTGCAGGCTATGCCTAGATGCTAAGCTCCAAAGAGCATGCTGCCTGACTAGGTACTGGTACTTTTTAGAACACTAGTTCTAAATATATCCTTTCTCCTTTCTACATCTTCGAATTATAATTAGGGATAATTACAAAAACAAAAAAAAAAAAACTTACGGTTTGGCCTAATTACAAAATACCCCTTAGGTTTGTTTCACTTTGTCTTTAAATTTAAGGGGTGACCCTAATATTTAGATAAATATTGAGGGATTTTGAAATGGTTTTTGCTTAAGAAGATTGAAATGTACGATGTAAACAAACCGCATTGGTGTTTTTTCTTAATTTTAAAAAACATTTGGGTTATTTTGTAATTAATTAGCCCAAACTTTGGGGTTTTTTTTTTGTAATTATTATTCCTTATATATTACTAACTTGGTACTGTTTTAATTAATGTTATGTACATTTACAGACAGACAAAGCTTCATTGCTAGCAGAAGTAATCCAGCATGTGAAGGAGCTAAAACGCCAAACATCTCTAATAGCAGAAACAAGCCCCGTCCCGACCGAAATCGATTTAATTAATCGTCGACAACGCGCCGGACGACGATGGTAGACCGTTGATCAAAGCCTCAATCTGCTGCGAAGACAGATCAGACCTCTTGCCTGACCTAATCAAGACTCTCAAAGCTCTAAGATTAAAAACGTTAAAAGCCGAAATCACGACTCTTGGAGGTAGAGTTAAAAACGTACTATTCATAACCGGAGAGGATGACTCGGATAGTTGTAATGGAGATGGGGATGATCAGCTACAACAGCAGTATTGTATAAGCTCAATACAAGAAGCACTTAAAGCAGTTATGGAAAAATCTAACGGTGATGATTCAAGTTCTGGGAGTGTTAAGCGACAAAGAACAAATATCAATATCCTTTAACACGGGTCCCTATGAAGATTTACTTGCTATTTTTTTTTTTATTTTTTTTTTAAATTTTGTGTGGTTTAATTTTTACCTTTATTTGGGTTGGTTGTTTTTTTTTACTATATGGGGTGTGCTAGGGTAAATTATTATGGGATAATTAACTTATTGTGAATTGGGAAAAAGACAGCTGACAGGAGTGGATTGTGGTTGGTGAGAGTTCCAATTGTGTTTCTTGAATGAGCATAATTTTCCACACACACTCAATGGTGAAACTGTGTGGGAAAAAAAAACAGAAGGGGATCTTTTTCGTGAGGAGAGAAACATTGGATCAAAACCTAATATAGAAAATATTTGGACTGCTTTGTTTTCTTGTGTTTTTTTTTTTTTTATCTCTATAAGAAATTTGTATCCCTCTTATGTATGGTGACATGTTTGTTCTAATATGCTACGCCCACCATGGACCACCGTGGGTTTCCGCCGTCTCCTCCACCACTGCCGCCACCGGAATTGATGATGCATTATGAATTGTGGGAATGTATATAAATTAAGTCATTGGTGTATTTTCCTTTCCTTTTATATTATTATGTATGGTGTCTAAGTGGTCATCAACTATATAGATATATGTTGACCCTGGGTGAGGTTTGTTGTATCTCATAGTGCAAGATTTTTGGTTGCACTTGTAGTGGAAATATTCCATCAATTTCATCTTTAATTTCAGTGTTTCATCTTTATTTAAAATTTCTTTATATAGTTTTAGTTTAGTGCTCTAAATATTTGGATGGGATCTTCTATTCCAGGATAGTGTTTCATCTCCTATTCCACCGCACGGATGATTAATACGTGTACAAAAGTTACTATATTAAAACCCCATAATATTATCATATTTATTCCTAATCAGAGTGGGGTGGGATATATGACGCACGAAAATGAGATGGACCGATGGAAAATTGAAAAAAGAAAAAAAAACTTCATATAAACTATATATCTTAAATTAATTTTTTTTAAATCCTTAGTGAAATTAGGTGAATAAAATAAAAAGAGGGGCGAGGTCTAGTATGGTCCTCCTAACTCGGCCATTGCATATAAAGTATTTTATCTAGTATTTCAATACATGAGATAATACTGATAGTTTATGCACGTGATATTTTCACATGATATGTAGTTATACTTGGTAAAAATATTGTTGAAAGTAGGAGATGCCATATGTATCCCTACTACACTAACTATTGTTTGACCACATAAATTGCAAATTATTATGGTGTATTAATTTTTCTATCAAAAACTTTGAGTTGGTGTTTTAGCTCATTGTTATACAAAAGTAAAAAAGTTAAGTTGGGGTTTGGCTACTGTTTAATTTCTTCTGCGCAATTTATACTTTAGTCACTTAACAAAATATATAGCATAAGGAGAAAGAATTATTACATTAATCATTATACATAGAAAGAATTAGAAGAAGAAAAAAACATGTATACACAAAGTAAACACTAGCTTACCTCTAGTGTTTCAGTTTACATATATCATTTTTGGTAATTTTATGAGACCTTAGTTAATTGAGGAACCATTTTGTGGTTGGCCTTACAAGATTAAGTCCGGCATATGGGTAAACCTTTTTTATCTATAAATTTACATGATTAAGAAAAATAATCCATGACCAAAGAATTAAACTGCATATATATTAGTATCTGCAATCCATATAATTAATTTTGATTAAAAATTTCCATAACAACATTGCGAGACCCTTGATAGGAAAAATTGTAATTTTTGTCCCATAATTATATGGAAACCAAAATAAATCGCATATTTCTCATATGAAAATGTTTCTGGAATATTAGTAAAACTTAAACATGCATGGAAAATGCTATTGGTACAGATTCATATAATTATATATACAACTTCTTGTTCTATAGATAGACACTATAAATTATAAACCTTATCAATCTTTCTTCCAAATAATTGATGGGGCAGCTACAATAATCCCAAGAAATTAATCGCCATATGTAATTAAGGAAATTAATCCCCAATAGGAAAACATTAGGATCTCGCAGGTGTAAACAATAAAGTTGAGAAAGGCTTTAGTTATAAAAACCTTTGGGTATCCAAACTATTTTCAGGGGTGATATTGGAATTAGCCCAATTGCAAAGCCCAACTGTACAGTAATGATGCAAAGAAACGTACGGAACAGAAAAAGTGAAAAAAAAATGGCCCATGCAGGTCTCGAACCTGCGACCTTCGCGTTATTAGCACGACGCTCTAACCAGCTGAGCTAATAGGCCTTGATATTTTTTTATCAAAAATAAATATAATACTGTACAGATTCACACCTTTTTTTTTTTTTTTGTGAAAGAGGATGTTCATCTGTAGTCTGTACGTAATGTTAAAAAGTCAAAATAGGTAGTTGTAACTAGTAAGTTGGCGTGATCAACTAGGGAAGGGATATAGTGGTATAGTACCATTACTCAATGAAATATTTGAGGTGCTTTAGGGGTAAAGTCGTAATAGCCTAACAATTTTAAGCTTTTTAGCTATTATGATTTATGAGTGGGTGCTCCTAAAAATGATTATGTCAAATATTACTTGATACTTTTTTATTACAAAATGTCTGGAATAATCAAATAGAATTATAAATTAAACTTTGAAAAAATTAAAAAGAAAAAAGAGAATAAGATATTCAATTCAACTATCTGAATCTGATATTAATTGGGAGAATAAATAAAGAACTTAAAACATTAGTTAAGAAAAATCCAGTTTTGGGCATTGGTTATTGGTTAATGATAATGTCCTCTCAGTATCATACAGGTTAGTTATTTTATACAAACATAAACAGGCTCATATATTATATATAATCATCTCATGTTTTTTTCTAAGATATATTAGGTTATTTTTGGTGTAAAATTACAACCCTGTCTATTTTTAATTATAATTTTAGAATAAAGTATAAATCGCATTATTTTTAATATATTTTATTTATAGGGTACTCATTTTTTACTAAATTCAACTAAAATATAATTTCTAAACAGAAAGAACAAAACCAAACAAAGCCTAATTCTTGTTGTAGTGACCACAATTAAGCCTCAATAAGATATTAAGATTACAAGTGGGAGTAAGTTTTTTGATTTTGTAATTTTAGCTATAAAAAAACACTATTAAATTTTTTTTTTTTTTTTTTTTGAGAAGGATATAAAAAAACACACTTAAATGCTCTTAATTTACCTCTAACACTCCTGCTGTCATACCCAATCAGAATATATTCTAGTATTCATCCTGGCAGATGTACAGACTAATTTTGGGGCAACATCCAACTTGTATTACCAGTTGCCGGTCGCATGTCCTTTTTCCTTCTTCTCAGGGTAAAAGAAATAAATATATTTCATAGTAAACTGACGAATATATAAATTTGGTTTGTATATACAACACATATGACACGATTTATTGACTAAATAATAAATTATAATTATGACATAATTTAAAAATAAATAAATTTATATATGTGGTTCTTTTGATTGTATCGTGTCCAATTAATATTTGTAGATAGTTTATAATTGTAAAATTCTAAATAAGTATTTATAATTTTTTGACAAGATAGACTATTATTTGATAAGCATAATAAAGGCTAATGTAGTACTAAACATAATGACTATATTCTTTAACTCAGATATAGACAAAAAAATTGTATTTTAATTATATACCACAAGTGCAGTTTAGGAATTATCAGAATTCAATTTGGGGAAATTAGAAGTTATAAAATATTGTTTGTCATTTAAATATTTTTTATTTTGATAACTCACATTTCAAGTTTTGAAAACTAATTCTAGAAGGACGATGTTGTTGGAAATTACAATGGTTACATAAGCGGGAAAAACCTTCAAGATGGCTTACGAAACATAAACATAAAATTACAAGAAAAGGAAAACCTAACTATTACAAGTCTTGAATGGATTTCAACAACATTGAATCGTGAACTTTACAAGCCTGTGAGGAGGAAGACCTCTTTCCGCAAGACAAATACGTCTCAACTAGTGCTCACTGATGACGACATAATGTCCCCAAAGATAAAACGGCTTTTACCTCTTTTTGTGTACAAGAAGCACCATGACACAAAAGCACCTTACGAACTTAAAGGAGTGAGAACTGGTTGTTGGGCACGAGTGCGGGGAGGAAGTGTTCTTGAAAATGTTCTTCGCAGTTACAATACTTTTACCGACACTTGAAGAATATGTAGAGATATGCGATTTTTTTCCGTGTATTCTCGACTTCATTTCTTCCTTCTAACCCCTCAATGCAAAGAAAACACCTAAGACTTATATAAGCCATCATTTCCAACACTTGTAAGGAACTAAAAATAAAGAGAGTGTGCATTAAAACCATATGTAACTCCCACAGAGTTACAAACCTCTTCTTATGACCACTACTTGAGGAGTTACAACCCAAAAGACACATGAACCTGGACACCTCCAATGTCCGGATTCATAGACACACGAACCTCGGACACCTCCAATATCTAGATTCATCATGCCCAATAGTTACTTGAATATGGGCCAAACCCATTTTTTCGAGTGACAAAACTAATCGAACTCGAACCCGAGCCCAAAGAGTGGTCCAGTCGAAAGCCCATTTGTGATCATACACTTGTATTATAGTATATTCAACTAATAACACCTTCTAAAGTATTTATATTAGGACAAACTATGTTATTTACATAATGCTCATCCGTGTGGCCAACTTTGTGTATTAACTTCTCACTCACCAAAATTTAGTTTTGAGAAATAAAAATACTACGAACATTTACTCTGTGACGTAGATTATTAATTCACAATTTTAATTCTTTGAGAATCAAATTCTTAACCACCAAAAATTTGGTTAAAATGGGGTCGACGCCCACTTTATCAAAACCAAAATTCCAACAGATGTTTCCTATAGTTGGCTCGATCTCCAAATAATTTTAAATGCAATTACAATCTATACACAATGCATATAATTTACAATTTATATACACTCAAAGCATGATCACTTGCCCTTTATTGGTGTAATATCATACCACTTCATATTATTTTCTTCCTATTATTTTGTTTACTTCAAGCAAAGCACACCCATGATAAAGTCAAGATCCGATTTCTTATCAATAACCTCTATAGTGATAATGTATCCCACCAAATTTGGTCTTTAGAATCGGTCCAATCTTCTTGGATCCGGAATTTTCTGAATATCAAGTAACCCTAAAATTGGAAACTTCATTCTAAATAAAAAGGGACATAAGTAATATGCCATCATATTTGCTACTATTACCCATTTTTACCGATGCACATATTATTAATATAAATCACACACACCCCAATCCATTAGACAAATAATTTATTAGACATTATTGTATGTATTGTATAATGCTATAAAATGTTGTGAAAAATAATCAAGCTCATTACAAAAATACAACCAATCTGTAGCCTCAATATAAAATGATGTACCCCAAGAATATAGTTGGGTGACAAAAGAGAAACACAAAATTGAAGGTCATCGGTATGGGTTCAAACCCTAGTGGAAGTATTTTTACTTATGAGTATGAACTTGGTGGCGGTCAGTTGATTCAACCACAACTCTATTCACACCAAACACATCCGACATTTGAACTTGATAGAAACAATAAGGGCCGAGTTACTACCTTCATGGTCGGACATAAAGTAGTATATAAAATGATGTAAATACCATGTCCATGTGTTCCATTCTTTTCACATTATTGTTACTAATGTAATTGCAATTTATATGCAATCCACATAAAAACTACATAGATACCCTTTATACCATTTTGGGATGGGCAAATGGAATAAGAATGGATTACAAGCCAAAGTCAAACCGTGATCAACGATTTTGGGAATTATTAATTGGAATCGGTTCCAAAATCAAATTGAATTGTGTATGTCGATTCGGTTATAACTTCTAAAGCGTCAAAAACCATGGAACCAATAGTTTTAACTAGCAATTTGAGGTTAAAACCGACTCATTATGGATGAATCACGCTCGTGTATGCATCTCGACTCATTAGAGCCCAATATTTATTGGATGATTGGTTTAAAAAGAGAGGCGAACACATTCAATGAGTTTGACACAGTAGACAACTATAACCGAACTTGGCCGAGTCGGAGGAAACATGAGTTATTGATCAACGTCACTCCTTAAAGGTAAATGGGGTGGTTAAAAAAAGGTAATCGAACTATGTTGACTTTAATCCTTCTATACCCTAAGAAACTCCTTAAATGGTAAAAAAAAAAAAAAGGTAATCGAACTATGTTGACTTTAATTCTTCTATACCCTAAGAAGATACATAGACAAATTACTATTATTATTAATATTAGTCGATGACTTTTTTTTAACAAATGATCAATTATGTTTAAAAGAATTCAATAAATTATAAAAAAAGAGGTTTCATTTAAATAGGAACCTAAACTATGAAGGAATCAAGTTTCAGTTTTGGAATCTAAAATGGGGATGCAACGATTCCAATCCTGGGTTTGGTTTATCTTTTGATGAAGAAATCGGCGGTTCGAGAATCGTGACACTTTTTACCATTCTTTTCACTTTGTTATTGTTTTCCATTTCTATTCTTTTCACTTGGTCATTTACTAATGGGTCGTGCCCATGGGCAACTGTCTGTCATATTTTTAATCGTGTACAGGACTGTAAGATTAGCAGTATTCAATTACAAATTCTAAAGTATGATACGACAAATACTTTTTGGTCGCACTATCCACTCTCGAAGGACATAAATATCCCCGCAGTGAAGCACCTTTCTTCCAAAAAGATAATGGTTAAATTCGACTTTTAGGACAGCTCAATCAAACAAAACTATGACCAACAGCGACATTCGCCTGAATTCCAAAGACCCGGCCTTTACGACGTTGTCTGCAAGATTTTTCATTTATTCTCCCCCTCTAAACCTCCGTTGAAGTTTTTTCCCCCTCCCCAATGTCTCGGCACTTCTATTTTTAACCTTTTCGAAATCAATCATTGCTCACAGATATACAGAGTGAGGGACTGTGTGTAATTTTGTGTATCCAAGTTTTATCTGATCAGAAATAAGGGGATGATGAGCTGGAGGAGAGTTTTCAAGTCTCTCCAAGTGGTGGTGGCTCATGGGTTGCTTTTCTCTTTCACTCTTATTCTCTCCCTCAAGCTTCATCGCGCTGTTAACTACTCTTGGTGGTTTGTATTTCTTTTTTTTTTTTCTCTTTTTGGGGTTTTTTGTTAATTTTTCGTACTTTCTTGTCAAGAAATGGAAATTTCTGCAGCAGGGGTGTTTATGTTTAATTTGATGAATAGAGGGTTTGGATTTGCTCTGGGTTTTTTCTTTCTTTACAAATTTGTGTGGTTTTTTTTTGTTTGATCATTTTTCAGTTTCAAGTCTATTTACTAAATAGTTGTTTCAATTGATTTTTCTCCCCTCGAGCTGGGTTAACTTTGTTATCCTTTTCCTGATTTTTTGGTTAATTGTTTTTCTTGAAATGATTATCGTTGACATTGTTATGAATAGAATGCTGTTATGCTTTGGTAAGCCTTAGTGCAGCAATTGTCTCTGTATTTCACCATTATCTTACTAGAGAAGAAGGTTTGAAATTTTCGAGGTGCTTTGGCTAAATTATGGTGATGTAGTTATTTATATAAACATTTTCATAACGACGGTCCCAGAGTAGTTTTTAGGTAAAGGGTATGAAAGTTTAGACATGAAGATAATAAGATTGTCTATGTGTTGATGTAATATCACTTTATTGTCCCAATTTCCATTATGTTTAGTGATTTATGCCTATTTTCTTTAGTAGTGTCGTGGCTGTTGGAAGGGCAGAGAAGGGGCTTTTGATAATAGGTGATGTCGCATAATTTCCACTTGTTTAGTATGGGTATTTTGGAGAAAAGAAGTTGTAGGCCTTTCCATTGTTTTTTACATTTTGGTCTTCTTTTGGTGCTCAAAATACTGGAGAAGCTCATACACACACCATAGACGTCCACATATGCAAATTACTAATATGTTGCAAAATATAGAAATTTGTATAATATTTTGATGGTTAGGAATGAGCTATCTCCTTATGATAAATTCCATTTCTCGAAACACAAATGAAAACTTTTACACCCCTTGAAATTGTACTTCTCTATATACATGCTAAGCTAGGATATTGCACTAACCCGATATATACCGGAAATAACATCAATGTAGCTATTGAAACAAACCTTTATCTGCATTACTTAGAACCTACTTAATTTGTGTATTATCAGGATTAGGAATCATTTACTTCATTTGTATTTGTCCACTTGAGTGAAAATCGTCCCAATGATCCCATTTTCGTTATGTCACATGTGATCCCCAAGCTTCATCTTTTTCAAACCATGGTTTTTCCTCTTTTATCTGCATTTCTAACAATACGCATTCAATATAAAGCCAAGGAAAAGGAGTTATATTTGTTTATCATTAGCCATTTTATGTTTATGGTAGCACTCGTTTTTACTTTGCCTATGTGCTGTAGCGTCCATGCTTTCATACTTCTAAGTTGATTCCTTTTCTGCGTAATTTTTGTAGGTCGATCTTTTCGCCTCTCTGGTTATTTCATGCGGTTGTAGCAAGAGGCAGATTCTCTTTACCTGCCCCATCTATGCCTCATGGACGCTATGTATGTTGAAATACACTCCATTGATTTAAAATATTCCTATATCATAAGGAAAACTGAAAAAGTTCATCTTCTAACTTGATTACTGCCTCTATTTTATCATTGCTTGGCAGTGGGCACCTTTTCATGCCATTGTTGCTACTCCATTGCTTGTCGCATTTGAACTTCTCCTTTGTGTACATCTCGAGAGAAGTTACGGTAATTTCCTTTATCCCTCTTTGCAACTTTTCAAAATTCTCCATTTCTTTGCTCAAATGCCTATTTCCATTGAACTTATCTAAGTTCCAATCTGATAATTGACAGCTGTAAGTTTGAAGATTGTATTTCTGCCGCTGATAGCATTGGAAATTGCAATTTTGGTTGATAACATTAGGTAATACTTCCCATCCTTGAAAAGAATTTTTTTCTGAATTCCAATCCTCAAAGATTTCGAGCTTTGAGTTATACTCTCTATCTGTACGAGACTCAATGTGTGATTATGTTAATTGATTTTTTTATGTTATTCTGCTGCTCAGGATGTGTAGGGCCCTTATGCCTGGAGAAGAAGACAACATCACTGATGAGGCAATATGGGAGACTCTTCCGGTAAGTTTAAGCATCTGTTAAATAGTCCAAAATCTTAATTTGATCAGTTTTAAATATTCTCACGTGATAATTACAAAAACTACTGAGGTTTGGGGTAATTACAAAGAAACCCAGAGAAGTTTCAAGATTACAGAAACCGTCTTAAGGTTTAATTTCGTCTTACGGTTTACCCCAACTGTTAGTTGATCTGACGGAATTTGCTAGTGTTATCAAATATCTTATAGTTACACTCTTCAAGTCTTCTAAATGTTACAAATAGCCCCAACTTTTGTTTGGCTATTTGTAATATTTGGAAAAGTTAATTGTAAAATGTAAGACAAAAAGTTTGGGCTATTTGCAATATTTAGAAAAGTTACGGGATGTAATTGTATTTTTTTGATGAAGTCGGCAAATTCCATCAATTCAACTTACGGTTGAGGTAAAAATGTAAGACGGAAGCAAACCTCAAGGGGGTTTCTGTAATTTTGAAACTTCTCTGGTTTTTTCTGTGATTACCCCAAACTTCATGGGTAGTTTTTGTAATTATCCCTAATTTGACTCCCTTAAACTGGCTGCTTACTGGAATCATACTGTGAGGTACTAAGAATAATTTCTTACATGCCAAATTTGTTTTGTTAATCAGCCAAAGAGGTGACTGTTTGATTTATTTGGAAACCTGATACTGATTGCCGCTATTATTGATGATTAGTTACGCAAAAAAAGTTTGGTTGCTTGGCGCTGAATGTGTATAAATAATTTATTCTGATATTCCATGTTATCCGCAGACGCTTGATCAACTGAAGGTTGCATAATTTTCTTTTCAGCACTTCTGGGTTTCCATTGCAATGGTTTTCTTCATCGCTGCAACAACGTTTACGCTCCTGAAATTATGTGGTAATATCAGCTTGTAGCATATTAAGAAATCTCATTGCATATGTTCTCTTATCATCTAAACTTGTAGCAAAGTTTTAAAAGCATCAGCTGTTATGTTGCACAATGTTTTTAATATTGGAACAGAAATTTACTAAGTTTAAAACAGTTTTATTCTTATTCTGGTATTCAACATTTAAATAGTCTTTATAGGTGCAGTTCGTATGAATCTGTTGGGACATTCAAACTTAAGAGAATACAGCCTTACATTTAGTTTAGGTTTAATTACAAAAAGACCCCTGAGGTTTGGGCTAATTACAAAAAAATTCAGAGATGTATCAAAATTACAAAAATTCCCCTCATGGTTGTTTTTGTCTCAAATTTAAGGGGGTAACTGTAATATTTCAGAAATATTGGGGGTTTGAAATGTTATTTGCTTATGAAGGTAGAAATATGAGACGGAATCAAACCTCAAGGGGTGTTTTGCAATTTTCAAAAATCTATGATTTTTTTGTAATTAGCACGAACCTCAATTTTTTTTTTTTTTTTTTTTTTGAAATTATCCCTTTAGTTTCTGATGCTTAGATAATGAGATGTATGTGCACCCTAAATTGTGTTCATTTTGTTAACTTGATATTTCTAATTATTAGATTTAAACTTTAAAAAAGTACAAAAAGTTCTGTAGAATTAAGTGAATTTCTATTTTCTTGGTACAGATATAAAAAAGTTGCTCACTTTTTCTTGCTTTGAATACCTGGTGTGCGCATTTTTTTTTTCTAGTCGGAATTTAGTGAGCCATATTCATCTCTTGTCTTAAAGACATGTATTCATTCTATTTCCCGTGTTTCTCTCTTTGGACTATATGCAGGCGATGTGGCTGCTCTTGGTTGGTGGGATCTATTTATCAATTATGGGTACATTATTTATTCATATTTCCTTTACGCAAACTATAACCGTCCTGTCTAGTGCATGCTACAATAGTTGTGTTTGGTTTCTCAGCGTTGCAGAGTGCTTTGCCTTTCTTATTTGCACGAAGTGGTATAATCCTGCAATTCATAGACGTTCTCATCTTACAGCAGCAGCATCATCATCTTCAATGAATATGAGATATCTTAGCTGGAATAATGGCTTCTTGGTATCTTCCGAGGAAGATCACCAAGAAAATAGAATGTGCAGTTTGCAAGACATTGGTGGGCATGTGATGAAAATTCCGTTTATCGGTTTTCAGGTCATGCTATTCATGTACTTGGAGGTACGTCAAGAAATTTCTGGTCGAGATAATTATAAAAGTACCCTTGAGTTTGACCTAATTACAGAAAACCCAATTATCTTTCAAAACTGCAAATACCTCCTTTACAAGCACCTCCTTGAGGTTTGCATTTTCTTAACAAGTATCCCCTCTATTGAGGGTGTAATTGTAAAATAGAGACAAATATCACAGGGTGATGGAGATAAGATTTAAAGATAACTCATTATTTATTAAGATTAGTTTTAGTGGGCTATTTTATTATCTTTTAAGAGTTTTCAATATTTAGGAGTTTTATTGTGGTAGGAGTTAATCTTATAAATACTTGCTCTGTTATTATTTTTAGGGTGGTCGAATATTGAATTATTTGTAATATTGAAATATTTCTTAGGTTTTCTGTAATTAGACTAGACCTCAAGGGTATATTTTGTAATTAACCCTTTTTGGTTTGAATTCTATCGAGTTGCGTATGAGCAATCATCATTACAAATTTTTTTATTGCAGGGAACTCCTCCTGCTGCTAAATATATTCGATTCCACTTTTGTTTTCTCCTCTTCTTCTGCTGCAAGGAGCTGGATTTTTGTTTGCAATATATAGATTTTCGAGAAAATCACCCTCTTAATACATGATGAAACTGATACGGGAAGCACCTTTAGACTACCAGCAACTGCTTATGACTATATGGGATTTCTGCGTCGTGGATCAAGGTTATGACTTTAAATTCAATGAAACGAGCCTCACATTTCTTCAAAATCACGCTTTGTTTCTAACGGTTGGGGACATTTATCTTATCAGGTTATTGGGTTGGTGGTCAATTGATGAAGGAAGTCGAGAGGAGCAAGCTCGGCTATATTCTGCATATGAATCTGGGTCAGTTTTCTGAAATTTTGAATTCTTGCCGTTTTTTTTTTTCCCCAATTTTCAAACAAATCAGGAATTGCTCATTGTGGGCAGCAGAAAAGAATAACTGTTCTTGCTGGATGTATAGCTTTTCTTATTTCCAATTGCATGATTATATTTACAGGCATTATTACTCTAGTCAGAACTTAACTTATCTTTTAAACGTTATATTGAGCATTTTTCATTTCTAACAGGTACAACACATTTTCACCTGATACTGTAAAGAAAATGCCAAAGGCCGAGCTTGCTAAGGAGGTGATAATCTTGAGTTATAGATTTTGTTGGGAATGTGTAGATTTTTATCTTTGGCTCTCCGTAAATTGTGTTGAGAATCAAAATCAATAAAAAATGATCAGTTGAGATTGACAAAATCAATCAAAATTTATTTTTTTAAGATAGCAGAATATTTCATTTGATGTAAATTGATATGAGTGATTTCTTTCCATATATGTATTTTCACATTTCTGTTGCACCTATATATAGGTGGTCTTGTAATTGTGAAGATAAGAGAGAAACGAAACTCTTATAGCCCTTTGGGCATTTTGTTCGTGCATGTAGGCCAAAATGTTGAACCACGTTATTTCTGTGTTTTTTTCTCTCTTCAAAATTCAACATTTTTTGAGGGGGTCTTATATTGACCGTCTCATGGATTTTACTTCATGGGATGGATCCTATAAAACACAATTCTCTTTATTGGTTTCGGTTTGGATTGTAATTTCATTTGCATATAGGATCCTTCTCATAAACTATGTCCATGAGAACCATCTCATACAAGTTTTTGACATTTTTTTTTATATTCAGCAACATCTGTACAATTCTTAAAATGATATATTCCATGATTGAGGTTGTCATGCTATTGCTATTTTTCTCAGATATGGAGGCTTCAATCAGCACTTGTTGCGCAAACGGAGATCACAAATATCAGCCAGGAGGAGTTTGAAAGACTTCAAAATGTAATATTCTAACTTATATTTTTAATCTATTTCAGACTAAAGAGTTTTCGTATCTTTCTTTTGAAAATACATTAACGAGTTGTCAGGTAGGATGTTTTGAGGGAATTAATGAGAGGAAGGACTTTCAAACAATTCGATAATCAGAGCATTAGTAAAGCATCGAGATGAATATAAATGAACAAAGTCACGTGTATGGGGTTTATGATTAAACGCCTCGAAAAGTAAAATGATTATAGGTATTCGTATATATTAAGTAAATATTTTTCAACAGATGATGGTATAAACATTATCAGCAAATTATAAGCGACTACCGTAAAATTAAGAAAGTACATTAGACTAATTTTTTTTTTTTGAGAAGAGACTAATTGTTACACATTTAAATTAATCTTTTTGTGTTAATTGATGCATTTTGATGAGTAAAATAAAGTAATTACAGGCAATGATTGTGGTAAATTTCATGTTCATTTTTCCAGCTGTAAAACCTAAATTACAGGTTTCCTTCTTCTCTATCAATGAGTAAAAGAAACTAATTTTGATAATTAATTATCAGATCTTAATAGATATTGCATATTTTTTTATCGACCAATGTGTATGTTGATAATTAATGATATAACGTGTTCTCTTTATTTTTCTCCTCTTATCAGATTTGGCATCAACCTTTACTAATATGTACTTAATTTTCTTTTTTCAGGAAAGAATCCTGTGTCGAGTTTGCTTTGATGAACAAATAAATGTAGTTCTGCTGCCTTGTAGGCATTACGTTCTTTGCAGGTAATGCGTACATACTGAATCCGTTCTCCTCTTTTCCGTTAGTCCTTTTATTGGGGTTCATGGTTTAACTAAAGCATTGATATGGAAAAGAAGGTAGGCATTGGCATGTTCATTTTATAGGAACAATGGCATCGAAAATTGTTATATATATAATATTCATCTCGTGTTGTAAGATGGTTAATCTAGCTGGTTGAGGGACATGGATTGATATCTAAACCGAATTCCATCTGAAAGAAATTGACTTTCAACAAGAACTCGTAGTTGGCTAGTCCCAAAAGATGGATTCAGATTTCTTGTTCCACTTCATGTTCCATTATATGGATGAAGACGTGTAGATATATTAAAACAATCAACAATCTAATATTCATCGTTCATCAAGTAGTGGAATGGGAAATCTGGAGATGAAATTTTGATTTCTTTAAGAAGAATGACATGCCTAAGTTTGATTTTATTTGTTGATGTGAGAGATCATTTCAAAGTTTCTTGCCTGCTTAAATTTTAACTCTGGTAGATCTTTTCGTATTTTTAGGGATAATTACAAAAATACCCTTGAGGGTCACTTTAATTACCAAAACAAACTCAGCTATCTTTTATAACTACAAATAGCCCCTTGATATTTGATTCCATTCTTAAATTGCACCCTCAATAAGGGGGTATTTTTAATTTTGGAATACATTTATATTTTTTTTTGTAATTAGGCTAAGCCTCAGGGTAATTTTGTAATTATCCCTATTTGTTATTATGTTTCATTCTTTAACTTACTATGGATAATTTGCCTGCCACTTGTTCATTGGTAACTCACAACTCTATATTTCTAAGCCTTGTAAAAACTGCTGATTTCGATATACATTTGCGCAGCACCTGTTGTGAAAAGTGCAAGAGATGCCCCATCTGCCGCGTATACGTTGAAGAACGATTACTTGTACATGATGATGTATAGCTAGCTATTCATATTAACAGGCCTGGTGAGGTAAAATCCTGTGGTCTATATTGTAGCATTTGATTAGATGGTGATTGCGGTTTTATTTTGTCATTTCACCATTATAAACTACTCAAGGGGTAGTAATTCTATGAAGCTCAGCATATTTTGGATGATTAGTTGTGAGTCTAATATTTATACACATTCATATGTACATGACAAATTGTAATTTTTTCAGATGTTCACATTTATTCATACATATATATAGAGTCTTTCAATTCATGGTATTGTTAATCCAAGATTCATTTTTAGGGGTTATTACAAAAAGTTACTCTTGAGGTTCAGTCTAGTTATTAAAAAAGGAATTCAACTATCTTTCAAAATTACAAATACCACATTGTTATTTGTTTCAGTTTTAGAAATTACACCCCCAACAGAGATGTATGTATTTGTAATGTGTTAAGGGGGCATTTGTAATTTTGAAATGACTTAATTGCAAAATTGGTCTCATAACTAAAGGGAGTTAGCAATTTTGGTCCTGTAAAAGTTTTAGGTCGTAATTTTAATCCCGTAATATTTTGATTATGTGCAATTTTTATCCCATAAGTTATAATTTGTGCAATTTTGGTTAGACAAGTTCTGATTTTGTCCGATTTTGGTCCCAATTAGGTGTTTCAATATTTCAAGTTTTCTCGTAATATCCATGTCCTTTAGCTAAAATACCCAAAATACCTATGTCCGTTAATAGTTATAGCTTTACAAAGACTGAAATTGCTATTTAAAAGGGTAATATCGTTAAGCACCGAACTGTCACATCAAAACACGACTAAGATGGCGAACTCCTAAGAGTTACAGGACTAAAATTGCAATTAAACCTTTTAAAAGATAACTAAACTTTTAGTAATTAAGTTAAACATCAATGGTAGTTTTTGCAATCATTTCTTCCTTTTTTTATTGACGTTCAGCTGGTGCATAAGTATGAACTTGTGAGGATAAACTCTGTTCATAGCTACTGCTTCAGCCATGGGCGGCTCTTCATGGTTCTCGCCGCATTTTCATTTCTTCTTCATCCACCTCTCAAGTCGGAGTATTCGGTAGTTGGCAGAGCTCGGGTGTCTTAGAGCGTTCACCTGGTCGATCGGTGCACATCCATGATCTACATTTACGGCAACGATGAGGGTCTTGACCTGTCCTCAGACATAGTCAAGCTTAATGAGTTATTAAAAAAAAAAAATTGACATGATATTTATTCTCCAAGCTACAACATTATATTGCAAACTACCAATGCCGCTGCATTGGTTGTAAAATCAATCCATACAAAAGCCCGTAGGAAGAAATATTTGAAATTCAAGCTGCAGTTTCAACTGTGTTTTTTTCTCCCATTTCTTGAATTTGTGTTTCATGTGGTATCCTATTGAATGTGTTGTCTAAAACAAAGACAGATTGCACAACTTGGGGATGATTGCTAAGTTCATGAACATGGAGAGTGTTACAACTTACAGGTCATTAAGATTGTTGTCTTCAAACATGAAATAAAGAGACTTACTGGGCCTAGCCTGATTGAAGCAAGAGACTCCTGGGCCTAGCGAGAAAATTATTTGTAGGGTCCAAAAGAACATGTATTAAGCGAAAGTGACTCTAAAAGGTCAGATAAATTGGGTAACTGAACTATATAAAAGCTAGAGAATGGGCCATATTGTGTCTTCTAGGCCCATAGATTTTCATCACGAGGGTTGCTGTTTTAATTTCTTTATTCCATTTTCTTGTTGTGATGCCCAAATGACAACATGCACAGCTGGGAGCACCATGAAGTTAAATTCAGATGAATTTTCAATTCCCTTCCTTTAGTATTTGATCACGGTTTCGATGTTTAATGATGTTATTGATAAGTGGGTATGTTGGGAAATACAAATGGGAAGTGTCCTATTTCACAAAAATGCGACATTAGAAGGTACATTTGGTGTAGCATTAACGAGACCAGTAAGCAATATAATATAAGTACAAAATAGTGAACTTTACTTTTATGGGCAATTACAATAACTACCCATGAGGTTTGGGTTAACTACAAAACCAGGTGATGTTTGGAAATTACAAAAGAACCTTGAGATCTGATTATGCGTTAAATGTAAGAAAACAATTGTAATATTTTAACAAATGTAAATTGGGTGTTTGAAATGTTTTTCCTTATGAAAGAGGTAAAGTGTAACACAAAATCAAACATCAAGGGTTTCATTTGTAATTTCACCAAAATCTATGGGATAATTTTTTTAATTATCCCTTTTATTATTACTGTTGATATCTCCTGTTCTGCCTGTTATATTTCGTGTAAAGAATAATACATGGAGGAATTTACAAGTATTGGTATAAATCAATTGAGAGGGGGTGGGGGTAGGTAAACTAATGACCAACTGAATTATAATATTATATCAGCAGCCCATCAAATGAATTATAAGAAATGCAATAAAGTAACCAGGTGGCTTAGCATTTGCCACCACAAACAATTGTGGGATGGAGATCGGGTTCAAATCCCGCCCATCAAATTGTTTGTGGGGCGAAGGTTCATATCCCTCGCTCCATCAAATTGCTCCGGGGCATATGCGAAGTAGTGAAGATTTGGTGGGAACTCATAATGAATAACATCCGTGTGGGTTCGATTCGGGAGAGATCGTTATTAGTAGTAGGGGTCGAACATAATTGTTCTCTTTACCGGGAGGATCGGTTGTAACGTCATCGACCAACTAAATCGGTAATATTATACATCCCATGTTTTCAAATGAATATAATGAGGCGGGTTTTGTTGTCTCAAAAGATAGTCAGTTCGCAGGAAGGCTGAGTTATAAAAAAAAAAAAATTGCAATAAAGCCTAATAATAAGCAGTGGACCAATTGAGGCTTCTAGTTGTAGTCAATCAAGAACTCAAATTGAACTGTGATGGCTGCCCCATGATAGGGCCCATACTACAAAGAAAATTCAAAAAAAAAAAAAGGTGACCATTAAACTGAATATATATACAGTATAACTCCCAAATGGATGACTTTTGTACAAATCAAAGGCCAAAGGCTCAAGGCATCCAAAATCAACAAGCAGATTACGTTGTCAATCCCATATCTTAGTTAGCTGTCCATTATGGTACATGACGAAATTATAAATATTGTCTCGCCATCATATGTTTGTTATAACTCATTTATTAACTGATTATTAATCATAGTTTAGTTATGGTATGATTGTAGAAATTAGTCATCTTGACGTGGGCAGGCCACATTTTGATCAATAAATCACATGCTTAATTTGCCGAGTGTTAACCTCAGTTTTGGAGCGGAAGTACTCCAGTGATCAAGTACTTATTTGAGATGACAAAATTCATATTTTCGAATAAAATATTTTAATGATTATACTTAATTTCACTTAATGTAATGACATAACATTATGAATTACTAATTACTATTTTTAATGACAAAACCAGTGTCGGTAATTTGTAAAGTGGTAAAACCTACGGAATCTAAATCTGTTATATAGTAAATAAATGCCTACAATATTTCTATCGGTAAATTTAAAAATTGTCAGTGATCTGTCAGTAATTTGTCCGTATAATTTGGGAAAAAATATTATTTTTATTATGTAAGTATTATGTAGGTAACTGTAAAATTAGTGACAAAATTATTTTTGTCGGTAAAATTCTGTTGATAATTACAGGAATTTTCTTGCAGTGGTGAAAAAATGAAAAAAATATTTTTCTATTATTTATTACTCCCTCCATCCCAAATTTATAGTCCAATGTTCCATTTGGGATGTTCCAAATATATAGTCCACTTTCCATATTTAATAGTATTTTTTCTATTCTTTTTCTATTATAACCTTATTTAATATGCATTTTATATTTTACACTATTCATTAAATGAGAGCAAATCAAGTAATATTTTTACATATTTGTAATTTCTAATACTTTCTTAGTTTGTGTGAAAAGTCCAATTGGACTATATAATTGGGAGGAAGGGAGTATTTTATAAAACTTTGAGCAAAATTGAATGAAATTTTTGATATTAGCTAGGACGAATAGTGTATCAATAGGTGTGTATATATGATAGAGATTAGGTATGATGTATTGAAATATCTGGAAAATATCGTAGGGAATAGAAAATTTGGACTGTAGATTGATTGCAATTAATTAATTTATTTTATTATTTTATATAAACCTGAAAATAAGGACGAAAAAAAAAAAAAATAAAAAAATCGATTGCAATTAATTAATGCACATAGTAAAATGTGTCAATAATTTCTGCCCCATAAAATTTCCAAGTGCTACGCCTATAGTTTGAAACTTGAAAGTGTTCTTCAACTTCTGAAACCATTCAAGTTGACGTAAATTGTTTCTTTGTACATTGTTCCAAAGCTGTCCACAAGAAGCTGCAGTCCTCTGCAATATGGGCGTGGGTTATGGGTAAAATAGCCTAATACGACGACGCACACGTATGTACACATTTTCCTTCCATTGAATAAGACATATATACATTTATTAAATGTACTAAAAATTTTCAAAGCATTTTACTTCATGATCAATATATACATGTCAAATTGCCAGATCAATTAACATTTGTCTAGACTCGATAGCCACCTCGTTAAAAGTTTCTAGACTCTCACACAAATTCAAGGGACATGACCCGTTTAATTTGCTAGACCCTCTTTATAATTTTATTTAAAAAGTATACTATAATTCTCAAAAACAAATTAAATACTACTAAAACTAAAAAAAAAAAACATTTTCCTAAATGCAATATCATGTAAATATATTTTATAAGTTTTTGAAAAACACTACGAAGGTCATCAAGCTCTGGATAAGGATTGGATTAGGACCCAATATAAACGCATTTATTCTGTTAAAATTTGATCCAAGTTGGATGGGTCGACTGGGGTCCAAGTTATCGTAACTAGAGGGCAATAAGTCAATAACCATGGTACAAATGCAATAACCAGAGGCAAAAGAGTAATTTCAGATCCTTTATCGTAAAATAATAACCTATATCATATTTATATTACCAATACAAGCTAGATTCGTGCAATTATAATTTTCATATTTTCGGTAAAATAAAATATTATTTAGAATTGAGACATGAAGGTGAATGGGGAAGGAGCGACGGCGGTGGTGGTAGTAGCGGCGGCGCCGGTGGTGGGAGAACGGTTGAATGGTGGGGTTGGGAGGATAAGGAATTGCACGTGGGGAAAGATAAGGCTGCCATTTTGAGTCATAGCAATATGTCGGGTGTGGGCTTTGGGCGTTTTTGGCATATTTTGTTAGGCTGAGATGTCTTAGCGTTTATTACGTGGCCGACAGCACAATATTTTTTTGGATTGGTGATGCAACCTGACACACTCTGTCCCACCACTCTCAGCTTTTCTTTCTTTTTTTTTTTTATTTTTAATATTTCAGCCTTATTTTCAAATTATATATTGAGAAGTCATCTTTTTTATTTTTCCTTTTTCACTGTAATCCACGTATATTCATCCTTTTACTATTATTATTATTATTTTTTTTTTTTGAGGTTAAATGCACACACACACTTCATTTTGGGGATAGAGCCTCCGACCTCCCAGCATTGGAGGGGTGATACCACTAAGCGCCAAAATTTGGTGGTATTATTATTATTATTAGAATCGTCGGATTTTTTGTCTTTTGTCTATGGCAAAAATATTTTTAGCCATTTTTTTCAAAAACATATTTTTTTTAGTCATTTTCGAGTTCAAATGTCCACTTAATTTGCCATTTTTCTCATTTCTAGGGACTGATAAATAACTCAGTACCAAATTATGTGTCGATGACAACACATATGACTCTGTAACGAGACAATGACTCGGTATCGAGTTATGTGCCGAGTCATAATACAACCAAATACCCTACTAGAGAATATACGAAGAGTATGACCTTTAATTTTTAGTTAAAATAACTAAAAAACGTGTTTTTAAAAAACATGACTATTTTTTTTTGGGTAAATGGCATGTCACCCCCCAAATTTTACAGTTTTTGGCACATAACCCCCCATAATTAACATAACACCACTTCACCCCCTAAATTAAAACTAATGATAGCACTTTGCTCCTCGAGTGTGAACAACATCACTTCACCCCCTAAATTTAAACTAATGATAGCACTTTGCCCCCAGAAGCCCATTCAGGCCAAGATATTAAATATAAAATTGAGCGGGCCTTTCTAATGGGTATTCTTGGCATGTCAAAATGCCAAAAGAAAAAAAAAGTAAAATTTGAAATTATTTGTAATTTATTAAAAAAACATTATAAAAACAGACTTATTCAAAAGTCTATTTTTTTTTAAAAAAAAGGATAATCCGATAAAAAACTAAAAATAGTTAAAAAAATTGAAATTATTTTAAAACCCTAACATTATAAAAATAAAATATGGATGTTGTTGATAAAACTATAAATCATTTATAAAACAATTTGGCATTTATTTAATATATTTTAAATTCCAAAAATAAAAAACTCAAAACTCTTTGTAAAATTTTCTAAAAATATTCAGATTTTATTATCCCGATTCTGATATCCTATATTTCTAAAATGTTTTAAAATTATTCCAAAATCGCTTTTGAGTTTTTAGAAAATTTTAGAAAGAGTTTTGAGTTTTTTTTGGAAATAAAATATTTTAAATAAATGATAAATTTTGTATATATGATTTATAGTTTTCTCAACAATTTCCATATTTTACTTTTATAATTTAGAATTTTAAAATAATTTTTTTTTATTTTTAGATTTTTAAACAAATTATTGGGATTTAATATTTTCAATTTTCAGATTTTTGAATAAGTTTGGAATTTTTATAACTTTTTTTTTAATAAATTGCAAATAATTTTAAATTTTCTTTTGTGAATTTTGGCATTTTGGCATGTCAAGAATACCCCTTAGAAAGACTCGCTCAATTTTATATTTAATATCTTGGCCCGAATGGGCTTCTGGGGGGCAAAGTGCTATCATTAGTTTTAATTTAGAGGGTGAAGTGGTGTTATGTTAATTTTGGGGGCAACGTCTATCATTAGTTTAAATTTAGGGGTGAAGTGGTGTTATGTTAATTTTGGGGGTTATGTGCCAAAACTGTAAAATTAGGGAGGTGACATGCCATTTACATTTTTTTTTTTTTTCACAAAACACAGGTTGGCCAATTTGACGAATTACAACTTATTATTATCTATGTGGTATGTATTTTTTATTCCCTATTTTTTTAAATATACTTTGACTTTCCTACCAATTATTAGCACTTTGAATTGCCAATTGGGCAATAGTATATATAGAGGCGGGTTAATTAAATCATAAAAATGAATTAGGAAAAGTTGCAAAATTTCTTAATTTCTTCTATTCCGATGATGATTAGAATTTTGACTCCCAACTTTTTCTATTTTTGTACTTACAAAAAGACATTGAAAAGAAAAAGGATCACTATTTTATGGACATCTTCTAGATTTTAAAACTCATAATAGGTCGAAATACCGAACATCCAATGTATATTTTTCCATTTTTCTAGAAGAATACGATAGTTTGTTGTTAATTATTTCTTAAGGTAATTTGGCACGTGGCCTTTTAGGTTGTAACTTATCAACAATTAGTTACAATCGTCATATTCAACATATATTTATATATAAGATTCCGATAGCCGGATCAGTGTGCTCCAGTGGTAGAGTATTATATTGAAATGATGATTGATTCGGAATTAATATTGCGCCATATTGTGTTGTGCTTCAGTGCTCCATATGAGTGCGTATGTCGGATATGTATCGGATATGTTGGTGTTTTCTAGTTGGACAGTCATTCGAAATTGTTATTTGAGTCAAGCGATTTGCTATAAAACTCAGCGGCAAACTAGTAAGAGAGGTACATATCACTTCAAAAGATTTAATTACACGCTTCAAAACCACATAGTCTAAATTTTCAATATTAATCTCCAATTAATAAACTCACCCAACATTTTTTTTTTAATATTATCTAAACTCCAAAAATGGGTTGCGCACCAAAAAAAATAGGTCCACAAAACGAGTTTTTGTTGTTTGACCAAGGATATAATTCTTATGTGAGGCAAATTTTAGTTCACAGACTCATGGCTTATTTGCTTAGTTGGAGGGCATTCAAAATGGGCCATAATTTTAACATTTTTCATGCTGTTTGGTTAAAGACAACAAAGTAATAAGATTATTCTTTTTATTTTTCATGAATAATTGTTAGTCAAGAATTCGGACAAAGTGATCGAGTGATTAAAACTTTCAAATTGAGATTTAGAAGTTTGGGGTCGATCTCTCATCTCTTTCCAATTAAGTAATTAAGAAATTACGAAATATTATATATAGAGGCGGAACACTAGTAACCTTCTTTTTAAGATGGCAGTCTTATTTTTTGAGCACCCTTCAATAATCACAAAAGACAAAATAAAAATAATTAACAACCCCTAACAATGATTGTCTTATAAGTTACAATCATCAATTGATGCTTTAGCATGTAAACATTGTTGCTTTAAGACGAAAAAAAGAAAAGGACGAATAGGCGTGATTAATTTCGTATCAACAAGATTTGATTAGGGCACTTTATAGACGTGCCCAATAAACAGTATTAATTAGCAAAGTTAATTGTTTGACTATCGAAGAGGGTGTTTGAATTTGCAATCATAATATTAGCCACTTTAATGATTTACTAGGTACTTTATAATCTTGAGAAACTATTAGCAAAATCTTACTTTTTGGATTGCCGATCATCCGATTAATCATTGGAATCGAATATAATCATTAAGCTTTGAACGGAAAAGGCCTCATCTAATTAGAATTAGTGGATATTTGACTAAATTTATACATTATCACAAAAACTCTGTCCGGACCGTCTAACGGGTTTGAACGTTAGGACGGGTCCGACCGGATCCGCGCCCATAATAATGGCAATTTTGTCATTTATTTGCTAGGGGCATTTTTGTAATTCTGTTAAGTGTTATTTGAACTGCCTTTTCAATTTCGGCGGGCAAAAACATTGAACCAATCCCTCCATTGAACGTGGGCATCGGTTACACCTCTTCATTTCGAACTCCTCCCCTTCTCAACATCGCAAAAAAAACCTAGAGGCAAAAAAACTTACGAGTTCGGGAGAAAGAGTGCGTCATTTGGTGGTCCGGGTCGTGAATTTTTCGTCCATTTTCGTCCGAGTTTGAGTTCGAGCTTGACGAGAAGAGCACATCTCCTTCGCGTTCTCCGAAGTTCTGTTCGTCAAATAAGGTAATGCTTGATTCATGCACCGGTTTAACTTTGAAAACGGTAGTTTAGTAAAGTAGTGTTTAAAGTTTTGTGGTGATTTGTTTGATTTTCGAATTCCAAACCCTATTTTCTGGTTTTTAGTAGGTTTTTGTTATTTTCTGTTTGTTTATGTGTTTTTGTTACTAAACATTTAAGTTATACAAACATTTTCCTAAATGTATTAGTAGTTAGTTCATAATGTATTAGTTTTTATCATGTAAAGTATTAGGAATGATGTATATGTTTTCTTCTGTTCTCAAGTTTCTGTTTTTTTTTTTTTTTATGTTGGAGGTTTTTTTATTTTGTATTACTTGTTATTCTCAATTGTATTAGTTGTTACAAAGAAAAGTATTAGTGCAAAACTACATTACCGCTTTTATCTTTGTTGTTCTGCTTTTTCATAAATTGTATTCGTATTTTGTTTGAATAGTATATCTTTGTTTATCTTTGCTAAGTGTTAGTAATGATTTCTCTCTTTTTTATGGCATGTAGTGAAGTGTATATTATTGGTGGTTTTTGTATTAGTCATTTGTTACTCTAAATTGTATTAGTTGTTAAATTTGAAATGTATTAGTCCAAAACCATAGTGTCCCTTTATGTCTTTCTTCATTACGGTTTTCTTTTAAATGTAGTACTTTACTACGAATAGTATTAGGCATTACACTGAAATGTAATGATTACTCCGAATAGTCCGAATAGTCTTTAGTTTTCTATTTTCGTGGTGTTTTATGTTGTTGGTGCTTGCGGTAACAAGCAATGCGTGTATATGTTTTCTTCATTTGGATGTTTTTTTATTTTGTATTACTTGGTATTCTCAATTGTATTAGTTTTTACACCGAAAATTATTAGTGCAAAATCACATTCCCCCTTTTTTTTGTTGTTGTTTTGTTTTTCTTTTAAATGTATTATTAGGTTGTTTGAATAGTAATACGGTTATATAAAGTGTATATTATTGGGGATGTTTTGTATTAGTTGTTACTCTCAATTGTATTAGTTGTTACTTTGAAATGTATTAGCCCATAACCATAGTGTCCTCGCTTATGTGCACATTGGGTTTCTTTTAAATGAATAAGTCTAGTTTTTGATTTCTTTGGTGTTTTTATGTGTTTGCGATAATAAAAATGGTGCGTATGAAGAGACCGGTGAAGAGGAGGTCAAAAATGCCGATATCCCTCCATTAGCTCTTGTTCCATACGACGACCCATCCTCCTCAAGTGAGGAATATATTCCACCCAAGAAGAACTGCAAGAGAAAAATCTTGCTTTGAAAAGAAAAAGAGCTAATACGTCTTATACTTTCTCAAAGATTTTTAGTGTCGCAATTTAAAGTACAAGCACTAACCTTTTTTTTTTTCCACATTTTTGCAGTGATTTTGTCACACAATGTAGACCGCATGTGATCTGTGTGAAGTCATATCCAAACTTACTGATGCTCAAAAGAGAGACGTTGAAGCCATTGGCTTTGGAGGTCTGCTGAAGATGTCTGGGGTGAATGCAATCCCAACAAAACTCCTGAGGTGGTTAATTGGCAATTTCAATGGTACAAGTCAGCTCCTTAGGATTGATCAAAATAGGAGTTTTGTTGTGACGGCGGAGGATATTCATGACGCTTCCTTCCGCGATGAACGAAGGGTGTGATGTTTTAAGAAATAATGAAAGTTTACCTCTAATGACTGATTGGAATGCTAGGTATAAGTTTAAGGCAGAAGTCAGTTTGAAGTATTTTAGGTCTATTTTGGAGAGTATGGTGGACGGTGGTGACGACTTTAAGCGTTTTTTGTTTTATTTTCATTGTCTTCATTTTTAACACCAAGTGCCGATAGGAATGTGGATTTTGGTGTGTTACGTTGATTGTTGAGGTGGAAAACATAAAAAGTTGGATTGGTGCACACATGTGCTTAATAATTTGTGTGTTCTTTGTTAATAAGTATAAATCGAGGTAGTGTCAAGAAACGTGAGCGGTGCATTTTAGTCCTTGAGATCTTGTATTTTCATCGCTTGAAATGGAAAGGTCGTGCGGAACCCTCAACCATACCATTGATACAACATTGGGACACAGACAAAATCAAGAAAAGGGTTGCGGAAGAAGTTGCAGCCGGTGAATTTGGACAGGGAGAGTTCCTGACAGACACATATCCCGTGTCTCGCAGGAAAGGGCAGAGTGGGAAGAAGCCTCTTGGCAAGGGAAATATTTGTGAGGAAGAAGATCGAGTAAAAGATGGGCGGGACGGGAAGAAAGCGGCGGACATAGAGAGAAAGAAGCATGAGATTGATGATGAGAGCGAGAATTTGTGAGTTGATTGAGTTGATTAAGTACAAGTTCGCCCAAGGGTGAGATGGTGGATGAGGTGATCCACGAATTGGCGAAGGATGTAAGATAAATGTTGTTATATATATATATATATATATATATATATATATATATTATTTACTTTAAAAGTATTAGTAGTTTTCGAATAATTTTTCTTTGTTTTGTTTTTCGGGAAATGAGTGAGTTATTCATGTTGCTTAGGAGGGACATGAATGTCATATTTCACGCACACACATGGAAAGGGTTAGGAAGCTGCGGGGAACAATTATTTGAAAAAGAGACTTCATTGTCCCCGTTTGTTGAGTTTGTCCGAGACTCAACAGATTCTTTTCAAGTGCAAAGTTGCATGAATATGTTGTCGAGGTTGTCGAGAAAATTTGAAAAAATGAAGAGATTCATTGACCCTTCCATGCCATAATTTGAGATTTCGACCGGAAGAGGGCGTTATACAGGATGAATAAAGATGTCCCCTGCTACTGCGCATGACGATGTAATACCCGAGGATAAGGAAGAGGCTGAGAATGTGAAGGAACAGGGGGAGGATGATGAGGATAAACAGGAAGAATTTCATGTGAATCAAGATGCCATTGATGATTGTGTTGCAGAACTTGAGAAGGATGATCAGGAGGAGAAAAATGAGGAGGATTTAGCTGTGGCTGAATCAGGTATTAGTAGTTGTACTGTAATGTATTAGGGTTTACACTATAATGTATTAGTTCTAATTCTATTAGGTATTAGGTCAGACTTGCACTCTCTTTTGTATTAGTTTTTAGTCTGTTAGTTATCAGTTGTTATTCAATTAAGCATTAGTTGTTGCACTGAACTGTATTAGTCTTTACTCTGTTAGGTATTAGTTGGTGCACTTTAATGTATTAGCTATTACACCATAATGTATTAGTTGTCATACTAATACATCACACTATAATGTATTAGGTAGTAGTTTAGTTTTTACTCTTTTAGGTAATAAATGGTGCATTGTAATGTATTTATCACACTATAATGTATTTCGTTGCATTGAATTGTTTTTAGTTTTTACTGTTAGGTATTAGGTGGTGCCTTTCGTAATGTATTAGATGTCACACTATAATGTATTAGTTGTCATACTAATCCTTTACCATTTGTTTTTGTGGAAACGGATGAATGTTGGCCCATCCGTGAGAAGAAAGCTTTTAGGTGTACGTTTATGAAAAATCACAAAGTAAGAATTTTCTTTTGGTGTTGTCACAAGAAAGCAAAAGGATGTGGTTGATTATTGTTTCTTCAATCATAAAGCAAAGAAAAGAGTAAGTAATGTTTTCAACCACCCGTTCGATTATGTTGGAATAATATTTTTTCCATTATTGATATAAGTTATTTTTTTGATCGAGATGAACCAATTTTTGCACATGGTGGGTTTTGTTACGTGTCGTTGGCTGATATCGCACGTTGAATGATGAAAGTCCGATCCACATAAGCGTAATTGATACATGGGCATTGCTCCTCAATAGAAGAAGCTGTTGATGCAAAAAGAGGAAGAAATGCTTTTATTTCTATGCTCGGCGATCTCAGTAAGCAAACAATGTTGTTTTATTTGATGTATTGTCATGCTCTACATTAAGTAATACATTAAAGTCTAACATTGTGTTTTATTTTCAATGATTATACATAGGAAACATGGTGAAGAAATCCAGCAGAGATTGGGGAGAAAGTTTGAGAGAATCTTTGGATGACTTTGGATGAGAGTATTAGGTGTGATGGATTTGAGTGGTTTTGACTTGGTAAGAAATCATTTTTACTTCTACGGGGTGATTGGTATGAAGAAATGGAATTAGATGAAATGGAATGAATTTAGGAATGGAATAATAAAGGGAATGGAATGATGCACATATTCCTTTTCTTATGATTGGTTTAAAAAAGGAATGAGAAAGGAATGAAAATGTCATTCTTGACTTGATTCCAATATCATGATTGGTAATTAAAAATAAAAGATGGGAATGCAATGAAATATTTTTAATGACTAAATTACCTTAGTATAATATTTTTGAGAAAAAATAGTTTCAACTATGTTTAATAACTTTTTTATTTAATCTATTAAATATTTTTTTTTCTTCTCAAAAGTATATAGGGGTCGTTTTTAGATGATTTCAAATTCATGCAAATTATTATTTGTTCATTTTACATTACATTGAAAGAATACTTGCATGTCAAAATTATTAAAATGAAAAATACTGCTCATTTCAATAATTCAAATACTCATAAACAAGGTCATTTGTATCAAATGTTCGAAACAAAGTTAAACATTCCAGCTAAAACTAATCATAATAGTCCCAATGAATATGAAAATAACCAACGATAATATCATTCACCAAAAATAAAATAAAAAAGCTAAGTATTGTCGAGTTATTAACGAACTACTCTAAATTTATGTAATAAAAACTTCAAACATCACCACGTAGAAGAATAGCTTTAACCATCTGCTCTCTTCCTTCCTTAGTCATGCTAAAAAACACATCGAGTTAACTCATGCGAATGAGCTATATGGCACACAAACTTTGATAACTTCTCCTATAGTAAGATCGAGATCTTCCTTATTTCGTAGTCAATCTTTTGTCTCTTTTCAAATCTCAGCATCAACTCCAATAGCTTTACCAAAAATTTGACTAGCTTTAGCAATTTCACTTCCAATAATTGAAGTTGCCTCTTTAATATCCGCCATAGCCATCATGTTATCAACACTTCTCTTTCTTTTCTTTTGATTGTGAATTCCTTCGGATCTTGGAGATTGCAACGGAGAAAATGGAATAGAAGCATCTAAGTCATCAAGACCATTTCCCATGGTTACCTCAACATCATCATTAGTATCATTGTTGGCTTCTTCTCTTTGAATCTCTTCCATCATATCAGTGGGACCTTCAGCATTTATTCCTGTTGCACGATCTTTTCCAAAAATTATAACTAAATCATCATAAAAAGGGAACGACTTGTTTTGCCAAGTTGCATGTGTAGGATGACTCTGCAAAAAATTAATATATATATAAATATACATTCATAGAAAATTACATGATTAGTAGCATGAGCAAGTACAAGCTAATTAAATGTCTACCTGAAGATATGAATCCCATCTGATCTTTTTGTTGTGATGCATTTTTGATTGGATCCATACCAAAACCACTAGTATTGGGACCATTTAACATGTCATACACAATATGAAAGTCCCTTTTTAAGGTCTTAATTCTTGACTCAATATGCGGTTTAGCCTTGAGACCTGAGTTGGGCAATGAGGCTTGCATCTTCTCCTCAACGTAGTTCAGGTAGCCAGGTTTGAATCCATTTTCAGCCTTATAGTTTCCAAGATTCACCATGTCAAGAAGTGCCTCGACAAGCCTAGCATCTTCCTCATACTTCCATTTTCTTTTGTTCTTACCACGACCTCTCGTTTCTTGAGTTGGATTGTCCATTCTTTATAAGACAAAATATATAAGATGACAATAAAGTACATAAAATAATAATGCTTAAAAAACGCAACATTACTAATATAACGTAACAATAATGGAAAACAGCTAAAACAACAACATTTTAAAAAATAACATTCATTCACTAAATATCAGTCCATCAGCATATTCAGGAACACCAATCAAATCTTCATTTACAAGATTAATGTATTAATTGAGAGTAATATCCTAAATTTAGAATTTTTTAACAAAAAACTACAAGAAATTATCTAGAATTTCTTTGAGCTCTCCAACTGTTGAACATATTTGTTGCAAGATCTTTTCTAAAAGTAGTCCATTCATTAGAAGGTTCAATTGTAGTAACAAGTTCTTCTTCTTCATCAATTTCATTATTATTGAGATGTCCTCCTTCTCCATCTTGTATATCATCCTCATCGTCATAACCACCCATTTCTTGCCTTATAAAATTGTGAAGTAAACAACAAGCCATGATGATGCGATTTTGAATTTTTATTGGATAATATGAAGGACTTCTCAGGATTCCCCATCGAGTCTTTAATAAACCAAACAACCTCTCTATTGTGTTTCTAGCAGAAGAATGCTTCATATTAAAAAATTCTTCGGCGCTAGTAGGTTGGTGTCTTTCGCTCCAATCATTTAAATGGTATCTTTGACCTCGAAATGGTGCAAGAAATCCTTCACCATTTGTGTATCCAGCATCCACAAGATAATACATACCTTCAAAATTATGTAATCATAAGTTAATATAAGCAATACGTTTGATTATATTTATATTTTTCTTATAAAGTGAGTTTTCTAAATCTTACCCCGAGGAACCACTAAACCATTTCTCCTACTTATTGCATCTCTCAACACTCTACCATCAGCTGCTGATCCTTCCCACCCAGGCAACACATAGATAAATTGCATGTCTTGGGAGCACACTCCTAATACATTCGTAGCAATTTCATTTTTACGTGTTCGATATCTAGGTTTGTCGTCTGTACACACACGAACTTTGACATGAGTACCATCTAGAGCTCCTAAGCATCCCTATCAATATTATAAGTCTAGAATAAGTATATTGTTATATATAAAGTAATTTCTATTTGAATAATATAGCGTACCTTGAACCATTTCCATCTCTCGTCTGTAGAGTTATCTGGTACTGCCTCAGGCACCTTAAGTAACTCCCCTTGAATTCTAATAATAGCATTCAACACTTGTCTAAAATGCCTACTAATTGTTTCCCCAGAACGTTCAAAATTCGCATTTATGATTCTTTGCTTTTGGTGATGAGCTAAAATATGCACTGCCATAGCCACTTGCTCATCCACCGACATATTTTTAGTTGATGACACCATACCAGTTGCCTCAAGTCTAAAGCATAAACGAACAAAAGCAGACCTATTCATCCTAATCATGTTTTTACATACACTATCACTAGCATAAATGACTTTTTGGATATATTTTCTCCTCTCATAAAAATTATATTGATACATTGGTCTTAAACTAATAGATATATTTTGATTTTCTAAAAATTTAAGAACAATGAGCCAAAACCAATTTACTAACTGCACTATACTCAACCAATATGCTAATACTGTCATATATTTCTTTCTCCTTGCCAATTTTCTCGTTGTTAAAGTTAATCTTGCCATAGCTGCAAATTTAGATAATAGAATATGTATGAGAAGGTTTCAAGTAAAAGTTAAAAAATAAAGTATTTAATTAGAAAAACATAGTATTAATCAAATATGTTAGTTTTCATTGCGACAAACTAATTTTTTCATACAAAAACCAAGTAGTACTTTTTGTAGAGATAGCACATACTGCTTATGTATCACAAAGTTTTATTAAAACTGAAAACAACATCAGCCTAATACCCTTTTTTAAAGTTCTTCAGGCTCTTCATTCATAATATCAACTAATAACTTGAAGACAATGGTTTCAAACAAAAAAAATCACCCAATATCAATGAGCTATCTCAAAAGCACTACCAGACTTCAAAATTTGTCAAAACAATACCTAACATCAATATTTTATTTTTGTTTTTATTTTTAGAGAATCCTAAATTGACTTGCAAGTCAATTGCTAATTGAAAGCAATACCAACCCCACAGAGCACTAACACAAAAGCACTATTTGCCAACTAGTCTGGATAATTATTCATAAAAACGCATCAAAATTATGTGAACAAAGACACCCACTTCATGCATAATATAATCATAAAACTGTATTTTAAAAAAAAAATCATAAAACTTGAATGGAATAAAATATCTTCAGTTTCATAAACAAAAAAGAATTAAAAAATTGCCCTGCGTATGAGAAACTTTACCTTTTGACTTGAATAATCAATCATGAATCAACACAATCATTAAAATTATTTGAACAGATAAAGATGTTGGTGAGATGAATAGAAGAACTCGTACCTGTTATGGAGTCGTGGACTCGTGGGAAAAGGTTTCAGAAAATATGGAGGGTTTTCTGCGATGGTGGGCTTTATGCGATGGATGGCCTTTTGTGTAGGTTTAGTTTTATCAAATATTTTTAGTTAGTTTAGGAGGGTAATTTTGTCAATGATAAAATAATTTTATTCCTTGTAAATTGGGAATGGCTAAAACCAAGGGGGAGGGAGGAATGGTTAATCCCATACTATTGGGTATAGGGATTCCAATAGGAATGAAAGATTCTCATTCCTAATAAGTACCAATCATTAGTTTTGGAATGACTTTAGGAATGACCATTCCATTCCTAGTTCATTCCTACATACCAATCATGCCACTAATGTATTACCATCTATATTGTAAAGTATTAGTTGTTAAACTTAAATGTATTAGCTAAATATTATTATTTTTGTTGAAAATGTAGATTTTCTTTCCAATTTGCTACAAATCCCATTTTGTGGTCTGTTGTCATTAATTTTGTTGATGGGAAGGTCCAATATCCGGACAATTTGGTCCACCACGAAATTTCTTTGTTGAAAAGACAAGAAACTTGGATTTGTTGTGGTATGTATTAGTTGTTCTGTTTGAAATGTATTAGTTTTCATCGCAATGTATTAGCTTGTATATTTTAAAGTATTAGTTGTTCTGATTTAGTTAATCTTGTTATGGTTTTTTTTTTTTCCAAAGAAAATAACTTTTTTGAATGGCTAAAGAACTAAAACACCCACAAGTCCAGGAGGTTGAGCGTTTTCCATGGGAAAATATTCCCTTTACTTTGCAAGCCGTTTGCGAACAATGTGGTGTGGTGTATTTTTAATGCACCACATGGAAAATTTTATCGGCCAAGTCTACTCAAAGCCGCATTTGAAGCGGTATGAATGTTCCCTTTTCGAAACATATATTGCTTATATTCATCCTTTCTGTATGATTTTTTTCATGTCCTTATTTTTGGGTTTTTTTGTAGCGCAATGTACGGCGGCGCTTTAAGGGCATCTTTTGTTCTAGAATTCTGTTGAACCCGTTGAATGAGAAACGAGTTCAACCGGAGAAAGATGTTCTTGATTTTGTGAGAGAGATGAAGTAAAAAGTAAGATTTTATTTAACATAGAATCAATTTTATGAGTCTAATGTGATATTTTTTAACATAATGTTTTTATGATGTAAGTTAGAAGAATGGTTGAGTACAGGGGATTGTGTTATTTGGATAGTTTGAATGTTACATAAAACAATTTGAATATTTTAGGCAAGTATTAGTAGTTATGTGTAAATGTATTAACATGTAATGGAAAAAGTATTAGATCGCATCTAGTAGTTTTGTGTAAATGTATGGAAAGATGGTTGGTACAAGGGATTATTAGAAGTACAACTAATGAATTTGTATTGAAACTTGAAAATATATGTATGGTTTTTTATGTGTGAAATGTATTAGTCGTTGAATAAAAAAGTATTAGATGTGAAAGATAAAAGTATTAACACAAACAAGTAATGTTTTTTGCGGACTTAACACGGGTTTTACAAGCGATTTTGCAAATATTATAGGTTCGTATAAGTTCTACAATGCATTAAGTCAAATTAATAAACAATTCCGACAATAAACATGAGATAAAAAGTATCACACACAAATAACAAAAGTATCGGCAAATACGTTACAATGTATTAGGCCCCCGATCAATTTGTTACTGAGGTGTTCAATAAACAAGAGCTAAGTTAAAACGTATCACACACAAATAAGAAATGTATCGTGAGATACATTGAAACGTATTAGTCCCGATCAATTATTACATTGTGCAATAACAAATAACCCCGAATAATAAACAAGAGATAACTTAAAAAGTATCACACACAAATAAGAAATGTATCGTGAGATACATTGAAACGTCTTAGTCCCCCGATCAATTATTACATTGTTCAATAACAAATAATCCCTGAATAATAAACAAGAGATAACTTAAAAAGTATCACACTAATAAGAAATGTATCAAGAGATACATTGAAACGTCTTAGTCCACGATCAAGCATTACATTGTTCAAAAACAAATAATCCCGAACCATTAAACGAACAAATATTCTAAAAGACCTCTCTTGATATATTCTAAAACGACTAGGATTAGGAGTTTTGGTCCCGAACTCCCTTGATGTGTTTGTGTTTGATGTGTCGGACTCTTCTTTTTCTTGTTTTTTTCAAAATGCCCTTTCATTTCTTTGTTTTCGCCTTTGTAATCGAACGAGTAGGATCTAGTATACTAGTAGAAGAACTAGAAATCTCGGTTTCAATGTAGAATTCATTGTAGCGACCATCAATTCATCAATTGCCATAGAATCCCGGTGATAACCATCTTCAATGATTCTCCTTGCTTCTCATTTTCTTGGCATTTCAATACAAGATTATAATACTTGCGCGCCATTTCATGACGCCTTGAGGATGCAATCCTTAGGCACATTACTCGACCCAATTCCCTATCTAATCTATCCCATAAGTCCTTTTTGCAAACTTTGTCCACCTTCTTTTGATATAACAATTTTGTATTTCAAATCACCGAATTCACATGAAGGACCCGTAGCGAATGACAACACAAAGAAACCACATTCCTCAAATCTCTTGCAAGAGCAACTTATCAATCTAGTTGCAAGTACAAAATGTCATCGTATGTGAACCAACTCCATCATCATTCGATCTGATATAAAACATAATGTCGCTCTCAAAATGTAACATTGTACAAGAAGTGGAAATTGACTTTAAAAATTCATCTTCAAAATCTTTAAAAAGTGTCAATGTGTATACCTCGAAGCATGCTTCAATAGCCGATCAATGGCAATACGAGATGTAGGAGCGCCCTTGAACACCGAAATTCATCCTTTGCTTCATTGCTCTCCAACGTTTAATTGTTTCCTTGAAAATCCCATAAAAGTCGTAAATCAAATGGTTGTTTTCTTCGCATTAAATCCAATGGCATAGTTTGTACTTTCACTTATTTGTGTGACGACAAAATTCGGTGAGAAAAAGTCCTTGTTAAATCAGTACACCACTCTCTTAAATCGAATAACCTCTTAAACCATGGATGGCTTTCTAACCCATTTTTGTAATCATTTTATCCCAACGATCCTGGAATTTTGCTTGATTGTGCACCCGATAAACACTTGGTAAATACGTCATTGAAGCATTTGTCGCCTTTCAACCTCCCAAACCGCTTGCACAACATTTTGGTAGAGGTGCCATAAGCATAACCTATGCGCGTTCTCGGGAAAACCTACACCAAAACAAAAAAAAAAAAAAAAAAGATTAAAAGTATTACATATAACAAATGAATGTATTAGTATTAAGAAAGAAAAGTATTACATATAACGAGAAAAGTGTATTTATAAACTGAAGTTATTTTTGAATATAAGCAAGTCAAGCCCGATGCGGAGTTTAAGACAGTGAGTTGATATTACACATTACATTGAAAAGTATTACACATGATATTGGAATGTATTACCATTAACAAAGAAAAGTATTACGCATTAATCAAGTACAAATTGTCTTTGTATTTTTTTACCTTTTCAATTGAATTTCCAATTGCTAGATCTTGATCTGTGAAGATTGATATAGGGCATTGACCTTCCATTGATTTTTAAAAACTTCAAAAAGCCAATCGAATGATTCAGTTTTTTTCATCTGCTATGAAGGCACAACCAAACATCACGTTCTTCCAATGATTATTAATCCCAACAAAAGGGGCACAAATCAAATTATACCGATTTGTTCGATATGTCGTATCAAATACAACAACATCACCGTATATCTTGTAATCCTCCTTCATCATTGAGTCCCTCCAAAATAAATTACACAATCTCCCCATATCATCTAATTTAACTCTGAAAAAGAAGTCTTGATCTTCAGCACTTTGTTGATACAACATGTCAATCAACGTTTGTGCATCGCCTGCCTCAATTGCATTCATTTTGAATCGATTCACAAAATTCAAGTGGTCCTTCATTGTATGACCAATGCATTCTTCACCCCCGCATCTTGCGCCATGTATCGGAAAGATCGGTGGCTCTCATTCCGAAGAAATCATCTCCCAATAGCATTAGCTTTTTGATGGTAATCACTCTTTGAACGATGCAAATGACTCCACTCTTTTCTAGTGAGTTCGTGGTTGTGCAACATACAATGGTCAATAATTTCATAAACACCATCACCTTTGTTCAATTTTGTCCTCAATGATCCCTTACACCCTGTTCGTGTATTATAAAAATTTTTCTTTTTTTTCTCACTGTTGTTTCTGGATCTTTTAGATCCCTCACAGGAACATACAAAATATTTTTCCGTCACAACACCAACATCATTGCATCTTGTAGTTGTTTTACGAATACTAAATCCAAGTTGTCGAGCATGATTGCGATACAGTGTATATATTTCTTCAACACTATTCCTCCTCATACCAATAAGACAACTTGACCAAGTCTTTCGTATAATTAATAGAAGAAAATGATCATTAGGTAAGGAATGTATTAGTTGTCACACTGCAATGTATTAGTTGTTACAGATAAATGTATTAGTGTAACAGACTTTTTACCTTCAGCAGCCTCTGTTGGAATAATGTTGTCCCCCTGTTCTGTGTCATTATCCCCTTCTTCATGATCATCACTAGAATCTGTTAGTGTTATTACTCCTAAAAGTAATATAAGTCAGGAACAACTAAGAAATTAAACAGATTTATTTCTTTTCCACAAATTTAAGCCGTTTATTAATAACACAGAGACTTACGCGAACCTGTAAAGTCTGATACATTTATTTGATAAATGTAATACATTAGAATGCAATGTGTAATACATATACACAAATTTAAGCCATTTAAGAATAAAACAGAGACTTACACGAATGTAAAGTCTGATACATTTTTCCAATACAGTTAATACATTGATATGCAATGTCTAATACATGTAATACATTTTTTTTTTTTTTAAAATAGGAGTCATCAAACCCAATTGCAAAGTCTAATACATGTAATACATTTTTTCAATACAACTAATACATTCCAATGCGACGTCTAATACTTTTTAAAATAATCAAATTAAAAATACGACATTCACCTCTGTCATTCTCCAAGTTGTCTCCAGCCTCCATTGTCTCACCTTCTTAAGCTTTTTGCCCAATGTAGGTTTAACCACTAAGTAGCTGGAATGTAGAAATAAACTAATACATATTAGGCTCGACACGAACAAATAGATTGATGGTTGTGCGGCGTAGGTGATGGTCGACGGAGGTTGTGGTGTCAATTTGCGAGAGATGGTCGACGGAGGAAATATCACATATTGTAGTTGCGTCTTGGGTTGGTGCGCCGTAATGTGGTGTTTTTTACGCCCCTTCGTGTTGTTTTTCACCGCCGTTGTGGTTGTTCTTACGGTGGATGTGGCTCGCGCGATGTGGTTGTGTCGACGGAGGCGTCGCTGAGAGGATTAGGGCTCCAAATCGCGAGACGAGAATGTCCGAACGCGGCCTGTTTTTTTTTTTTTTTTTTTAATTCGTTGGCGGACACCGGATGCCGAAATGGGTAGGATAGTTTGACCCGTATAACGGATCTAGATCCGTTAGACGGTCTGACAGAGAGACTAACTCATACATTATAGTTTTTACATTTATATGTTTTTTGAGTTTTCTTTAAAGAAGCTATTCATGAAGTGTTAGGTTATTAAACTTGCAAATGTTATTAATAACAAATTTATTATTATATGACTAAAACTAGCTATGTTAGTTAGGGATCGAATAATGGTCGCAAGTGGTTAACATCCTCCTTTTTTTGGTTAACTCGAACTTCCAGGTTTACGCTTGACTATGCTAAAGACAACAACTCGACCTCATCGTTGCCGTCGAGGTAAACCGCGGGATGTGCACGCGTCTTAGCTTGAGTGTTATGGTAAAGTCTGACACGACATACAACTAGATAAGTGGTTAACATTCTTAAACCCGGACTAGATGTCAGGTTCGAATCGACCCATTACTTATTCTCTCCATGATAGAAAAAAAAAAAAGTAGCAAAGTTAATTAGTTAATTCTCTTAAAGGAGACTTCTTATTTCTTGAATGATATATCTTAAGGCGCATTTAGATTGATAGTTTTGAAGCTATGGATTTGATATTCATAATCACAAATCAAGCTGCGTTTCGGGGCCTGTGGTTTTCAAAGCCCGAGATGATATATAAATTTGCGCCCTAAGCTGTAGTAGTGTGGCGTAACAAATTTTTAATGTCTTTGTTAACTATCAATTACATGTAAAAAGATCATAACAAGGTCACATTCATATGAAAATACAAGGCAAAAAAAAAAAAATCATTAAAGCCGACAAAGGACAACGAAATATCGATATATTTTAATTAGGGCCTTTTTTTTTTGCTCCGGACTCTTTGATCGTGCCTAAGTTAATAAGTCACAAATTTTGATTCATTAATTTCAAAATAAATATGTTTATAAAGTACAAATTATATCGTATTATCATTTAATATATTTATATTACAAACACAAGTTTTTATTTGATATATTTGTGTAGAGAAAATGAAGGAGATGACTTAAATAAATGAGAAAATTGTGATTTTTTTTTAATTCATGTGAAATGGGCTCTTGAATTTCAATGGATTTCAAATCCTTAAATTCTATTTTGTGTTATTTTTAAAGTCATTCTGTTTGATTTCAAATCCACACTATTTTGAGTTATTTCAAATCCAATTGTAACCTTATAGATATTGACATCTTACCTTTTTTTCTCCTTAAATTCGGTTATGTTATGCAGAGACTGCAATCACTACTCTTCACTAAAGAAAGAATACATGTGGCGAGTGGGCTAACCTATTAGTTATATTGACATCTTATTTTAAGATTGTATAAGTCATCTTGTTTTAGATTGTAAAAACTATACAAACCATTTATAGTTATATGTTGCAACTTTCAAGATATTTTATAGAGTTTATAAGCTCATGAAACACCGGCTTAGTGACTGTGATCTTTATAATCAGTTGTGCACCGAATTATATGGAACTCTTCATTTTCTCTTTAAGAGCCGAAAATATTTTTATCTCTCTAAACTTGATCCCATTAGGTGTGAGTCGGGTTAATGACATGTGTAGAGACATCCAAATAAGTAGAATATATATTTTTTTAGTACCAATTCGATAAAAGAAGGAGGCGAGGGGAAGGGGTGAAATCTGACTCAGACACACGCCTAAGTTTTTACAAACACCTTAACACTATGCTATCTAGCTATTCCTTCCAATATATGAAATGGAATAAGAATGTAGAAATAGAAAATCAGGTCTCATTAATTTCCTTTCAATAAATAAACGTTGGGCTGTAAAAACAAAATAAAATATAAAATTCAAATTGTACACTTTTTTTTCTGCCAAATAGTAAATCTTTTAATCTGAAGAAGTGAGATCCAGTCAACATAATTTCCCCACCTTACCTCCAAGAAAGCACACTCAAAAGATCTTAAAAGGAGAAACTGAATTAATTATTTTCTTTTTATATTTTGTAAGTGTTGCTAATCCAAAAAATAGAAAATAAAAATTCAATAAGAGATAAATATCAAAGGAATTTAGGAACTTTCCCAGTACCCATCTCTTCCTCTTGTCAGTCATACCTATACTGCTAGAAGAATCAAGACTGAAAATAAAATTGTTCTTAAATTTACACATACAAAAAAAAAAGTTCAAAACCGATCAACCACTAGCTTTAACACTTTTCAAGAATGGTTGAAATGAATGATGAAAAGATGAAATTGCAACCCAAGATTAACCTTTGCAGCCAAATCAATAAAAACAGCAAAAATTGACCTTGGAACAAATTTACACACACCATTGGGGCAAAAGGAGAATCAATTATATGTACATAGAAAAAAGAAAAAAATCAGACCTCAAGTGCCCTGTGCCCATTAATTTTATACTTTTTATTTATGCAATTTCTTGGCTGCCCATCATCATCATCCCAATTCCCAACAACTGAACAAGCCAAAAAGGACGCAATAAACCAAAAGAGAAAAAAAGCACAATCTTGATTTGGATCAAAAATAAATCATATACTAATATGTATACAAGAAGGCCCATGAGACCAATTAGTACAAAATTGTCAAGTTCTCTAAAATATTTACAACTCTACCAAAGCCCAGAAGAAAAAAAGTAAAATAAAATAAAAATAAAAATTAATTGGCTTCAATCATGGTAGCAAAGAAGCATGACAACACATCGTCTTATGATGTAAAGCTTAGCCCTTTGTTCTCTAAGAACTCTTGCAAGCCCTCTGCTTGAAATCCTTTTCTTGCTGCTGCTGCTACTCATCTTCATTTTTGAAAGAATTAAGTGGAAAAATAAAAGGAATTAATTTTTTCTTCTTTTCTTTGGTTTTGGTTTTTGTAAGTTTTGGTTTGAGATGTTTTGATTGAGAGTTAGAAGGGTTCTTTTATAGAGTGTTTTTGGGGTGGTCTTAATTAGGATTGGTCGATTAAAGAGCCAAACTATGGGGCATGAAAGGGTGTGCGGTGCTCCCTACCACACCAGACATTTCCTCTTAGGGTCCCACCTCCACTTGGGATTCCATTTGAAAATTTTATTAAACTGTTCCAACCCCTACCCCTCACACTCACACCCCACTCCCCACCCTCTTTTGTTTCTTTATAGTACTTTGAACTTAGAGATAATTACAAAAAATTGCCCTGACGTTTGGGATAATTACAAAAAAATTAGAAAAAATCAAAATTACGAAAAAAAAACATTTGAGGTTTGATTCGTATTAATAACGAGGTAAATATAATATTTTTAGATATGTAAATGTATTTCCTTGGAATTGAGGTTAAATGTAAAATAAAATCAAACATCTATGATTTTTTTCTTTATTTTCAAAAATTTCTAGATTTTTTTGTAATTATCTCATATCTCGAGAGGAATTTTTGCAATTATTTCTTTGAACTTTTAATAAATTAATAGGATGTATTGCTTATTAATTGCACATCTAAGATTAGGGCTAAAAAGCTAACCAATTTCTTAGAAACTCGTATTCAAAGTCGATCATTAAAAACTACTCAAGATCGATTCGTATTTGGCTTAATTATACCTCATTCTATAGCTAATACAAACACTGTTTCTGAAGTTTGATAAAAAATTATACAAACTTTAACAATATTCTGTTTAACTCTACTCAATTCACTTAAACCGCCAATTTGGATATATAAGAAATAAATAAACTGCCATAAAACTGTAGTTAAAATATCATGTTTGGACACTAGGAGAGATACTCATTCTTTGTTTAATTAATATCCAGCTCATCAAGTCCATTACATGCAAAATACTTGGAATTAATCATATCAAGTTCTTATAATTTCTTGTTTTTCTTTCTATGAAATTTAACTTGGAGTTCAGATAGTATTTTATATATGTTGTTACTCGTTATTACCTCCAATTACGGGTTGATTGAAATTTATTATTAATGACATAACATCTAATTACGAATTTTCCATCAGAGTTAGTTGTAAAAACTATACCTTTAGAAATCTAAATGAATGAAACTGCACTTTAATTTGTCAGATCAGAATGTATAATGGTCTCCTAATTGCCATTTAAGGTAAGAATATTTTATTATATGTAGATTGATCTCAAGATATACACCATTCTATATTTATTATCCTAATATATGTGTAGGCTTTACCCACCAACATAATGGGTCGGCCATTACTTCAATCAGGTAACATATTTCCTTAGTTTATGAGCTGCCTCACAATATCTTGATGATAGGGTGATGATTAATCGATTTGGACCTATTCATTTATCTATATGCATTTTTTTTTATTTGTATTTATTTTTTCTGTATTATTTGTTTTTTGTTAAATGAAACTATACGACAACTGGGAATTCAGTTGAATCCTACATAACATTGCACACCTTAACCACCTTTTATTAAGGTTGATGACAACAATGATTTCATCTAAACTAGCTTTTGACTAGACATCGACATTCAAAAATCACGCTTATAATTATGGAGTGATCACGCGAATGGTTGAGTCAGGTCAACCGTTAATTTTTAAAAATAAGATTATCATTAATTTTACTAGGATGATCTACTTTATGTCTTTATCATAAGACATTTATACTGTAAAAAAATTAAAAAGACTGTGAAATTAAATTATTTTAAAATTTTGCAACCCAACAATTCACTTATTGATAAGGCGAAATATGATGCAGGGTGACCTATTAAGCATTAAACTTGGCCGTCTGCGGAGGCTCAGATTTAATGTTGATCTAAGGATTGTCTTGGGCCGACCTACGAAGTCCATAAATAGGTGGAAGGCTTATCATATTCGGGCCGACCTGTTAAGGCCCAAGTGCGTGATTGCGGGGGGCGTTATGAGGCCGGGCTTTGTGTAAAGGTCTGCGTCAAGCCGACCGATTAAAGCCCGCATGATTAAGGCGTCTGTTGTTGACCCATTGTAGTCTAACCAGACGTCGAGAGGAAGATGTCGGCTCGAGCCCAAGAGGTGTATGAGGCGAGGATGCTTTGGAAATGTAAGGAAAGCTTCGCACAATACAAAGGACCGACGTGTCTGAAACAGTCGGGGCTATGATCTTACGGGCGTAAAATTAGGGTTTTTATGAGATCCGATCCTAATCTAATGATGACTCGACACCAAATCATAACGGAATCCCGTATTTTACGGAAACCCTAATCCTAGCTAAGGTATAAAAGGCCCAAGCCCAGGTTCATTCTAACCTAATCTCATTTTTTTTTCTTTTGTTACATTGCTTTTTTCTCTCTCTAGCCTCTTTACTTCCTTTCCAAGGCATCGACTTAAGCATCGGAGAGGCACGCCGAGCCCCCCCGGCCCCCTTGTGCAGTGCGGGTTTCACGGAGGACTTCGTCTTGGAAAGTGATCGGCGAGAGAGGTCGTTTTGGGAGCAACCAAGTGGCGCCGTCTGTGGGAACTCTTGAGCAGAGACGTGAGATTCGAGTTTTAGCTATGGAGGATGTTAGGAGAAACTTGGAAGATGATCGAACGTGCGTATTTGGGAGATACTCCGGCGTAGTCACGCTGAGGAGGATGTTCGACCTCCACCTCCACCACCCTCGGTGGACGGCGGGAGGCAAGTGCAAAGGGCGAGTGGATGAGCAGACGCCTATGTCTGGGGGAGTATAGATTGGGCCCAATGTTCTTTGAGCAGTTGGGTGGTTTTATCACTAGTGGTCGTGGAACAAACGGTGGAAAGACGTTTGCGAGAGATGCTTCCGCCACCGGCTCCGCCTGTGGTCCCACCCCGTACCTCCTCCTCCGTGGTTCCCCTCCGGTGGTTCCTCCTCCAGTGGTCCACCCAGAGGTCGGAGAGAGGGGTCGGCGGCTAGTGGCGGCGGAATAAGTGCATTCATCAAGGGTGGAGCATGTGTCCACCGAGGATCGAGATTGGTCGGAACGGATGGATGACCTCCATCGTGAGGTGCGAGATATTCGGAGGAGGGTTCTTTGGAGTGCCGGGAGCGGCTGCGGTTCGGGTGAGAGGGGAACTCCTTTCTCGGACGAGGTGATGGCAGATGAGCTCCGGCCTCATACCGAGCTATGAGCTTTGAATATGATGGTACCACAGATCCGTGGGACCATCTTTGCCGCTTTGAGAATCTTTGTTTTGCTACACAGTTCACGGATGGCGTGATGTGTAGAGTTTTTCCTACCACTTTGACGAAATCGGCAAAGAATGGTTTAGCCGACTTGCTCCAGGGTCCATTCGAAATTTTGATGACTTCACTCGGCTTTCCTTAATCAGTCGATTCCACGAGTTGCCGTAAGTACCAAAAAGCGCCCCGACTCTGTTTAGCATCAAAAGCGAGAGAAGGGGAGGACTTCGAGCTATATTCAGAGGTTTACCGCGGCGAAGTTGGAGGTGCCGTCAGCCAATCCGGAAATTTTGGCTAATGCCCTAGCTCAGGGCCTGAAGGATGGGGAGTTCTTTGAATCATTAGTAATAGAGCCTGCTAAGACATTCGACGAGCTGTTAGCTCGGGCGGAGAAATATATTAACCTGGAAGAGGCGAGAAAAATGAAGAGAGAGGAAGGAGAGAAGAGAAGAGACAGGAGGGAGGATCGGGAGGACAAGGGACCTCAGAAGAAGCCAAGGTCCGAGGCAATGGGAGGAAGGCCGAGGTTTGAGAAATATACGCCATTGGCCGTCCCTCAGGGCGAGGTGCTTGTAGCTATTGAGAGGCATCCCGACCTGAGGTGGCCAAAGGCGCACGCAGAGGCACCAGTGAAGGCGAAATGTAAGGAATTTTGTAGATTTCACAATGAGTATGGGCACACAACAGATCGGTGCACACACCTGAGGGATGAAATCGAGCGGCTCATTCAAGCAGGTCATCTCAGGGAATTTGTGTACATCGACAAAAAGGAGAAAAAAAGGGAGTATAAGAGGGATAACCGGGGATATCACCAGCCTCGGCGTGAGCCGGAGCGTAGGGGGGAGGAAAGGGAGGAGCTACCTCCACCTCCGCCCCCACCTCGGCGTGAGGTCATCCAGATGATTGTTGAAGGGCGGCGGAAGGAGATTCGAGGCGAGCTCGGAAGAATTATGTGAGAGCGCGGCACGGATCGGGTGCAAGAGCGATTGAAGGTGGAACAGTCGGGCAGGGCCGAGTATCCGATTTGGACCAGGAGGATTGCAAGGGTATCATGGCACCACAAACGATGCTCTTGTGATCACAAATGACGATTTCCAATTATGATGTGCGGCGGGTATTTGTGGATACAGGGAGCTCAACAGATATCTGTTCTATGATTGCTATAAGAAGATGGACCTTGAGGTCGGCTTGGAGACGGTGGATACATCTGGTCGGCTTACATTTGGAGGGATGATCCAACCAATAGGTATGATTACTTTACCTGTTTCCTTGGGTAGGGAGCCTAATCGTAAAACTAGAATGGTTCGATTTTTGGTAGTTGATGCACCGTCATCCTATAATGTCATGTTGGGTAGACCGACACTAAATGCTTTCAAGTTGTGGTGTCGGTATACCATTTGAAAATGAAGTTTCTGTGGGAGAAAAAGTAGGTGAGGTCGGTGGTGATCAATATATGGCTAGAAAATTATATGTAGAAAGTATTCGAGGAAAAGCGAGAAAGGGAGAGTGCTTTTGATGATGATAGAAACAAAGACAAGTTGATTAGGTTGGACGAGCCGGTGGAGCACGTCCAACCTAATGAGGAAATGATGATGGTCGAGCAGGTGCCAGGTGACCCTGATAAGGTCACCAAGGTCGGGAAGAAGTTGCCTGATGAATTGAGGGATGAGCTGGTGGAGTTTCTAAGGAGTAATGTGGATGTGTTTGCTTGGACAACGGAAGACCTGGTGGGGATTGATCCGAGCATTCTTGAACATAGGCTTAATGTCGGTCCGTCATATAAGCCGGTGAAACAAAAGAAAAGGAATTTTGGCCCTAAGAAGGATGATATAATTCGGGCGGAGAGGTGCAAAGGTTGTTGAAAGCGGGGCACATCAAAGAAATCTAGTTTCCATAATGGCTATCTAATGCGTATTGGTTCCAAAAAGAGGATGATTGGCGCATGTGTGTGGACTTTAGGGATTTGAATCGTGTTTGCCCTAAGGATTACTATCCATTTCCCGAATTGATCAGTTGGTGGATTCGACGTCGGGTGTGAACCGCTTAGTATGATGGATGCATCGTAGGGATATCACTAGATCGGCTAGCGAAGAAAGACCGAGAAAAGGGTGTGCTTCACCACCTCTTTTGGTACCTACCTTCATTATGTAGTAATGCCGTCGAATTGAAGAATGCGGGAGCCACATACCGAGGTTGGTGGATAAGATGTTTGGGGAGCGGCTCGGCGGGGAACATGGAGGTGTACGTGGATGATATGTTGGTCAAAAGTATGAAGGGTGTGGATCATGTGCGTGACCCATTAAAACGTTCGACACTTTGAGAAAGTATAGAATGAAGTTTGAACCCCAAGAAGTGTGCCTTTGGGGGTCGGGAAAGTTTTGGGGTACATGGTGACGGAGAAAGGAATAGAGGCCAACCGGAGAAAGTCGAGCCATCAGAGAGATGGCACCGCCTCGGATGCCAAAGATGTGCGGTGTTTAACAGTCGGCTAAGCGGCTCGAATCGGTTTATTTCGCGCCTCGCAGAGAGGAGTTTGCCCTTTTTAAGGTCTTGAGGAAGGCCAAAAAGTTTGTTTGGGATGAGGAGTGCCAAAAGGCTTTCGATGACTTGAAAAATTACTTGGCGACTGTCATTGCTAACTAAGCCGTTGCCGGTGAGCCCTTATACCTCTATCTTTCGGTAGGAGGCGGGGGTTAGCACGGTCTTGATCGGGGAGAGAGATCGGTGCAGAGGCCGGTGTACTATGTCGAGTAAAGTTTTGAGAATCGAGTCTGCGGTATGCGGAGATCGAGAAGCGAGTTTGGCCTTGGTGGTGATCGCGATGAGACTTCGGCCGTATTTCCTTTCGCATAAGGTAATCGTCCGAACTAATCTTGTTGAGAAATGTGATGAGTAAGCCCGATGTAGCGGGAAGGCTAGTGAAGTGGGCTATTGAGCTAAGTGAGTATGATATTGAATTCGAGAACAGATCCGCCATTAAAGCTCAAGCTTTGCGACTTTGTTCAAGAATCAATAAGGGATGATAAAGAGAATGAATTTGGGCGATTCTTTTTAGGGTTTGAAGATTAGAGAGCGATAGGGTGGTCCCCTTAAAGTCGTGCGGATACACGAGTAGAGGACCCAAGCTCGGAGTTCGGATCTCTATTGTATCGGAGTCCCGACCCAGTCGAACTAGGTCGGTGGCATCGGGATCCGATGGACGGACTCCGGTGAGAGAAAGGGGTGGTGGGATAGAACCCATCGTTAGGGCCCACGTTCCAAATCGGCGACGATGGGTCCGACGGTGTTGAATGAGAGGAAGAAGATGCCATAAAAAGGAAAGATTGGAAAGGGAAGGGATTACTTCTTGAATAGAAGTAGGAGATTGAGGGAGAATTGGACGGGAAGCGGGAGAAGTGCTAAGCTTGCCTTGGAATTCAAGACTTTCACGGAGATGGATTTTCGCCTTTAAGGGGTGCTCAGAATTCGAAAGTGTAAAAAGTTAAAAATGGATGAAAGAGAGTTTTTATAAGAAGAGAAAGGAGACAAATAGGTGCCTCGATTTTCGAGAGAGGCGTTTGACGTCTCACGAGGCGTCGAGGAGCCGAAAAGACGTCTCATCAATCACATCCGCGTGTCGGTACTCGAGAGGCCAAAGGCGGCATGAATTTTGAAAGCCAAGAGACGGCGGGAATGCAAAAAGTGTGAACCCTAAAAATAGGTCGGCTCAAGCTTTATCGGCAACTATGGTTTAGGCGGAGACCAATCCGTAGTTGGGAGGAATTGATAAGGGCGAAATACGGTGCGGGGCCGACCGACAGGTCCGTGACATTGGGCGATGGGATGAGGATTTGATGTTGGGCGAGATGACCAGGCCTACGCTCCGGACCGATCAAGCCAAGGCCCATAATGTTGGTCGACCTATTAAGCATTAAACCTCGGGCCGATCTGTGGAGGCTCGCGGTTTAATGTTGATCTAAGGATTGTCTTGGGCCGACCTCACGAAGCCCATAAATAGGTGGAAGGTTTATCATATTGGGCCGACTGTTAAGGCCCAATGCACGTGGTTGCATGGCCGTTATGAGGTTGGCTTTGTGTAAGGTCATTGTTGGTCAAACCGACCGATTAAAGCTCTGCATGATTAAGCCGTCTGTTGTTGACCCATTGTAGTCTAACCAGGCGTCGGAGGAAGAGGTCGGCTCGAGCCCAAGAGGTGTATGAGTGCGAGGATGCTTTGGAAATGTAAGGGAAGCTTCGCACAATACAAAAGACCGACGTGTCTCAAACAGTCGGAGCTATGGTCTTACGGGCGTAAAATTAGGGTTTTTATGAGATCCGATCCTAATCTAATGATGACTCGACACCAAATCGTAACGGAATCCCGTATTTTACGGAAACCCTAATCCTAGCTAAGGTATAAAGGCCCAAGCCCAGGTTCATTCTAACATAATCTCATTTTTTTTCTTTGTTACATTGTTTTTTTCTCTCTCTAGCCTTTACTTCCTTTCCAAGCGCACTTCGACTTAAGCATCGGAGAGAGTACGCGGAGCCCCCCTTGTGCGGGTTTCACGGAGGACTTCGTCTTGGAAAGTGATCGGATAGGAGAGGTTATTTTTGGGAGCAACCAAGTGGTGGCGTCTGTGGGAACTCTTGAGCGAGAGACGTGAGATTCGAGTTTTAGCTATGGAGGATGTTAGGAGAAACTTGGAAGATGATCAACCGTACGCCGCCGGGAGATACTCCGGGCGTAGTCATGTAGGAGAATGTTCGACCTCCACCTCCACCACTCCCGGTGGACGGCGGAGGGCGGGGGTGCGAGAGGCAGAGTGGATGACAGACGCCTATGTTTGGGGAGTATAGATTGGGCCCAATGTTCTTGAACAAGCAGTTGGGTGGTTTTATCACTAGGGTCGTGGAACAAACGGTGGAAAGAGCGTTTGAGAGAGATGCTTACCACACGGCTCGCTTTGTGGTCCCACCGGTACCTCCTCCTCCCGTGGTTCTCCCTCCGGTGGTTCCTCCTCCGATGATCTACCCAGAGGTCGGAGAGAGGGTCGGCGGCCAATGGCGGCGGAAGAAAAGTGCATTCATCAAGGGGCGGAGCATGTGTCCACCGAGGACCAGGATTGGTCGAACGGATGGATGACCTCCAACGTGAGGTGCGAGATATTCGGAGGAGTGTTCTTTGGAGTGCGGGAGCGAGCTGCGGTTCGGGTGAGGAGGGGAACTCCTTTCTCGAGACGAGGTGATGGCAGATGAGCTCCCAACCTCATACCGAGCTCGAGCTTTGAATATGATGGTACCACAGATCCGTGGGACCATCTTTGCCGCTTTGAGAATCCGCTTTGCTACACGGGTTCACGGATGGCGTGATGTGTAGAGTTTTCCTACCACTTTGACGAAATCGGCTCAAGAATGGTTTAACTATAATTATATATAAAAATATCCAAGTTAAAACTACAAAAACCTCTTGCATGTATTTTTAGCTTATAAATGAAAATTGCATACGCAATAGCCCCAAGACAAGGGTATTTGTTAGGTAATAGAGACCTCAAAAGGGATTTTGTCTCTTGTAGGATGGAGGACACGGATTCTAACCCACACTCCATTAAATTATCCCCGGGGCATATGTGGTGGTGAAGGAATTGGTGGGAACTTATACTAAATAACATCTGTGTAGGTTTGATTCGGAGGAAGATTAACTATACTTTGATTGTGGGGGTCAAATATACTTGTTCTCTTTACCCATGAGGACCTAAGTTATGACGTAGTTAGACTCCAATCAAAGAAACCGACCGGATTATGTACATATTCGTGGTTTACATTGGTGGCGGTAATGAGAATGAGAGGTCGAGGTTGCCTTTCTCAAGATAATCAAGCGTAAGCCTCAGAGTTGAGTTATAAAAAAAAATTAAACTTCAAAAGGTTATTTATAATTTTGAACGATGACCAGAGTTTTTTAACGAGGCTTATAATTATAAATAGTACTTTTGTCATTATTCCTTTTAAATATTCATAAGCTAAAATGTTTAGGGTCGTTGGGATTCTACACTACTTGGCGAAACAAATGGATCAAAATAACAGTCAAAACCCCCACGTGAATTACAAATTACCGAGCCATATTCTTCTTGAAAACAAGTACTTTATTAATTAAGAACCCAAGAAGCAGAAATTTCAAGGCTGTGACCACTAGGACCAAGCTAATTAATTAGATTAATTCTATCTTGGTTTACAGTTTTTGTTAGGACAAATAGCTCAAAACCTAAGTCAGTGAGTGATTAATTTATAATTATAATAATGTGTTCGAAAAGCAATCTAACCCACTTACTTGGTCTCGTGTTCTTCCCTTTAATTTCACTAAACCACTATAAGTTTCAATCCAGATAATTGTGCTTGAGGCTTTTTGTTGTTTCTTAATTACCGTTTAATATGTTTCTTGATGAACAATGACAAGTAGCAATCTGCAATTTATTTCAATACTAATTATGCTCAATTTGGCATATAAGTTCACATTATCACAGACAATTGTGGTGCAATACTTTGGCCTTGGAAGCAATTGTTTTCATACATGTCAATGAGGCAAAAATGTGAACAATTTAACGAGAAAACAAGATTTACATATGGTTTTATTGACCTTGAAAAGGCATACGATAGAGTCAACCGGGATGTAATGTGGCGCGTATTGGAAAAAGAGGAGTAAAAATAGCTTATATAGATGCCATAAAAGATATGTATGATTAGGGATGGCAACAGGGCGGGTTTTGGGCGGGCCACAAACCCGGACCCGCCCCGCCAAGAAAAATTAAGACCCGGGACCCGCCCCGCCCCGCCTCAAAACCCGCCCCGCCCCGCCCGCCTCAAAACCGCCGGCGGGGTCTAGACCCGCTAGACCCGCCAATATATTTTTTAATTTATAATAATTTATTTTTTTGTATTTGTGGTCAAATTTTCAAAATCAATCAAATGTCAATAGGTCAAAATTAAATAAATATAATTATGCAACTTATTATAATTATTTTTACAACTAATTAGCTAATATTAAGATTTTTACAACTATTTAGCTACTAATTTATTGAGCCATAATTCAATCACACTTTTATACATATGTTACCATTTTCTTTACTTTCACATCCGCACATGGCATCCTTCATAATGTCATAGAAGAAAGAATTGATTTGATGAAGCCAGTAATCGATTATTCAACATTTCAAGTAGGACAACCTTTCGTAAGCTAGGATAATCCAAAGACTAATATCATCCCAATATTTTGTGGAAATTGACTACATTTTTCCATTGACTAATTATATAATTAACTAAATTTAGCTACTATTAAGATTTTTTTGGTTGTTGCAATATTACTCAACTAATACTCAAAATCAATGTTCAAAGTAGAATATTACAAGATGTTATAGTAGCAAATTAAAATCAATAAACACTCAAATATAAAAGTAAATAATGCAACAATATCTCAATATATATTTAAAAATATAATAAAAATTCATATAGCGGGCGGAGTCGGGGCGGGTCCTATAGGACACTCCCATTTCGGGCGGGTTTGTAATTTTGGACCCGAGACCCGGACCGTTTATCGGGTCTAGATCGCCCCGTCGGGGCGGGTTTCATGCGGGGCGGGTTTTGACCCGCCCCATTGCCATCCCTATGTATGATGATATAACAACTTGTATCGACGTAACACCAACAGAATATCTAGTGAATTCCCAAACACTATAGGTTTGCATCGAGGATCCGCCTAAGCCCTTACCTTTTTATCCTAATAATTGATGAAATCACTAAACACTTACAAAAATCCATCCCTGAATGTATGCTATTTGCAGACGATATAGTGTTAATTGATGAAACAAGAGAAGGAGTAAGTGCAAAATTGGAAGTTTGGAGAGAAGCACTCGAATCAAAAGGTTTTACTATAAGTAGGGCTAAAACAGAATACATGGAATGCCACTTTAGTAAAAACAACAGGATCAATGAGACGAAGGTTAAAATTGATGGACTTGAAGTGAGTGTAACAAAGAGTTTTAAATACTTAGGATCTATAATTGAAGAGAACGGAGAAATTAATAAAGATGTCACACATAGGATTCAGGCGGGTTGGAATAAATGGAGGAGTGCATCTTCTATCCTTTGTGATCGTAAAATACCATTAAAATTGAAAGGAAAATTTTATAAAACGGCCATAAGGCCCGCAATGCTTTATGGAGCAGAATGTTGGGCGACTAAATATGAACACGAACAAAAAATAAGGGTAGCAGAGATGAGAATGTTAAGATGGATGTGCGGACACACTAGATTAGATAGAATAAGAAATGAACACATTAGAAACAAAGTAGGAGTAGCACCAATAGATGAGAAAATTAGAGAAACACGACTAAGATGGTTTGGACATGTTCATAGGAGACCTTTAGATGCACTGTGCGACGTTTAGAAGGTAAAGAATCACTCACACAAATTAAAAGAGGCAGAGGTAGGCCTAAAAAGACCTTGGAAAGAAGCTATTAAACAAGACATGTTATACCTAGAAATTAATGAAAATATGGCTTATGATCGTAAACGATGGCGTGATATGATCCAGTATAACCGACCCCATGTAGTGGGATTAATGCTTAGTTTGTTGTTGTTGTAAGTGAATTGACTTAGAAGTTAGATATTTGGTCTTTTTTTTTTTTTTTTGGAAATTTGATATTTAAATGAAAATCTAGAGATTTGGTCATATGACCTACTATAGTAAGAAAAAGTTACTTATCGGGCTGAAACGTAAGGACCGAATCTCAAAGTTGGTCCACTTATAACTAATTCAACTTCACTCAAACAGCATCGCAATCTTATGCAACTCATTCAAACAACGTCGTCATGGCAAGTATACATCAACTTGATATATGATTTGTGATTTTTTTCTTTTTTTAATTCTAAGATGAAATTAAAGCAATAATGTACATGCATATAATAGACATGCATAATGGAGGATAAATAATGGAGAGTACAGAAGGGTTTAACCCCAAAATGTTGGAAATTTATTCAAATAGATCATGGAAGAGCAGTGCTGATTTAGTAATAGACACAGAAATGTGAAGTATATTCAAAGAGCTTTACAATGGGTTTGGTTGAAGTGTCCCATGCTGGTATTGTTGTACTTTTTTCATACATTATAAAATTGAGGTTGTACTGAACAAGAAAGTCAGTCCACACGTGAAGCTCTCGTGGTTCATACGCCTGTTGTTCTTGCCATGCTCGACATCATCTTATAATAATAAACATTTTGGTTAAGATAATTTTCAAAATTAAGTGAAATTATTAAAATATTGATGTATCATGTCTTAAATTATGACGTTGGCCTTAAATTAATGTACTCTTCTATTTAGCATTAGCCAAATAATTAATTTTATCCGCGATCAGAAAGTTTTAGTTGGGGTCACCACACGCCAAACTCGTTTGGCGTGTGGTGTTGTTTCAGTTTATCACCAACACAAGTATCCCAGTTCTAATTATGTAGATTCGAACTCAGGTACACTAAGTGTGAAAATATTGTTCCACATCAACATTAGCTAACTACTTTGAAATAGTTTGGGTCATCCCAGCAAACCTAACAACCTGCTGACTTTGCTTGAGATCGTAGATCGTGGAGATCATAGATTGTCGAGTTCTTCATTATCATATTTGAGACATAGTGTGATATTTCGGGTCGGATCAAGTCCATATTAAGTTTAGCGGTTATTTTGAATAAAACACAGTAAGCATTTGCATTAACTAAACAGACACAAGTGTTAGTGAGTTTCTCCTTTTGATCAGCTATTACAATCCGATGATTCAGAGTTCTTGTTCCACTTTCATGTTCTACTTCTACTCCATCATCCAGACGAATGGTATATGTCATTCAAATAAATATGGTTTGCGGCTATTAGATAGCTTTTTCCTTCCTAAACTCTTCCATTTCTCCAATGAGCATACATGATTAAGCAAAACTTAAGTTACTAAGTGACTTTTTTTATATATTTATATAGAGAAGTCAGTGAGTTGTACTATAATATTTGCCTATACAGTTGTATGCTTACGTGCATATCGAACTTCGATACACTTTGCTTCAGATAGGAAACACATGTGAAAGCTGAGCTTATGACTTAATGACAGAGTGTTAAGGGTACGAATTATTAATTAATTAATTGGCAATTAAAATTCGCATGTCATTGCATTACGTTTCCTACAAATACAGCGAAACCAATGCTGTTATTGCTTCAACTTATAAGTACTATAATAGGCTTTAAGTGTATCATTAATACTACAATTGTTTCATTGCAAGAGCTATGACTTGGTTATCCCAATTAATCAATCATATGATAAGTTTATTAGTGTAATTAAATTTGTCGATCATATTGAGCAAATGGCTTTAATTATATCAAATAAGTTTTGGACTAAAATTTGATTATTAAGAGTTAACACTAATCAGAAGAGAATGGCAGATTGGGTTTGCCTTATTTTGCAATGAATGACAATATTTTTACAAGGTGAAAGAGTTATATCTTAGAAGAAATGGGCTCCTGAAGATAACCCATCAGAGGAGGCAAAAGGTAATATTATTTCTTACAAGAATTGGGCCAGCCCACTTCCAGTGGTAAGTGCAGCTATGGCTTGAAGGTCTGAGAAAATGCCGTCCATATTCTAACAAGAGCTAGCTTGGCAGGGTGATCTGACAGGAGGAGAATATCGGCCCACAAATGGCTTGTTGGGCCACCACAGTTGGTATAACCGTATAAGATATTCATTTTTTTTTTTATTTATAAGCCTTCCGCGCTTTACGCCCGACTACGCGTATCTCGAGGATAACGGCTCACCGGCTCCTCATCGCCGCCAAGGTAAACGCGGGATGTGCACGCATCGGCCAGTGTTCGACGGTCTGGCGGACGTACAACTAGATCCTCCCATGTAAAGAGAACAATTATGTTCGACCTCCCAATCTACTAATAACGATCTCTCCCGAATCGAACCCACACGGATGCTATTCAAGATGAGTTCCCACCAAATCTTCACCAGCCCGCATATGCGGGAGCAATTTGATGGAGAAGGGATATGAACCCCGACCTCCACCCCACAAACAATTTGATGGAGCAGAGATTTGAACCCCCGACCTCCATCCCACAATCTTGTGGTGGGGGGGGCTAAGCCACCTGGTTTTAAAACTTTGGAGGGTAAACTTTTTATACTAACCCACCAGCAGAGACTACGGTCCCCACCACAAGAAACCCCAACTCCGGCCGGCCCTACGGATTAGTATACACCGCTGGCCTCACGCGTATGGAGAGATTTTTTGAGAGGCATGATTCTAGTAAATATCATTTGGAGAGATTCGAACCAGGACCTAATGGTGCCAGGCAAGATCCTTTGACCACCGAACGGCTCCAATTGATCCGTATAAGATATTCATTAGTCTTATTTGGCCTGTGTTGATTACATTTTCTAATACTGTCTTAAAATTATGTCTTAAGATATTCATCAGTCTTAAAATTATGTTTTTAACCCGATAGATGTTTTTATATAAGATACAAACTCTCAATTTAAGAACTTGGTTATTTTGAATAAATAGTTTGGGCTCAAAAATTAACCTGGGCCTTTAAGAAAAAGGATTATGAAGTTTAATTCTACTTCTTAGCCCTTTCCAGTAAACGAACGTGATAGTTTTAGAACTATTAGTACAAGTATTATTTGAGAAAACTACATTATTTGCATTTAGTGGTTTACATGTATTATTGAAGTATTGTAACCAATATAAAGGAGCTTGTTGAATTGCATCAATTAGAGAGAATTTTCTTCATAGATCGAATTGGAGTCTACAGAGTGAGGAAGGAAGATTACAAAACTTGATTAAATAAGCTAATTATTGTTTAGCTTTTATAAACCTGAAACTTAACAACTTAACTAACTTATATACATAAAAAGACTAAAATACCCTTCATCTTAACACCCCCACAAGTTGGAGCATGAATATCAATCATGCCCAATTTGGATATGAAATGGTGAAATAAATTGGGAGATAAAGCTTTTGTAAATATGTCTCCGCAACTTGTTGTGAAGATGGAATGTGAAGCACTTTGATGAGGCCTTGTTGGATCTTTTCACGTACAAAATGGCAATCAATTTGGATGTGTTTAGTGCGCTCATGGTGGCAAGGATTTTGTGAGATGCAATAGCCGATTTACTATCGGTGTATATAGCAAAGAGTTGTGTTTGTGTAAGGTTAACATCTTGAAGAGGTAACTTATCCACTGGAGTTCACAAGTTGTGAGAGCAATAGCTACTGCACTCGAACCGTGGATGATCGATGGTAGGTCGCTTTCTTAGCTTTCCATGATATTAAAGCTTCACCCAAATATATAGCATAACCACTTAACTTCTTTTTGTCTCTGTACACTTTGCCCAAAGACCATTTTTGTATGCTTTTAGGCTGCAGAGAGGATGTAGATGGATAAAAATGCCCTTTCAGGATTGGCTTTGAGATATCTTAAAACTCGTGTCTTTGAGGAGAGATGGTAGTACGTAGGTTGAGACATATATTCGCTCAGTCTTTGGATGATATAAGAGAGTTAAGTCTTGTAATGGTGAGATATAATAGCCTTCCCACTAGCATACGTACACCGATAGATCGGCTAGTGAAGGTGAATTTTGGGACCGATGTCGACTTTGAATCCATGGGTGTTGAAGTAGGTTTGCAACCAAGATACCGCTTTCAAAGACATCCAATGCATATTTCCTTTGACATAAGTTGATGCCTTTTTCTCGAACTAGCAACCTCAATACCAAGAATATACTTTAGAGTACCAAGATCTTTTAAAGTAAAAGTGGCATCCAAATGCATCCAAATGAGCTTTGAGAGATTGTATTTCGATAAATCATTACCAAACTAATATAATGTCATCAACATAAACACATAGGACAGTAATGGAAGTAGAATTAGATTTAATGAAGAATGAGCAATCAGATTTTGATTGATGAAATCCATATGTAATAAGGCATGAAGTAAGCTTTTGAAACCATTGTCTAGATGCTTGTTTTAAGCCATAAAGGCTTTTAGTAAGTTTGCACACTCTTTTATCATTAGGAGAACAATAACCATGGGGTGGTTTCATAGAAATTTCTTCATTTAAGTCACCATGGAGGAAGGCATTGTTAACATCTAACTCGATGAAGGTGCCAATTTTGGTAGTTGCTAGGGCCAACACTAATCTTACAGTTGTGATTTTAGTGACAGGGGAAAAGGTATCAAAGTAGTCTAATCCTTCTTTCTGTGTGTGTAGCCTTTAGCTACTAATCTAGCTTTTGTATCTTTCTATAGAGCCATTGGATTTATATTTCACTTTGTATGCCCATTTGCACCCTATACAATTGTGATTAGGAGGCGGCTAGTCAATATCCAAGTGTTGTTCTTTTCTAAGGCATTGAGTTCTGTTTTCATAAAGATCTATCCATTCTTGGCTTTTACTAGCTTGAGCATAAGTTCTAGGTTCTATAACTTGAGAAATGCTAGCAGTAAACACTCTATGATTTTCAGATAGATGTGCAGATGAAACATAATTGCAGATAGGATATTGCTTACCAGAGCAAACCATTTGGATAGAAGACTGATTATGTAGAGAAGTAGGGAGCTTACAGTCATAGATTTGGAGGTAAGTCGAGCACTCTAGGTCTGAAGACCTTCTAAGTTGATCTTGATTGGAGCTTGCTTGTATTTCAGACTCAGGTTCAACATTTGTACCTGTCTGAGTGTCATGAGCTATACCTGTCTGAGTGTCATGAGCTACTTCTAACTCATTTATGTTCTCTGTATTAGTAGGCAAATTTGCAGTATGTAATGTGTCTGTTGTATGAATAGGATGACTAGCAACAGCAGTAGGCATGAAATCAACAGGAGCATTTGCAACAGCAGGAAACATTGGAACCACAGAATTTGAAGACATATCTTTTCCATTGCATAAGGGAAATATATTTTCACAAAATATAACATCTCTAGAGATAAAAGTTTTGTTATTAGAAAAATCATATAATTTGTAACCTTTTGTTCCAAAAGGATAGCCAATGAAAACACATTTTGTTGCTCTAGGTTGCATTTTGTTTCTTTGTTGAGGTAGAGTAGATGCATAAGCCAAGCAACCAAATACTTTAAAATAGCTATAATCGTGGAGCTTTACCATGCAATTTTTCAAGGGGTGATATTACCAAGAATGGGGGTAGGAAGCTTTATTTATTATGTGTGATGCGAGTTAATACACACTCATCCTAAATTCAAAAGGTAAAGAGGATTGAAACATTAAAGCTCTTGCAATGTTCAATAGATGTTGGTGTTTTCTTTCAACAATCCATTTTGTTGTGGAGTATTAACACAACTAGTCGATGTATTATGCCATTGGAAGAATAAAAATCCTTTAACAAAAATTCAAAGTACCATTATCAGTCCTAATGGTTTTAATCCTCGATTAAAGCGTGTGTGCACCCAGTTATAAAAGGCTTGTAAATAGCTTTTAGCGTCTTACTTCTCGCTTAAGTAAGAAAATCCAAGTACATCCGGAGAAATCATCCACTATAGTAAGAAAATATCTGTATCCATTATGAGAAGAAAAGAGAAAGGACCCCAAACATCACAATGTATAAGATCAAATTTATTATTTGAAATGGAAGTGCTTTTAGGAAAAGAAAGTTTATTCTGTTTGGCTAAGTGATGAGATATCGCAACTATCAAAGGTTTTATTTCCAACACTAACATGAGAAAGTAAACCTAAACTTTTGATTGAAGCATGTCCAATTCTAAGATGCCATATAGTGGGATGCGAAACAACATTAGAAACAACTACAATAGAGTGGAGAAATGATATAAACCAGCCTTTTCTTTAGCAAAACCAATCACTTTCAAACTTTTCATGTCCTGCAAAATACAATGTGAGGCTAGGAAATGCAAGGTATATTCTGAATTTTTTAGTCAGCTTAGAAACAGAAATAAGGTTAAAAGTGAAAGAAGAAATATAAAGGACATTTTTCGGACATAAAGTATTTGACAATTTTACTTCACCAACATGAGTGGCTATAATAACTTCACCATTAGGTAGATGAATTGGAATTGAAGCAGGCTTAGGAGTGTTAATAAACAGAGAAATATCACATATCATGTGATCTGTAGCACCTGTATCAAGAATCCACTTATTAGAAGACTTAATAACTGAACAACAATGAGAAATACCTAAAACAGAAGTGACTGCAGCTGCAACATGTTCTGTAGTCATTTTGCTAGCTGTGTGATCTTTGGCATAGGTGAGAAATTGTTGAAACATTTCTTGTGAGAAAAAGGGATGATCAACATGTTCATCCTTGATTGAGTCAATCTCTATGGGGAAGAAGAAACAACATTAAATGGAATTATCTCAAAGCATTTCATGGACCTTTAGGACCTTTCCATCGGGTGGATATCCAATTAATGAAAATATTTATCAACCGTGTGCTCCAGAAAAACCACAATGGGTACATTTCGGTTCTTTTTATCCTTGGAATAATTCATCCTAAAATTATGTGGTTGTCTAGCCAACATAGCAATAGAATCACCGGATGTGATATCCAGAGAAGAATGGACAAACTTCTTTGTGCCTCTTCTTGCAAATACAAAGGAATACACCTTGGCTAAGGAAGGGAGGGGATGTCAAAAGTAATTGAATGCGATTTGAGAGTATGAGTCATGTAAATCAACTAAGAATTTGATAACACTATCGATTGTTGAGTAGTAGCCATAAAAGATAGCAATGTTACACGAGCATAATCCACAAGAACACTTGGTAATTGGTCTAAAACTAATATACTCGTCCCAAAGACTTTTAAACTGATTGTAATAGGTCGTGATAGAACTGTTTCCTTGAGAAATAGAACTTAGGGACTTTTCCAGATGAAATACTCGTGGACCATCACTTCTAACATACCTAATTTTCAGCTCATCCCACACCTCTTACGCAGTATTAAAATACAATAAGCTCTGCCGTATATCTTTTGAAATGGAGTTAAGAAGCCAAGAAAGTACCAGGTTATTCGCCCGTTTCCAAGAAGTGAGAAGATTCGGAGAAGACGCAGGGGGAATTGGAATGGACCCATCAATGAACCCACTCTTATTCTTGACATTCAAAGCCATAGATACGGCACGGCTCCATGAAGTGTAATTGTCTCCGGTGAAAGGCTCGTACACTATCACTGCGCCCGGATTGTCGCTGGGGTGAAGGAAATAAGGGGAGGAAAAATCATCCGTTGAACCATTTTCAACGGCAGCCATGGAATTCAAGAAGAATTCAAGAAGATAAAAAAATGACAGAGAAAAATTCCCAGGGAAATGATTAAGAACCAGAGAAATTGGAGAAGATGACAGCGGAAATGAACCTTGCTATACTGATACCATGTTGAATTGCATCAATTAGAGAGAATTTTCTTCATAGATCGAATTGGAGTTTACAGAGTGAGGAAGGAAGATTACAAAACTTGATTAAATAAGCTAATTATTGTTTAGATTTTATAAACTGAAACTTAACAACTTAACTAACTTATATACATAAAAAGACTAAAATACCCTTCATCTTAACAAGAGCTATTGGTGATAAAGAAAATGTAATATTATGTCGATCCTCTCTATCTAAGAGAACCACTTTTATGAGCGAGTGAGCTCACACCATCTTCGTAGGATGCGACCAATTAGAATTTAGTCCATTCACTTTGTTTGCTATCAGGCAAACAACGTTTATTTTACAGGCTCTTTTGAATCAATGGCCAAATGGTAAGGTTGGATTGATTGGGTGCGTTAAAAGCCTCGTCATTCCTCAATTGACCACACTAAGCCGCACTACGACGGTCTAGTAGATGCTACACTAGATATATATACACTTGGTGGGTAGATGGATATCAAGTGTCCGCTACTTATATGATTAAACACTTGTCATTCATCCATATAAATAATACGACACGTGTGAATTGATTCATCCATCTACCAAGTGTATAGGGACGGATCCCCGGATTTTTTTTACAATGGAAGCACAAAATAAATACAATTAATAATTACAAAAACTACCCCAAGGTTTGAGCAATAACAAAGAAAACCCAATTTTTTTTAAAATTACAAAAATACCCTTGAGGTTTGGTTATGTATTATATTTTACCCTTTCATAAGAAAAATATTTCAAAGGTCTTCTTACATTTGTAAAAATATTACGATTCTTACTCCCTTTACATAAAAGATAGAATCAAACCTCATAAGGTTTTTGTAATTTTAAAACTTCTCTAGATTTTTGTAATTACTCCAAATCTCAAGAGTAGTTTTTGTAATTATCCCTAAATACAATTATAAGCTACATAAAAAATAATTAATGGGGGTGCCTTTCTTTATTTATCTAATTAATATATATTTTAAAAATTCATAATAAATACTAAACAAAGGAAAAAAACTATGGGGACATGTGCCCCCATAGTAGGAGATATGGCTAGTGTAAGTGTAGTATACCTAGGGTGTAGCATGAATAATACCTACTTATTCCACTTTGCATAAACCATGCATTGACTTCTTATATTATAAAAGGGTTAATTTCAAGTCTACCCCGACGATCAGTGAGGTTTAGCCTAATTATAAAAAAATAAAGTTATTTTCTAAAATTACAAATACCCCTTTACATTTATTTTTATATTACAAATTGTGCCCTTAGTAATGCATCCTTAAGAGATGGGTATTTGTTGGTAAGCATAAACCTCAAGCTATGAGATATTTGTAATAATGAAAGATAAATGGAGTTTTTTTGTAATTAGTCCAGATATTTATAATTTTGAAAGATAAATGGAGTTTTTGTAATTAGACTAAACTTTGAGGATAGTTTTGAAATTATCATTTTGTCTTATTCGGGCTTTATTTTTTTCATTTTTTGTGTGTGTGTGGGTTGGGGTTAGGGAAAGGGTTGTTGTTGGAGGAAATTTGGATTAATATTATTGTTGAAATTTGAAGAAATTTTCAATAAGCAATTGAATTTGAGTACCTTAATATTGGTGTTTGGCTAAGCTTATTCAAAAGTCTTATAATATCCTATATATGTCTTATAAGATGTTTTAGTTAAAACATAAATTATTGAAGTATTTGGATAAAATTATCAAGCTTTTAAAATATTAGTAATGACGATTTTGTAATTAAAATAGCCAAATAAAAGGAGATTGTTGAAATAAAATATTATTTTGACAAAAAAATATTGGATCTCCTTACTTTTGTAAATATAATTTATAAGCTCTTAAGTCGTATTTTTTAGAGTTTATAAATTATATTATTGAAAAAAACTAGTATGCCACTAAATGCGATGCATGAAGTGTAATATTATGAAGCATTGTATTTTCGATATTAAAGAATTGATATATTAGGCGGGCGGGGGCGGGGAGGGCGCATGTTTTTCAAGACCCTAAGCCCGCATTGTCCTTTGAATGTGGAAAGGGTAGCATGTTTATAGGTATTTACCAAGCAAAATAATGTAAGATTTATTAAATAATAATTATTCAATATATCTTTTAGAATATTATATTAATTATCCAAGAATAAATTAAAAATTAGAAAATGAGAAAAATAAAGAAAACAAATTGATATAATTTCAGGCAAGTGCACCCTATTATAAACACGTGTTGAGTTGTTTAAAACTTTAAAAATTGTATGTTCACTTAAAAATTCGATAACAATATATAACCTATATATTCACGTTTCGTAAGATAGTTTTAAATTTGTAGATTTTGTCATATTTTTATTTCATGTTGATTTCAAGGTATCGATTATTTTTATAGATTTTGTAGTGCATCGCTTGATTTTTTTTTTTTTTGAAATTATAATAGAATATTTTATATTTTTTTTGTAAGAAAAGACGCAACCGAATATATAATTCTCCAACAATTTTTTTGGTTAAAAAAAATAATAATTTTGGTAAAAAAAAAAAACTAAATAGGTAAATATCAAATCCGATTTAGAATATGCCGAAAAAATTACCAATTGTAAAAATATATGTATTCATGTTATATTTTTTAAAAAGTGAACTTCTATTAATTTTTGGAGAATGGGAATATAAAATTAATTATTTTAAATTAGAAAAGTATAAATTAAGAGAAAATCTAATTTATTGAAACTAAGAAATATATTTTTTAAATTTAAAAAAGTATAAAAGTTATTGTCATAATAATTTTATATTAATAGTTAGAACTTACCCAACTTATCGAGAGTAAAAATCGATTTACCGAAATAAGTAATTACAATATTTTAAATTTGAAAATTATAATTCAACCGCCAAATAATATTACTTTAATCATTAAACTTACCCAAAATCCTAGTATTTTTTATTGCATGTTGTTGATGAGAATTAAATTTCTATTTTATTAGTCAATTTTTTAAAATAATATTAAGCAATTTCCATATTTAGAAATATGAAATGAGCGGGAAAATTTTAAGGTTATCTAGAATAATCTCTCTTTATATATACATATATATATATATATATATATATATATATATATTATATAGGGATCATGTGAGATCATGTCTCTACAGGTGAGATACAATGGACTATTCTCGAACCATCCCCCACTATTAATCAATGGATATGATTTAACGGATAAAAAATATATTAAAATATTAATTTAATCAACATAAGGGTAGTAGGGTAAAATAACATACAAAGTAGTTACAAATATGGAATCAAATCTCTTTCTCTCTCATGCATCTCTCAATCTCTCTCTCTCTCTCTCTCTCTCTATCAATTCCTCCATTAACACAAATGAAAAACATTGAAGAACTCGAATCGTGAAAAAAATAGTGAAGATGATGATATATATTCCAAATGAAAAAATAACGAACATGTGAGTTCAAGCATGATAATGAATCATCGATCGTAGAAAAAACTCTATCCAACAAGCATCAATAGTGTAGACATTGTTTGAGAACTTGAAACTAGTCATTAACATCAACTCTTAAAAACTATAATTTTCACGAATAAGACGATGCATAGATATTTATGTGATGATGTATCGATACTTATGAAATGATGCATAGATACTTATGAAACGATATATATATATCTATATGATATTACATATTTGATATTATGCAACAAAAATCAACTATATATGCATGCATTGCCCGAAAACTATATATGCAACGTCAAAAAACTAATATACAAGACATTATACCCAACTATGCAGGCGTCATAAACTATGCAAAGCAAAATCAACTAACTATGCATTATCTTGAAACTATCTATGCAAAGATGGAATAACTAAATATGCAGTATATTATGTAACATCCCAAAATAAAATATGCAGTATATCTTATGGTCGTAAAACAATGCAATAAAAACAACTAAATATGCATTATTTAATAGCTAATTAAGCAGCATAAGAATCCTAACTATATTGTAAAATAAAAAAAAATTGGAAAGAAAATTGATTCCTTAATTAATGCCATTAAATCCGACAGTTACAATTTCACACTACTAGAAAAAGAGGTTTTTGTGACGACAAAAATTTGTCACAAAAAACCGAATGTCGTCACAAAAAAGTTATTTGTGGCGACAAGTCGTCTCAAAGCTTTTAGAATGATGAAAGCGAGAATCAAAGAATGAATCTTCAACTTCCTTAGCATTAAAACTTCTGTTGCATTAATCATGCATCATCGATTCAATATGCTTAATGACTACCTTTTAGTTACTAGTTTTTAGCTAAATTAAAGGAGAATTTCATAATAGGATCCAAATTTATGAAAATCTATCATTTCAAGACCTACAATTTCAACATTCTCAAATCAAGACCCAATTTTTATTTTTTCTCAAATTGGGCTCTCCTCAAAATTTTGGGTGCTCACTTCAAGATCCAAAATCTCAACCTTCTCAAATCAAGACCCAATTTTTTTTTTTCTCAAATCAGGCCCTCCCCCAATTTTTGGGCTCTCAATTCAGGTTTTAAAATTTAACAAAAAGAGAAATACTAATGTAATCTATCACACCGACCACAAAAATTAATTTTCTTTCTCTTTTTATTTTGTGCTCATTCCTTTTTTTCCAATCGATACTTGTTTTAAATCAAAATTCAATCATAATTTGGATATCTTATTTTTTTAGTAACTAAGTATTTTACCACTTCTTTTTCATTCATAATTTGATATATCTTATTTTTTTAGTAACCGATAAAAAATTTACGGCTTTTTTCATATTGTTAGCTACATACATTTATATTTATTGATATTGGTTTCTACACGTTAAACAAAATTGATAATAAGTACGGATCATGTAAGAAAGAAAGAGCAAAAAAACGAAGAGAGGAAGAAAAATATTTTTTATGGTTGACGTGATAGATTACACTAATATTTCTTTTTTGTTAAATTCTAAAACTTGAAGGAGAACCCAAAATTTGGGGAGAGCCATGTTTGAGAAAAAAAGTAAAAATTGGGCCTTGATTTTGAAAGTTAAAATTTTGGGTCTTGAGATGAGAACCCAAAATTTGAGGGAGAGCCCAATTTGAAAAAAAAATAAAAATTGGATCTTGATTTGAGAAGATTGAAATTTTGGGTCTTAAAATGATAGATTTTCTTAAATTTGGATCCTATTATGAAATTCACCCATAAATAAGCAATCCATATCGACTATAATCCTATAAACTGACAATGAAAGTTTTCAAATGCGGGTTTAGAAAATGAAAATGGATCATCAATGAAGTTACAAGATGAAAGCATTACTTAACATATCAAAGATCACATATCAAGATCAATAATGTCAAGATAATTAATGAACATCTTCAAAGATGATCAATAAGGACATATCTTGGTCTTAGTGAGGTGATCTTCGATTCTCCTTCGCTTTTACTTGGTGATTTTAACACTATTAAAAACCCTGAAGAAAAACTCAATGGGGCTCCTTTTACTAACAAATCGTGGAAGAGTTTCATGATACTTGTGCCTATCTTGGTCTTAGTGAGGTGCAGTCTACGGGATGCTACTTTACTTGGACCAATAATACTATTTGGTGTAGACTAGACGAGCTTTGATTAACTCGCTTGGTCGATTCGGAGTGGAGATGCTTCGGTAGACATCCCCGTTCCTCGGGAATGTATTCGACCACTCTCCAATTATTGTCTCTTTTTTGAGCGTAACTTAGTTCCGCCTAAACCTTTCAAGTTCTTCAACATGTGGGCCTCGTACACCGACTTCCTCACCATTGTGCAAAATGCTTGGAATCTTAACCTTTGGGGTAAAGCACAATTTATCCTTTGTAAAAAACTCAAAGCTCTTAAGCCCTCCTTGAAAGAGTGAATAATCTCCATTTTAGTCATATATCCTCTAGAGTTAAGCAAGTGAAAATTGCTCTTGAAAATACTCAAATCCAACTCCATGCCAATCCTCTTAACTCTGTCTTATGTGATTCTCACAAAGAGCTCAAAGCTAAAGAAACTTTTCTAGCCAAAGTCGAGAGATCCTTCCTGTCCCAAAAAGCTAAATGTGATTTTTAAACAACGATGTAAACACTAAGTTTTTTCACAGATATTGTTAAAAGGAACTCTCTTAGAAAACGGATGAACTCGTTATTTTAGAGGATGGTTCCAAAACTTCCTCCTTTGATGAGCTTTCTAAAGCTTTTGTGAACTATTTTAAAAATCTCTTTGGTACTAGCACTCAAACCGCTTGTGGATCTTCAAACTCTACAAATGGCCCTTGCATTGTTGAGGATGATTTTAATTTGCTCTCTAGCCCTATTTCTCCCCCAAGCTATTAAATGGCTCTTTTTGATATTGAGGATGAGAGGTCCCGGGCCCAGATGGTTTCTCCTCTGGTTTTTTTAAAAATCTTGGGATATTGTTGGCAATGATGTGATTGCTGCTGTGTCTGAGTTCTTTGATTCGTCAAAATTACTCAGACAAATCAATCACACTGCTATAGCCTTAATTCCCAAAACTGATCATTCCCCTACCGTGGCTGATTATAGACCTATTGCTTGTTGCAATGTGGTCTATAAAGTCATTACTAAGATTCTTGCTTCTAAGCTTGAATCTGTGATTCCTAAATTGATTGACCCAGCACAATCTGCTTTCATTAGTGGTAGAAATATCACTGATAACATTTTTCTGGCTCAAGAAATTATCAGAAATTATGCTAGAGTCAGAATTTCCCCCAGATGTGCTATTAAAGTTGATCTTAAGAAAGCCTATGATACCATTTCTTGGTCGTTTCTTGAACAAGTCTTAAATGGGCTGGGCTTCCTCCTATTTTCATCTCTTGGGTCATGGAATGTGTCTTTAGTGCTTCTTACTCCATTTGTATCAATGGTTCTCTTGGGGTAAATTTCCAGGCAAAAAGAGGTTTAAAGCGGGGTAATCCTATGTCTCCCGCCTTTTCCTTCTATGTATGAAATATTTGTCCCGCCTCCTTAAAGTGAAAACTAATGCTTTGACATTCAAATATCATCCCCGGATGTGAAGCTCTCAAAATCACTCACCTTGCTTTTTGAGATGATGTCATGTTGTTCTCTAGGGGTGATCTTCCTTGATTAAGATCTTGATTGATTGTCTTAATGACTTCAAAAATGCCTCGGCCTTGATGTCAACTCTTTTATATCTAATCTCTTTATGCGGGGATTATTGGGGATAAACTTGACAATATCCTCAATCTCTTGAATTTCCCACTGGGACTCTCCCGTCGATATTTGGGGGTTCCTTTGGCTGCTCGCAGGCTGAATGTTAATCATTATGCCCCCTCTACGATAGAATTGCCGCCTATATCAATAAATGGACCGCAAATTCCCTTTCTTATCTTTGGTAGGCTTCTCCTTATTAAATCGGTGTTGCAGGGAGTGGAATGTTTTTGGCTCCAAAATTTTCCACTCCCTATCATCATGTTATAGACAGAGGATCAAAAGATTGTGCGAGTCTTCCTTTGGGGGAATAATTCCTCTCCCATTAAATGGTCTAAAGTCGCCTTCCCTTTGATGAGGCGGTTTGGGTTTAAGAGACGTTCACACTTGGAACAAAGCCCTACTTGCTAAAATCTCCGGAATATTCATTCCAAAGCCGATTCCCTTTGGGTCGATGGGTCCACTCATTCTACTTAAAAGATCGAGTCTATCCGGATTTGGGACCCAAAAAATCGATTCTGCCTTTTGAAAAGGATTTGTGATATCGAAATGATATTTTAACAATTTTGGCTCTCCGACTCTGCTATATCCCACATTTCTCTTTTATCAAATCCAAAGGCCTTTGTTCCTCCAAAATGTATGACCTTTTAGAACAACTGGTCCTAAAACCTTTTGGCACTCGCTATTTGGAAAAATTTTATTCCCCCAAATATTCTTTTGTGTGTGGCTTGCTATTAATGATAGATTGACTACTATTAATAACTTAAAATACTTGGATGTTGATCCTACTTGCAAATTGTGTGGCAATTACCTTGAAAATGATCCTCATTTGTTTTTTGATTGTATTGTCACCAGGTTACTTTGGGATCGTGTTAAAACATGGTTGAGATATAGCCATTCAATGGGTACTATCGCTGGGGCCCTTAAATGGACTAAAAAAGAAAGTGTTGCCCCTGCTCTTAAAAAAGACGTCTTTGTTCTTTGTTTCTTTGTACTATTTATCAAATCTGGAAGGCCCGTAATTGTCGGTATTCGAGGGCGTATTTTTTTTCGAAGATGCCATCATTTTTTAAAATTCAAAAAGATGTATATAAGGTTGTTTACCACCATTACCCAGCTGAGCTGGTCGATTTTTAGTCCTCTTCTGTTAGGGCTATGGTTCTGTCTTTTTGACCCGTGTGTGGGTCTTCTTTTTCTTTTTGGGTTTGTAACTTGTAATAAACCATCATTAGTGAAATCCCCCCTAATTGCCCCGCCTCTTGACCTACCTTTCTCCTGTTCTCGATGGTGGATGATTGCTTTTTTATGTTTGTTCTTTGCATGGTTGCTACTGCTACTTTGCTTATCCAGATCTGATCTCTATTACAGGTGGATAGCCTTGTGTGGGTCCCAGGATTATTTTTGTCCCAAATGATGAAGTTTTTTCTTTTGGGCTGTTGTTTTCCTTAAAAAAATTTTTTTCCTGCTCGGGAGCCGATGCAATTTTCCTGGAATTTCTTGAAATCTGGGACTTACCATCCATCGATGGCTTCTTTGAGACTTGGTGGTTTGTGTGGCCCTTCTGGTTGCCCCACTTTGCTTTGGGCCACTATAGATGCCTTGTGAATATCCAGTTTTGTTATATGTTGGGCTTTCTTGTCCTATTTTTTGAAGCAACCTGTGGTTTGTCCCCTCTATGATGCTTCCTTACTTCCTGATGGGAATTACTTAATTACTTAATCCTCCACCCACCTTGGCTATCCATCTCGGCTGCGGGTTCTGCTGGTGTTAATAGGGTATGCCCTATGTCCATTGTGTAATTTTTCCTGTAGATCTCTCGCGCCCTTATTTGAGCACAAATTAGGAGGCGTTGGGTCGTGACCGCCCACTCCTTTTTTGTTGTCTCGAATATTTGGTTGGAGATCCTAGTTTGTTTTTAGTTAACCTCTGGTGAGGTTGTTAAGCTTCTTTTGTTATCTTGTTGAGTGTTAATGGGTCTGTCTATTTGACATTCAAGTTAAAACTGAGGGTATGCCTTTTAATTTGTAGTTATTCACTTTTTTAATGAAATTTTCACATTTTCATCAAAAAAATAAGGACATAAACCTAAACCATGCGCATCGAAAGAGAAGCCGCGAGTTCCCCCATCAAAAAAAAAATAAGGACATAAACCTAAACCAGGATGAAATAAAAAAATACTATGTAGAGCTTTCAGAATGGCGCGTAACACAATGGACAAGTAGACAACCAAAACTTTATGAACCTTTTCCATTACGAATACCACATCAATAAAGTCAACATAATCATAACCCATAGATTTATACAAAGACGCATATGGCATAAACATCTTGAGGAATTTAAAATTGCCAATTATAAATCGTTGATATAACATCACCGCAATTTTATTCTATGCCTAAGTGAACTAACACGCGGAAGCATCAAGCATATATCAATAAACAAAACCGTGCAAATTGAGTTTTCACCGGTGTTCTAAAAATCCCTAGGCGGCGCAAAGCGGGCTAAGCGCAGCGGCCACCAGCGTCCGAATTTTTGCCTAGGCGGCGAGGCCAGCGGTCCAGTCCTAGCGGCCCAGCACCTCCTAGGCGGGCTAGGCGGGGCCTAAGCGGTCTAGCGCCCTATATGTTTTTTTTTTTTCCAAATCCTAGCAAAACGACTCCACTAGTGAAAATAGCACCAACAACTCCAAAATTCAGATTTAAGTGAAATTGAATATATATAATTTTCTTAATAAAAAAATGAAACAAAATTTTAGGGTCCGAAAATCTTTCCATTGATAATTTGATATTATATAAATCAATGCAATATTTGTTAATGTATTGTATTTTAGATGATTTATAGTTTTATTAGATTATTGGTGTTGAATTACTTTAAACTTTAAAGTTTAAATATCGATCTGTTCAAAAACAATTTAAATATCATTTATAGACTTTCTGATTATGTATTATGGGAATTATTCATAAAATTGTATATATATTTAAGGCTCCGCCTAGGCCCCGCTAAGCCTCCAGCGCTAGCCCCGTCCACCGCCCGACTAGCGCTGGCGCTTTTTAGAACTCGATTTTCACTTGACAAAGCCAAAAGAGAAGCACCTTTAGCGCAAAAATTGAGCGCCAATTTCTGGGTAATATCAGAGACACTTGTTGCAAAGACTCAACCTCGTTTAATTTTCAAGAAATCGAAAAAAAAGTGAAAGATTCAAAGCACCAAAATGATATTTGTTGACAACCTGGCGAGAAAGAGCGAGAGAAAAAAATTAGAGAGAGTGAGAGAGAGAGGGGGAAAGAGGAGGCGGCGGCGACTATGGGCGGTGGTGGTGGCGGCCAAGAACCATGGGCACATGGCCACATGCGTATGAAACAAAGTGTTGTAACACTAATCTTAAGTCGATTGCTTTCATAGTGAAACTATGTTGCTCTAATAATGCCAAATATTTGCTTTCTATTGGTATGTTACCATTCTGTTTTTTCTATAACAATTATTGCATTCATAATATATATTTTATGCTTTGACAAAACAAAATTATTGCATTTACTTCTAACTTGTCTAATTAGGGCCAAAAAGGGGATAAATTTAGTGGCAACATAGTATAACTTTATTGCTTCGTTAGAATGTAGATGTTGCAAAATATGTTAATATTTTCACGATTAAATTATGTAGTATAACTTTCTTTGCTAATTACATAGTATACATTTATTGCTTCTTTAGAACATAATTGTTGCATGTTTAGCTCCTTTTTATTTAATAATTGGATGGCTTAAAAATCTCCGTAGGTATAATATATGAAACATTTCAAGAGCACCTAGAGATATGGCGGACTTACAAAAAAATGGATACCGAATGTGATCAAAGTATAGTACCCCATGAGGGAATGCAATTTACACATTTGGAAGACGGTACAATTCTACCGTCACTATGGTTCTGTTGTGGGATTTGACGTGCGAATAAGTACAACCAAAAGGTTCAAAAGTGAGTGATACGCCAACAACATATTGTATGCAATAGAGAGGATTCAAGAATGTTTCAAAATCAACTGGAGGAAAATCAAAATCAGTTGATACTACAACAACTCTAACAACTAGAAAAAGAGCATCGCAAGGGTCGGGTGCAAGGCTCATTGTGTGTTCAGTTCAAAGATGGTGTATACACCATCAAAAGTTTTGAGCAAGACACACTCATTGTCTAACCGCCAATAAAAAGCATAAAATGGTTCATGAAGGTGAATAGAAATCTCAATTATGGCCACCAACAGATTTCTCTTGAATCGTCTTAGAGCAAATATTGGTATGGCCAAAGGTTACCGTTTATTGAAAGAGACAAAGCAGGAGGGGTTCTCTCACATCGGGGCATTACAAATTGATTTCAAGAACTTTAAGAGAGAATTGAGGGCATATATATGTGGTGTGGATGCCCAATTAGTCATAGACAAGTTCCTAAAAAAATGGAAGTATGTTCGGCATGGCATTTGATTATGATGTGGATGAAAATGAACACCTTACAAGACTATTTTGCGGATCCAATAGCAAGAAGAACTACGCTATGTTTGGGGATGTCGTCTCATTTGACGCTTACGTACAACACCAAGGTAAAAATGAAACTACACCTAAAAATACTATATTATTATCTTTGATTCGTTTGTCTTGTGTTTTTGAAACGATAGTTTTGTTTTTTTGCTTTTTTACAATTATATTTTGCAACGATTTGTATTCCTGTTGGTGTTGAACATGGATTTTTATTTTTTTGCTTTTTTAGTTTATTTTTTTGCAACAATTGTATTCCGCATTGCATTATTATTAGGTTTTTTTTTGCAACAATTACAATAATAGTTATGATTTTGTGATCGTCAATTATTTCCCGATCAAGTTATTGGAATTAAAAAAACAAAACTAGGCCTAAAAAACTATATTATTGTTTTCCATTTCTGTCAATTGCATAACATTATCCATTATTCCGCAAGATGTAGTAAATCCGGTATGAAAATCGATAAACTATATAATGTTACTGGTAAAAATGGTTTTTACACCCTTCACGGGCATAGATAACCATAAAAGGTGTGTGACATTTGCGGTGGTTTATTGTTAAAGGAGGACGAAAGAATCGTGACGCCTGGTTGTTCCAAACTTTTATCATTGATGAGGCAAATGTTTGTGAAAGCATAAAATCTATCATTGATGAGGCAAATCCAACTTCATTACTAATTAGGAAAAAAAAATAGTTATGTAGCATTAAAGCAAAAACAATGAGCTATAAAAGCATAAAATATCTATAATTAAGCAATCTCAACTCCATATACTGATTAAAGCAAAGAATTATGACCCATTTGAATCATAAAGAACAAGATTTCTGAATACATAGGTGTTCCACAAAAGACAAAAAATAGCCTATGTACCACGAAAGCAAAAACGTTGTACTATAAAAGCATAAATTATTAATAAAGATGCAACCACAACTTCATATACTTTTAAGGGTTGATGAGTGTACGATTGATCGAAATTATCAAAACTACATCCTCGTAAACACGAGATGATGGTGATGGTTGGTTTACATTTTCTCCAATATCAATTGGGTTTTCAATGTAACCCAACCCAAAGCTCCCTAAATTTATCTCCTCGGAAACTGTTTGCTTAAGTTTTCATTCGTCCAATCACGTAGTACCAGGGCGGTCCTCGGAAAAGAACGATGTAAAACAGTTACTCAATCCACGTAAAAAAGCTGCCAAAAAAAAAAAAAAAATAACTTAAAAATAAGACAAGAATTAAAAATTTAAAGTGCACTAATCTAAAAACATGAAAATCGAAAAACTCATAGCTAAAAAAAGCAATGGCCCATTAAACCGATCCTTAGAAGTATTGTTCCATCGAACTCGATTCTCAATTAGTGAGCTCAACAAGTACTCACACCAATTCATATTCGTATGTTGTTCACGCCTTAAAGATTTCATCGCGCAGGCTTCACATACGCGTTTTTATTATTACCAATAATACATGCGTCGACCAAAACTATGAAGTATCTCTTAAACCACTCCCCACCATCAACGCATTCGCCATCTTCTTTGCTACGTGTGCAACTACAATGTTGCCACATTTCCCATTTTCATTCCCCTAGATTGATACTACGTGCCCTCTTCTTGTTCCCCATTTACCATCATCATTTTTTGCCCTCTTCTTGTTCCCATTTACCATCATCATTTTTTCCCGTACCAACCATAAAAGGCTCTTCCATTCATCTAGCAATTATCACTCCTCCGTTTCGCTTTCTTGAACATGCAAAGAACCAGGATGGGAAACCAAGTACATGTTTAACATCGTAGCTTCTATATGAATGGATTTACCCTTAGGCAACATCAACTCGCAACTAGCCGCATTAAAGTTATATATTAGCCAATAACTCAATTGAGAAGGTATCCTATAGATTTTTAAATCTAACAAAGACCCAAAACCTAGCTCAATCACGGCCCACTTCTCGCGCATTGTTTAATTTGCTCACACTATCAACAAATATCCTAGTGTTAGATCTAGTGACCAACCTAGGAAACTTTTTCTTATCCATACAAGCATTGTCTTTGTGATCCTCCCCATCGTGTTCCTCAAGTAATGGATTCAACCTTCCTTTTACCGTTACCTTTAACCATTCTAGCACTTCAAAAAACATTGAAAACAACTAAAACGAATTAAGAACCATGAAAGCAAAACTCATATATCATCATAGCATAATTTAGACATATGAAAGCAAAAACGAGTTAAGAATGCACAACACCAAGTGTCCGTTCTTTTTTTTTTCGAAATAAAAAGAATTAAGAACCATGAAAGCAAAACCCATATATCATCATAGCATAATTTAGACATATGAAAGCAAAACAGATTAAGAATGCACAAGACCAAGCGTCCGTTCTTTTTTTTTGAAATGATAGAAATATTATAACTCATCAAAAATAATTACAAACGGATGCCAAGCGGCAACAAAGATCCAACAGGGGAAGCATCCATCCTAGCAAAAAAAGAAACCCAAACAAATGGGGATTCCAACACAAGCCACAAGGCCAAATAAGACAAGCACGAGAGAAAAGGAAAAAAACACATCTTGCAAAGTTCCACGAGGAATAATCAATGTTCAAAAGTAGAAAGACATAGAAAGTCCCAAGCTATTACAAATCGATTAAAAGTAATAACATTTGGCATCTTCAAGTCTTTCAAGTGGTATCCATCAAGACTACAACCATCACAAAGCCAAAAACGAAAAGAGAATGCGGAGGCTCCATGAATAAATTCCTAGAGCCATTCTCCCAAAGAAAATTCCCCAAAAAATCGACAAATTAAAGACTTTGAGTAAGGATGGTTGAATATATTTCTTAATGTAATGATACCTATAATTTTCACTTTTCCAATACTTACTTAAAAATTAGATTCTTATTTACACACGGATATCCGAAATTTAACGGGTAATTTATACATTGTGTATTTTTTTAAACTCGAAAACCCCCAATCTCAAAAACCTCCCAATCTCAAAAACCAACAATCTCAAAACAAATTAGAGAAATTTACTGAAACCCTAAGCCAAAATCGAAAATAAATTATAGAAAAAAAACATACCTCTCAAAGAGAATGAACCGTGGGTTGTAAGAAGGGACCGTTTCTTTCTCTCGATTTTTGTTGAAATCATGGGTTCTCTGTGAAGGAGGGGGTGGGTTAGAAGGGACAAAGTGGGTTGAAGATTGACTCTATGAAGAAGAAGGAAAGAGTTGGGAAGAAGGGACGTGTGTTTTAATAATTCTGTAAAGAGAAGTTCTCCCTGGTTTTTTGTTAAAAATCGTGTGGAGTCTTGTGGCAAATAAACTTGTAGAGAGGAGTCTTGTGGCGGAGAAACGTGAGTTTTTGTTTTTTCCTTTTTAAATACTTCTCTCTCCTCTTTTTATTAAGAGAATCAAAGAAAAACAAATATAAATAGGATTTAATTGCCGTAAAGGAAGTCGGGCAAGATTTTTGACTTTTATTTTTTCTTTCCTTTTTTTTAAGGTGATTAACAAAGAGATATCCTCGCTTAAAAATTAGGAATATTACCTAAAACAAATATTTACCTAATCTAATTAAGCTGTAAAATGACTCAAATACCTATAAATCTTCCAAATAAAATGCCAAAAAAAAAAAAAAGGTGGGGGAAATCTTAATCGTCCAAATAATAGATTAACAAAGTCGAATTGTCCCTACATTCTTACCTGGGGATCCTGGACTCATTTGATCCAAAAAAACAAAAACTCCACACGATTTTAACAAAAAACCGAATTATTAAAACACACGTCCCTTCTTCCCAACTCTTTCCTTCTTCTCCATAGAGTCAATCTTCAACCCACTGTCCCTTCTAACCCATGAGTCCCTCCTTCACGAGAACCCATGATTTCAACAAAAAATCGAGAGAAGAAACGGTCCTTCTTACAACCCACTCGTTCATTCTCTTTGAGAGATATGTTTTTTTTTCTATAATTTATTTTCAATTTTGGCTTAGGGTTTCAGTAAATTTCTCTAATTTGTTTTGAGATTGTTGGTTTTTGAGATTGGGAGGTTTTTGAGATTGGGGGTTTTCGAGGTTTAAAAAAATACACAATGTATAAATTACCCGTTAAATTTCGGATATCCGTGTGTAAATAAGAATCTAATTTTTAAGTAAGTATTGGAAAAGTGAAAATTATAGGTATCATTACATTAAGAAATATATTCAACCAGTCCTTACTCAAAGTCTTTAATTTGCTGTCGATTTTTTGGGCTGGACTTTTTGCTGGGAGAATGGCTCTAGGAATTTATTCGATGGAGCCTCTCGCATTCTCTTTCGTTTTTCTTTGTGATGGTTGTTGTCTTGATGGATACCACTTGAAAGACTTGAAGATGCCAAATGTTATTACTTTTAATCGATTTGTAATAGCTTGAGGCCTTTCTATGTCTTTCTACTTTTGAACATTGATTATTCCTCGTCGAACTTTGCAGCAGGTGTTTTTTTCCTTTTCTCTGTGCTTGTCTTATTTGGCCTTTTGGCTTGTGTTGGAATCCCCATTTGTTTGGGTTCCTTTTTCCTGCTAGGATGGGTGCTTCCCCTGTTGGATCTTTGTTGCCGTTGGCATCCGTTTGTAATTACTTTTGATGAGTTATAATATTTCTATCGTTTCGAAAAAAAAACGGACACTTGGTCTTGTGCATTCTTAACTGTTTTTGCTTTCATATGTCTAAATTATGCTGTGATGATATATGGGTTTTGCTTTCATGGTTCTTAATTCTTTTTATTTGAAAAAAAAAGAACGGTCACTTGGTGTTGTGCATTCTTAACTGTTTTTGCTTTCATATGTCTAAATTCGCTATGATGATATATGGGTTTTGCTTTCATGGTTCTTAATTCTTTTTAGTGGTTTTCAGTGTTTTTGAAGTGTTAATAAGAATGGCTAAAGGTAACGGTAAAAGGAATGTTGAATCCATTCTTGAGGAACACGATGGGGAGGATCACAAAGTGACAATGCTTGTATGGATGAGGAAAAGATTCCTAGGTTGGTAACTAGATCTAACACTAGGATATTTGTTGATAGTGTGAGCAAATTAAACAATGCGCGAGGAAGTGGGTCGTGATTGAGTTAGGTTTCGGGTCTTTGTTAGATTTAAAAATTTATAGGATACCTTCTCAATTGAGTTATTGGCTAATATATAACTTTAATGTAGCTAGTTGCGAGTTGATGTTACCTAAGGGTAAATGATCCGATATTTTGCATGTATTTTGGGCTTAATATTGGCTAGAATGTGTGGATATGCATGCGTTATATGAGTAAATTGGGTATTATTCTTGTTTTGTGGAATGGATTACGCTTTGCTCGTTTTGTAGGAATTTATCTATATTTGTAGCATAATGGCAACTATTCGGGCATTGCAACCGCCGATACTTGAATGAGTGACGAAGTTTGGAGTCGAATCGAGAAAAAAGTTGACGAACCAAGGCGAGAAACGGAAGAAAATAGCCTATGTGCATATTGTTCCGGAGTGAGCACGGGTAGGGCGTGCTCCTCTAGCACGACCCGTGCTCAACCCAAATATGAGGACTCAAAGTTCGGCATAGGGCACGGGCGTCCGTGCCATATTGGCACGCCCGTGCTCCTCTCAAGAAAGATTACAAATTGTTCAGCATCCAAAGACGGTGGCGTGCCAAAGGGCATGGCATGGCCGTCTTTGTGGGAAAAACAGAGTTTATCCAATTTCAACTAGGTTTCGACCGACGAACGAAGTACAAATAGACCCGGGCAGCACAAACGAGGACACGCTGATTTTTACCCTAGAAACCGAGAAAGAGCAAGTTTTCCACGGAAACTTGGAGAGATCGATCAACACCGCAACCACACCTTCGAGGATTGAAGATAGATCGAGAGATCGTCATCATCCCCGAGTCACTCATTCCATCGTATCGTATTTCAATTAGTTAGATTTTGATTATGGATAATTTGTCTATGCATTGTTTATTTTCAATGTCCTGGCTAAAACACTTGTGATTCCGGGTTTGGGAGTAGATTAATAAACACTTTTATGTGATGATTAAGGATAATTGAAGTTAATGTTTTCTTCTTCTATTCAAGTACTTTGCTTTAATTCTTGTTTTATAAAAAGGCCTTTGATCTAAACTTGTTTGATGTATTGATTCATAATTCTAACCGATGAGTTTCAATACTAGATCTCGAGTACTTGACACAAATAGATTGCATGATTGAGAAGTCTGTGAATATTTGTGAGATCGTTTAATCTTTTGAACTTTTGGGAGTTGGATATCTCATGTTGAGTAGAGATGCTAACATATATATTCCAATCAACGCTTTTACATACATCTCGAGAGAGGGGGTAAATTACTTTGGTGATTGGTCTAGAGAGAAGAATAAGTTTAACCTTGGTTTGCTTAACCTCGAGCATAAAAGTGGGATATTAATTGAAACCATAACCCAGGAATCCATCCATTCATACTTGATCTTTCAATCGCTCTTTACTTTGTTATTTAGGATTAATTTGTTTTAGTTGTAATAAAACCAAACCTTCAAATTTCGATAGTTTAGATAAAAATAGGACTATTATAATCCAATACTTGGTACATTAATTTATTAATCCTCGTGGATTCGACCTTGCAAACCCTATTCTATAAACCGATCCGTACACTTGTGGTGAAGCTATAAAAATAGCGAACAAGTTTTTGGCGCCGTTGCCTTGGATTAATTAAATTTTTAGTACTAATATTGCGATAAAATAGAACTATTCTTAATCTAGACGTTCTTTCTTTTCTTTTTAATTTGTCGATTTTACTTCTATTGTGGTTAACTTGTTTTCTTTAGTTGGTTCGAGTAGTGCATGATTGATAAGGGTCTTTTTATGCATGTTTTATGTGTATATTTAAGTATGATTTGAGTTATTTTATTGTTAGTTTTCATAAATTTTTTTATTGTTCATGGTTCACATTACTCGAGGTGCTTTTATTGGTGTAGATTGATGATTTGAAGCTGTTTTTGGTGAATTTTGGGCCATGGTTTCATGTCAAAACATACCCGGGGTTTTCGGATGCAAAAACACTCAAAATCCCAAGCTAAACGTCATTTCGGGGCCTTTTCAGTCAAACACGGGCAGGGTGTGTTTTAAGCCACGACCGTGCTTTTTAAAAGTAAAAAAACGAGCAAATTTTCGACCCGACGTACCAAATACGGCCAGGTCGTGCTTTTCAAGCACGGCCGTGTTCGAAAAATCCGCGAACATGGCCTGGCCGTGCTTTGAAAGCACGGGCGTGCTTTTCGCCCGTGATCGGTTTTTCTTTGGCGGAAATTATGGAGACTTTCCCTTTGTGCTTTTTGACCTTTGAGCAACTTTTACACCTCATTTTGATGCACCAAGCTCTATTATTCCCTCAATTGTCATGTGGACACAATGATTCAACCAACTCAACAATGAATGTGCACACAATGATTCAACCAACAACCATGGAAGTGGAGCATTTGTTAGCATTATTGATGTGTTCTTTCACAAAGATGGTGCCTATAAAAGCCAAGAGTTTGAGTTGGAAAGAAGATATATAATTCATGTAATATTCATTCATATAGAGATTCATTGTGTTTAATATTTTAAGTGAAATTGGGATCAAGAGGTCTTGGAGGAATAAGCTTGTAGCAACATTGGAGAAGAAGGCTTCGATCAATATCATCTATCAAAAGAAGAAGTCATTGAGATTTTGAGAAAGATAAGCACACCATGTTTACAACACTTAAATCTTCTTGTGTAATTTATTATTTTGTCAAAATCATGAGTAGCTAAACTACTAGTGTTTGAATGTAATGAACTCTAGAATGGATTTGTGATTAAGGTTTGTATGTTTTTAATAAAATTCTCATGTCTTGTGTGATTCACTTATATCATGTTTATTTCATTCAAGTTGATATTTCTCGGTATATTAATTTGATATTTATTCCTCATCGATAATCGAGAGATTTATGGTGGGAAAGAACCTATATAAGTGAAAAGAGTTGCATGCAATCCTAGATATAGGACGACATAAATCTTCCGAATTAGGTCAAACCTAATATGGGAATTCATAAATTGTTATAATGCATTTTTGGGGGTTTTAACTAGAAAGAGATTTGATTAATCAACTCGAGATTAGGAGTTTTTCGCCTTGAGAAAGGGTTTAACTTAAATCGGGAATTTCTACGGTCCACATAACATGAGATTTTATTAAAAGAGGTTGGTTTTTTGCTTAAGGGCTTATGGTTGTATTTTTATCTTGATTGAATCACAAAAACATTCTAGAGGGATTTACATTCAAACACATTTCTAGCTCTTGATTTCTTAATTCTACAATCTATTTTTATTTGATCTTTTGTAAGTTGTAATTATTTTAAAATTCTCTATTTTTCATTTTCATTAAACAAACAAAACTCTGAAAATTATTAGATTAAATAACAAAAAGACGGTAATTATTAGTACTTACAATCCTCGTGGGAATGACACTTAAGCACTCAACAATCTATACTATAAAACGATAGGTGCACTTGCCTAAGGTTTTAAAGTTAGCTTTTGAGCCATCAATGATCACTCGCTCAAAGCAAGGAGAATTAGCACTGTTCATACCGGAGGTTGAAGCTTTTGCTAGGCGAAATAGTGCAACTACTAAACGGGCGAGAAAGACGACAGGACCAAACCATGGCAGGAGTTGAAGACAACAACAGAGGCAATAACGGGGTAACAACCAGGCCAACAGGTCAATGATGAGTTACCAATACCAGAGGTTCCAAATGGTTCTCAAAGCCAACAAAGAAGCGATACGCGATTACTTTCGCCCAATCAATCGCAACTATGGTGGCATTGCCAATGTCCCGATTAATGCGAATAATTTTGAGCTAAAGCCACTCCGATCTCGATGGTACAACGAGAACTAGTTTGGGGGCTTCCCGTCAAGATCCCAACTCTCATCTTGCGAATTTCATACAAACCGCAATACTATCAAGATGAATGGGGTGATCGATGATGCTTATACGTCTTCGCCTATTCCCTTTCTCTTTAAGGGATAAGGCTAGTGAATCGGCAGCACTTAACTCGTGTGAGTGTGAACAATCGGGATGAGCTAAGTCGAGGTTTCGTTTAAATACATCCCACCAAGTACGACACTACGCCTAAAAGCGAGATCTCGATTCGAGATAGTTTGACTTGAGCCTTTGACGAGGCCTGGGAGAGATTCCGGATTTGTTGAGGAGGTGCCCGCAACATGGATTTTTCCAAGATCAAGAACTTTGCTTTTTCTACAATGGGTTGATGGGACAGACGAGATCATTTGTAGATGCCGGTGGCGCTCTACTCGCGAGATTTCCGGAAGATGCATTCAACTTGTTAGAGGAGATGGCCATGAATAGCTATCGGTGGCCTCCGAGAGGACTAATGTGAAAAGGGTAGTTGAAGTTTCCGATTCGCACTCCAATTAAAGAGTTGACCCGGATGGCTGTTTTGACCAATCAATTGAGTACATTGACAAAGACAAATGAGGTAAACGGGTGCAAGTAGTGGGGAGTTTCTCTAGATCCGATAGAGGAAGCAAATTATGTGAATAACCGGAATTTCAACAATTTCCGGAACAATCAAAATCCCACTCATTATCATCAGGGCCTAAGGAAACAAGAAAATTTCTCCTATGCGAACACAAATAACGTGATGCAACCACCACCAGGGTTTAATGTGACTAATGGAGTTATTATGCAGATCCTAAACCAACCATGGAAGACATGTTCACCTCATTTATGAATGAGACGAGGAACAGTTCAACAAGGATGAGGCAAAGATGGATAAAATTGAAAACCATGTCACCCAATTGGGGTCCCGGATGAAGAATCTTTAGACCCAAATTGGTCAAATAGCTACGATTATTGGTGGGCAAAGCATCAAAAAGGCCGTTTCGAGCAACACCGAGGTAAATCCAAAGGAACATTGTAAAGCCATTCGTCCGAGTGGTGGAACGGAATACGAGGGGCCGAAAATACAGTAAAAATTCCAAAGAATCGCAGACGGCATGGCGTGCGCCACCGCACGGCCACGGCCACCGTGCTCCGCCGAAACGACATTCGATGCGCGGTTGATGCGAAACCGAGGCAAATGGCGAGGATAAGGCCAATGAAGGAGCCGAGGAACATCGTCTTTGAACAAATAGAAATTTGAGAAGCTTAAATCCTCCTCTAACCCCGATATTTCTAAACTTAATGTTCCCCTTCCTTTTCCCTAATGTTTTCAATAGAAAAAGTTAGACGCACAATTTGCTAAGTTTTTAGATATTTTTAAGAAATCGCATATTAACATTCCTTTTGCGGCACGGAGAAGATGCCCAATTACGCTAAGTTCTTGAAGGATGTTATGTCAAAGAAAAGGAAGATGACTAGTTTCGAGACAAGTAACTGGACAGAGGAGTGCGGTCAATAATCTAAAGGAAACTACCACGAAGTTGAAAGATCCGGGAGTTTCACTATCCTTGTGCTATTGGTGATGTCTTCTTTAAGAAAGCACTTTGTGACTTAGAACGCAGTATTAACTTAATGCCCTTGTCTATTTTCGTGCAACTTGGATTGGGAGAGGTAAAGCCATCTACGGTCACCTTACAACTCGTAGACCGATCACTCACGTATCCAAAGGAATCATCGAGGATGTACTTGTCAAAGTTGATAAATTCATATTCGTGGATTTCTTAATGTTGGACATGGAGGAAGATAAAGGCGTTCCTTTGATACTTGGGCGTCCATTCCTAGCGGCGGGGAAGGCCTTAATAGATGTGCAAAAGGAGAGCTCACGTTACGGGTTAATGATGAGCATGTTCTATTTACGATATATAAGGCATTTCAATTTCATGATGGTGTGGAGACTTGTAAATTCATAGGCGTAGTTGAATCCTGTATTGATGAGTATGCGGATCATACATTGTTTGGGATACTTTGGAGTTTGGTTTGACACATTCGTGTTCAACATCGAACTTGACTATTGATATTGATAACCAATACTTGTATGATTGTGTTTGTGCATTGGATAATATGCGGGAACTATGAGGAGCGCAAGAGGCACACACACGCCGAAAAACGTCACGGGGAATCGTTCTACAAGGACGCACGACCCGTGCCCATGCCGCACGCCCAAGTCGTGCATATGACCGACGGAAAAATTGAAGAAAACGACGACGGCACTTTGTGCCAAATGGCACGGTCAGCCCCGTGCCTAAGGTCGAAGGGAACGCTGAAGGAGCTGAGGATGGCACGGCCCGTGCTTGATGCCCGTGCTCCCATCCGAGGAGGCCAAATCGAACCCGAACTCAAACCCTTGCCCGAGCATCTCAAATATGCATTCCTTGGAGCGAATAACACGAGTCCGTAATCGTATCATCGCTTTTAACTTCAGTTCAACTCGATAAATTGCTTAGGGTGTTCTACGAAAACATAAGTCGGCGATAGGTTGGTCAATTTCGATTTAAAAGGCATTAGTCCATCGATTGTGATGCATAAAATTAGAATGGAAGATGTCTACAAACATTCGGTGCAAAATCAAAGAAGATTAAACCCTATAATGCAAGAAGTCGTTAGAAAAGAAGTTTTAAAATGGTTAGATCTTTGGAATTATTTATGCTATTTCGATAGCTCTTGGGTAAGTCCGTACAAGTGGTGCCAAAGAAAGGGGGGATGACGGTAGTAAGAAATGAGAGTGATGAGCTTATAGCGACTAGAGTAATAATTGGATGGAGAATTTGTATTGATTATAGGAAGTTGAATTTTGACTTCCAAGCGGGGTGAAAAGAGGCTCTTGCACCTAAATGACATGGAGGAATTCTGGGATGAAGCCTATGAAAATTCTCGGATTTACAAGGAGCGAACCAAACGATGGCACGATCGAATGATAAAGAAGAAAGAGTTTTTAAGGGTAAACAAGTCCTTTTGTTTAACTCGCGTCTTAAACTCTTTCCGGGAAAGCTTAAGTCTAGATGGTCGGGGCCGTTTGTGTTAAAGAAAGTGTTAAATCCTCGGGAATAGTGGAGCTATGAGCCGAGATGGGGAGACATTCATGGTGAATGGCCGAGAATCAAGCATTACTTGAGTAGGGAGCAAAAGGAGGGGGTGACACGCCTCACATTGCTAGAGCCGTGATCAACTAAAAAAGGCGTCAAACTATAGACGTAAAATTTAGCGCTTGTTGGGAGGCAACCCAATGGTTTTGTTGTTTTATTTCTTCCCATGTTTCTTAATTTGTTTCCTTTCCCTTTTCTAAGTTAGGATTTAATTGCTTTCATAGGTTAAAAAAAAGGGAAAATTCGAACACAAGGTTTGGACCCCAACACGGGCAACCCGTGCCATATGGCACGGCCCATGCCCTTTCGTAAGTCGGGGCTCAAAAGTTTGAGCCCAAGCATGGGCCACCCGTGCCGCTTGGCACGGCCCGTGCGCGCCGTGAGATTTTAGGGATCAATCCGCCCGGCCCCCTAACACAGCGGCCCATGCCAAATGAGCACGCCCGTGCTCATGCCTCCGAGGCTTATATCGGACAGCAGGGGCTTACGTTCGCACAATTTCTTCTCTCTCTCAAAGCACACAAGAGACACTTCCTCCAATTTTTCGAAAATTTCTTCTAGATATCATCACTACTCACCTCCCACACTACTCTAAACACGAATTACACGTGTGAATTTGCTTGGAAGCAAGGATTTGGGGTAGTTAGCACCTAGGGTTTCAAAGAAAATCCAACTCTCTTCTAATTCTCGGAATTTAAGGTATGAATTGAAATTTCTATGTCAAATTTCTTGAGAAATATGGACTAGGGTTGATATATAATGCTTGTGTGATACTTTAGCCATGATTTTAATTGAAATTTTCTATGGGGCTTTTTATCGAACACCTTGTGGGTTGTTGAATTGTGATGAATTTAGTTGATTGCTTGATGGATTATACTTGTGCTAAATTATTTAGGAAGTTAGGGGCTAGGATTCGGCAATTATATTGGTATGTGAGTTGAAAGCTTGATTATGGGTCGAATTGTTGAGATGAGCTACTATACTTCTAGTGTAATCGTTGTATTCATTCATTATTTGTTTTTACTTGGCAAGTATGGATTCTCACGATTGTTTTTCCGGTACTAATTTGAAAACATGGCTAAACCACGACCGAACCGAGGTATACGAGGTTGGGAGCCGCGGCCGCTCGGCGCCACCACACCGGGCGAGCCCGAGGCTTACGGGCTCACTATTGACGAGAATGATATCTTCGGATAGGTGGAACGGCTCATCCCTCGTTCATTTGCACCTACATGCTACATCGACGATGAATGTACCCGAGCTCTCGGGATACACGAGGAGGTGTGGCAAATGTTGATCGAGTTGGATGGACCGCATTCATGCAAGGGCGGTGGCCAACCTACAAGACACTCGCCCTAGAGTTCTTAAGCCTTTCGTTAAGGTCACGGAAACACGACCACGGAATGAGCCTCGAAAAATCCATTTCAAGTTGGGCAACGAATGGAAAAACGTCACTATTGCCGAATCGAATTAGATTTTTGGGGTACCATCGACGCCCCATACCGAACGGCCGCAAATTACGACTCACGTGCTTTTTGGCGATTGTTGATGAAACTCCCGACACAGGCCTCATGCAATATGCAACACGCTCTCCAAAGCCTCCTCACACCGCAACCCCATATTCCGATACATTCAAAAAGTAACGCCCATTCTCGTGTTCGCCGGTACAACAATGGGGTATGCAAGAGAGAGAGCTATACCTACTTTGGTGTATGCTCAATCACACCCCTTATAACACGGCAAGCATACTTTGTGGAACACGCCGTCATTACGCACAACAAGATGACGGGGGAAAATGTTAATTGGGGAATGATAACCCCAATCGCACAACATTTTGGGATTGACATAAGCCGTATGGAACCATTAGCGGGCAAAGAAGAATTAACATGAGCGCCTTCTTCACCCCCATGAAGATCATCATGAATGAGAGAATATCCTCTATTTTCAACAAAAAGTGGTCTTCGTTTCCCCTTCCTAACCATGACTCACAAAGAAGAATTGATAACCAAATCAAGCGGCTTATGTACTGCGAGGAGCATATCGAGTCATGCAAGGTTTGGCGGCATGAAATAGGCGAAGGGTAGCCGGGTTACCCGACGAAGAAGACTTGGTCATGGAGGCGCAAGAGTATGATTGATAGGAGCGAGGGTTTGAGCAAGGCTTCCAACAGGAAGCTTCGATCGAGCGGCCCACAGGACAACCTCGATATTCAGAGCTCTCGCCAAGGCGAGGAGCGTGGGGGGCGATATGATCATGACGGGTTCGTGCATTTGAGAAAGTTTGCGACAACATAGGAGTGATTTCGTGCTTACCAAGAAGTCCAAGATCAAAGGTACCATATGCGAGCTTGTGGAACCAAGCACACGAGCAAAATGAGTCGGAGATATTGCAGAAAGATTACTACGGATCGAGAATTGGCATATCTCCCGGGGTCACTACCCGCCGCCACCTTTGTGATGATCCAAGTGCTTTCCACACTTTTCATTGAAATTCTACCTTCTCTTGCATGAGCTATAATTTCATTCAAGTTTGGGGGAGAGGTAGTATATTTTTTTTTTTTGATGGGTGTGGCGTTTGCATTCATTTAGTTGCATGTAGAGCATATAGGTTGAATTGCATTAGATGTTTTTCATTTAATTTTTTTATGATTTTAGCATGTTTAACGCTAAAGACGTTTATTGCTTTCCTAGTAGTTAGGGAGTGAGTTGACCGCTATTGTGTGTTTGTTGTGTTTTGATGGAGATTTTGATCTTGGGAGCATTGGCGAATTAATTTTTGTTGTTTTGAAGTAGATGTTGAGTGTGAGTTGATCGGGTTGAAAATGGTTTACGTGGAGCATGTGATTATTGAATCGTGGTGAACATACTTTGAATTATGCACGCACAAGCTTGTGAGCTTTTGAGCCTTTTCGCTTTCATAATATGCGGTCTTGTTTGTGATTGAGTGTGTCATTCATGCTTGATTTGAATTCTAGAACTTGCTATGGTTTCTCCGTCAAAGTCACATGTTGTATGCCTTCATGAAAATGATTTTAGGCCATCTTTGTTAAGCCTTTGAAGCCTTTTGCCTACCTATGATATTTGATTTCCCTAGTTAGCCAATTTGAGCCTATTGCTGATTTTTTTGATAGCCGCATTTTAAGCCTTCGAATCCTATGTAATATAATTGGTACTTGAGCTTAAGCGTATAGAATTGAGAAAAAGGGGATGAAGAAAGGATTGAATGGAGGAGTGTCATAAGTCGGAAAATGTGTACATGTTGGGAACTTGGGAAGAAAAGATGAAAAAGGAGAAAATACTCACAAAAGTCGAAAAAAAAACGATAGAAACGTGAGAGGCGAGGAAGTGAAAAATAGCCGAGAATCGTGATGTAAGGCGAAGGGAATAATGTGTATGAAAAAGAAGGGAGAAATAGAAAAGTGAAGAGGATATAGGATGATTGAAAGAACATAGTCGAGTGGAAAAAAAAATAGTTAGAAAAAAGTGTTTTCCAATCTATACGCTTAAGTTGAGTCACTTTATCCATATTTCCCTACCTTAACCAAAGAGCCTTCATTACAACCATAAACAAAGTCCTTTCGATTTGTGAATTGCATGCAAAAGTGGCGGAGATGTGAGACGATTTGCAACCATATGGTAATTCTTCAACATTGATATGATTTGAGCGAATACACGTCCCTTATTATTCTAGTGAGTAGAGTATACACTTTATCCCCGAGAGGCGTGATTTGAAGTGTTTTACCGTGATTTTAATAGACTTGTGCTCGTGTTAGCTATTTGAAACTTGGTTAGTTTATGCTTGATGTCTATGGATAGATGACATGAATTGTGATGCGGTGTTCTTGAGTTGCCCTTCTTTACCCCATTTGTGTTGTCTTGTTTATAAAGTGTTGACCGGGGTCATCACAGTTTAAGTTTGGGGTTTGATTGTACTGATATTTTGCATGTATTTTGGGCTTAATATTGGCAAGAATGTGTGGATATGCATGCGTTATATGAGTAAATTGGGTATTATTCTTGTTTTACGGAATTGGATTACGCTTTGCTCGTTTTGTAGGAATTTATCTATATTTGTAGCATAATGGCAACAATTCGGGTATTGCAACCGCCGATACTTGAATGAGTGACGAAGTTTGGAGACGAACCGGGTGAGAAACGGAAGAAAAAGCCTATGTGCATATTATTCCGGTGAGCACGGGCGGGCGTGCTCCTCTAGCACAGCCCGTGCTCAACCCAAATATGAGGACTCAAAGTTCGGCATAGGGCACGGGCGGCCCGTGCCATATTGGCACGCCCGTGCTCCTCCTCGAAGAAAGATTACAAATTGTTCGGCACCCAAAGACGGGTTGGGCGTGCCAAAGGGCACGGCCGTGCCGTCTTTTGGGAAAACAGAGTTTATCCAATTTCAACTAGGTTTCGACCGAACGAAGTACAAATAGACCCGGGGCAGCCACAAACGAGGACACGCGATTTTTACCCTAGAAACAGAGAGAAAAAGCGTTTTCCACGGGAAACTTGGAGAGATCGATCAAGACCGCAACCACACCTTCGAGGATTGAAGATAGATCGAGAGATCGTCATCATCCCCCGAGTCACTCATTCCATCGTATCGTATTTCAATTAGTTAGATTTTGATTATGGATAATTTGTCTATGCATTGTTTATTTTCAATGTCCGGCTAAAACACTTGTGATTCCGGGTTTGGGAGTAGATTAATAAACACTTTTATGTGATGATTAAGGATAATTGAAGTTAATGTTTTCTTCTTCTATTCAAGTACTTTGCTTTAATTCTTGTTTTATAAAAAGGCCTTTGATCTAAACTTGTTTGATGTATTGATTCATAATTCTAACCGATGAGTTTCAATACTAGATCTCGAGTACTTGACACAAATAGATTGCATGATTGAGAAGTCTGCGTGAATATTTGTGAGATCGTTTAATCTTTTGAACTTTTGGGAGTTGGATATCTCATGTTGAGTAGAGATGCTAACATAGATATTCCAATCAACGCTTTACATACATCTCGAGAGAGGGGGTAAATTACTTTGGTGATTGGTCTAGAGAGAAGAATATGTTTAACCTTGGTTTGCTTAACCCGAGCATAAAAGTGGGATATTAATTGAAACCATAACCCAGGAATCCATCCATTCATACTTGATCTTTCAATCGCTTCTTTACTTTGTTATTTTAGGATTAATTTCTGTTTTAGTTGTAATAAAACCAAACCTTCAAATTTCGATAGTTTAGATAAAAATAGGACTATTATAATCCAATACTTGGTACACTAATTTATTAATCCTTGTGGATTCGACCTTGCAAACCCTATTCTATAAACGATCCGTACACTTTGCAAAGAAGCTATAAAAATAGGCGACGATAAACCGTTCATATATAAGCTACGATGTTAAACGTGTACTTGGTTTCCCATCCGGTTCTTTGCACATTCAAGAAAGCTAAAACGGAGGAGTGCCAATTTCTAGATGAATGGAAGAGCCTTTTTATGGTTGATACGGGCAAAAATGATGATTGTAAACCGGGAACAAGAAGAGGGCAAAAAATGATGATGGTAAATCTGCGAACAAGAAGAGGGCACATAGGTGAATCTAGGGGGAATGAAAATGGGAAATGTGGCAACATTGTAGTTGCACACGTAGTTGAAGATGGCGAGAACGCGTTGATGGTGGGGAGTGGTTTAAGAGACACTTCATAGTTTTGGTCGATGCATGTATTATTGGTAATAATAAAAATGTGTATGTGAAGCCTGCGCCTTGATGAAATCTTTAAGCGGCGTGAACAACATACGGAGACGTACTCGGTCGGATAAATCCCACATCCATCGGTTTTGTAATTGCGTCTTCAACTCTTGTAACTCAAGAGAGCCATTCTATGTGGGGTTCTAGCGATCGGGGCGGTCCCCGGTAACACTCGATGGTGAACTCGACTTCCCTATCCGGGAGGACAGTGGTGAGTTCTTGTGGAAATACATCCGTGTATTACGATACTATAGGTACTTGGTTAATGTGTGTATCAACCGTGGGTTTGTTAATTACAAACGCCAAGTATCCTTGAGCCCTCTAGTGATCGCTTCCTCGCTTTCATTATCGAAATGATTGGGGCAATCTTAACTCGTGCCCTTCCCGAAATTTCCACTTCGGGTTTTACGGGTTCACATAGCTTAATGGACTTGTTATGGCAGTCCATTTGTGCATGGTGTGCAAATCAACTGATTCATTCCCAATATCACGTCGTATTCGGATATAGGTAATAGGATTAAATCGGCAGGAAAGTTTATCTCAAAGAATCTTAACCCATGCATTATAGATAATATTTGTTATCCGACTTGCACCCATAGGAGTTGACACTTCTAGACATATAGGCATATGTTCCATGCATGCATGCGATTTGTGTACAAAATACGGTGCAACAAATGAATGCGTTGATCTAGGGTCGAACAATATTTTAGCGTAGTGGTTAGATACTAGAAGCGTACCTTCCACCACATATGTTGCCTCCGAGCCTCCCGTCCGGCTAGTGCAAATGCTCGAGCGGGCATCCTTGCCCGATTACCCTGGCCATTCCCGCCTGCGGCCTGCATCTGTTTGGTTCTTGGTCCTCGTACCGGGCAATCTTTTAGCTAATGCCGATTATTACCACAAGCGCAAACACCTTCCTTGTTTACGCCAACGGTCATTGGCGGTATGTCCGGTTTACGGCAATATGCACACAATTGACCCACTTTCCTCAGATCTTGGTCCCTTTCCCTTATCTGTCTTATTAATCGGTCCTTCGAAACTTAGCAAAGGCGGTTTAGATGGTTGTCCCACAGCTCTCCTCTTAAGACTGTTCAATGGCCTCTGCTGAATACATCCCAATACGGTTTGATCCCGACTCAATGCAGAGAGCTGTCTTTACCGCGGCCGAGTAGGTTGTCGGTTCAACGATCCAACGATTGTTTCAAGTTCCATTTCAATCATCGAGTGAACTTGTAAAGCTTATCCTCTTGCAGATCGATTGTCCCAGAGCATACTTGGACAATCGGTGAAAGTCGACTTGTATTGAGCTACTGATATTGTTCCCTTGCCTAAATGTGGAATTCATCTCGGCGCGCCTCTTTCACAACCTCGTGGAATATACTGTTCATTGAACTCGGACAAGAAATTCCCCCATGTTTTGGCTACCCGGTCCTGTTCCCATCTTCTTTCAACCGCCCTCCACGGTCTAAAGCGGCCGATTCGCATTTAAATACGGCGAGTGTGACATTTTGCTCATCCGAGTATTGGAGAGCGTTGAAGATATTCTCCAATTTCTCTACCCATTCTTCGCGCTTCAAATTATCCGGCTCTCCTAAGAAAGGCTGGTGGGTCGAACCGTAGAAATCGCTCCAACGTGCGATCGTTCGCCTCTCGGCGGGTTCGGGAGCACGGGGTTGAGGTTACGCTTGTTGCCTCATGAAAACCAAGATTTGTTGTAGGGCTGCGCGGTCAAGTTGTCTCCTACGGCCAGGTGGAGGAGGCAAGCGTGGTAATTCAGGGAGGGTACCGGTCCCTGGGTACGTCGTCATCCCCTCGTGGAACACGGCGAGGTCTCCCATGTCCTCGATGTTCGGCCATTACGTATCTTGAAGCGATAGTTGCGATTCACGAGTAGATGAATACAATAATTATTCGCATAAAGCAAGTTATATCGTAGGGAAAGTAACAACAAAACTAAGGCGGATCACCAAAGATAGAGGAAATATAAGGAGGGAATAATAAAAGAATGAATAAAGAAAGTGGGTCAAGAATCAACTAAGTCAAGACAAGTATGACTATGAAACCTCAAAATATGCGTTCTAACTTAGTTCAAACACCAACTTACTACCACAACATAAGCAAACACCTTCCTTGTTTACGCCAACGGTCATTGGCGGTATGTCCCGGTTTCGGCAATATGCACACAATTGACCCGACTTTCCTCAGATTGGTCCCTTTCCCTTATCTGTCTTATTAGTTGGTCCTTCGAAACTTAGCGGCGGTTTAGATGGTGTCCCCACATTTGTCCTCTTAAGATCGTTCGATGGCCTACTCTTGAATCTATCCAATACGGTTCGATCCCGACTAACGCGAGAGTTGCCTTTACCACAGTGAGTAGGTTGTCGTTCAACAATCCAACGATTGTTTCGAAGTTCAGTTTCAATCCTCGAGTGAACTTGTAAAGCTTATCCTCTTGATCGATTGTCCCCAGAGCATACTTAGACAATCGGTGAAATTGACTGTGATCGAGCTACAAGATTGTTCCCTTGCCTCAATCTATGGAATTCATCTCGGCGCGCCTCTTGAAGCGTTAGTTGCGATTCACGAGTAGATGAATACAATAATTATTCGCATAAAGCAAGTTATATCGTAGGGAAAGTAACAACAAAACTAAGGCGGATCAGTCAAAGATAGAGGAAAGATAAGGAGGGAATAATAAAAGAATGAATAAAGAAAGTCGATCAAGAATCAACTAAGTCAAGACAAGTATGACTATGAAACCTCAAAATATGCGTTCTAACTTAGTTCAAACACCAATAAGGCGGTTCTATGCCAATTTGAAATCGATTTCACACTTAATTGGTCAAGTCGCAGATTACCCAAAACACGCATCGAGGGTCCTATCCTTGGTCACTCGGTGTAAGTTTCCATCTTACTAGCCGAGCTCACGATACCACTCTAATCTGTCATGCCCCAAATGGGACGCGACGACGATCCACAACTTAAATACAAATAACCCAACAGCCTCTGAAGCGAATATCATCGAGAACCCAACGAAACAGTCAAATAGCGGCGGAATAAAGAACAAGTACAAATTACAACTTACGGGTCTACAATATCCATAATCCAAATTACATCCCCGATATGATATGAAGATAACAACTTAAAAGTCAAAGGGTCCTACGCCCTTGATTACAAAGGAATGAAAAGAAATACAAGAGTCCAACAACAAACACAAGAAAAGAGTCCAACAACAACGAGAAGTAGTAAATCCAACAAGGAAGTACAAAGGCTCAATCCAAGGCGGTTCAACATCTTCAACGAAGTCCTCATCTAAAGGTTAGAAAACAGGTGGGGATGAGACGAGAAATCTCGAGTGGATGGGGTGATCGTTTGCAAGTGTGGCGATATATAGTTAATGCGAGAAAACAGATTATATGAAAACGTGTGAGTATGGTGCATGAATTCACACACGATCCACAAGCGTCGTGATAACCATATTTAAGTAATATACTTATACTGATTTGAGAAAACGATTCGTGGTCACACAGGCACTATGTGATTGATCCAAGACCGGTAGGATTGCGTACGGAAATATAACGCCAATCCCATGCAAGGCGGAGATAATAGTTGCATTTAAATTTGTAGCGCCAACCAATGCAAAAACAAGTAAGCGGTTGCATACGGTTTGTAGCGCCAACCAAATGGGTCCGATAACTTTGGAATCGTGTGGATCGAGGCAGCGATTCCTTCGCTCTTCCTTGTAACTCCCGAGCAAGATGGTCCAAGACTGTCACCTTATCGATCCATAGGCAAAGACAAGTCCAAGAGAGCTAGCTAGGCCCGGATTGTCATAATCATGATTATACCTCAAGTACTACGACCCACTTCCCTGGACAAACTCCGTCCCTCGATTGCGGGATTAGGGACGATGGGGCGGAAGAGTGGAATAGCGGCCCGAGCTGCCGGTTCCATCCCCCCGACGTATCCATTCTCGACGTGTGAGCTCGACACACCAAGTTGACTCAGCGGGAAAGTAGATACAAGTTCGGGTAGTCAACCAGCAATCGAGTATTATTGATTTGGGAAGCAGTCAGAAAATTTTGAAACGCGAGTGGCAATTATGGCGTTGGTGGAGTTTTGGATGAAGATGATTATCGGAAGGATAAGCAACCTTCGATATCTTAAAAGATTAGGTGGAACATAAGTTCCGCTATAGATTCAACATCGCAAGGCGGGAAGTCGCTCGGCGATCGGGTATTAATCGGTCAAATTGGTCCGATAAGTCAAGGGTTTTTGGAAAAATAAAATATTTTAATTAAATCTCCAAGTCAAAGGGTCCAGGGATATTTTAGTAAAAGGGAAAATGATTTGAGTTAAGTCCTTTATAAAAAAATTTACAATTTAGCCCCGTTTTGTAAAAAACTAAGACTTTTGGGGTTAAAAATTGAATAAATAAATATCACGACCTTGAAAAATTATGAGATCAGTTCCTAAATTCTCCAAATTGTCCAGAGAGTCAGGTTTTTAAAGTTTTGAGGTCGAGTTTTTATAAAATTCTCACATTAGCCCCAAATTATTAAAAATTGTCATTTCGGACCTTAAGGTTAAAATAATCGGAACTCACAAACCGGAAGGGATTTTAATGTGATTCCAGTTGGAAAATATCACTAAGGTTGATAGGATATTGGGACAAAATCAATTTTTAAAATAAATAAGTGTAGGTCCTTCAACTTTTGAAAATATCATTTTTGTCCCATTTTGAAATAATTGCCCTTAAGGCTTTTAGGGGTCCAATTGTTATGAAATTTGAACCTTGGGTCCAAAATATAATTACGTTATAGTTACGTTAGTATTTGCAGGTGCATGGGCTGCATAAGTCCTGGAAATTTCATTTGGGTCCTCAAGTTTAGTATTTTACACATTAGTCCCTCAATTTTAGAAAATTTACTTTCCAAGCCCTAAACACTTGGATTTTTGGAATACATTTAAAATATGTCATTTCCAGTACCTTAAGAATAAAATTTTCAAAATTTAAAGTTAAGGTCTGGTACAGTTTTAAAATTTGCAAAGTAGCCCTTAAACTTTTAAAATTTTACAATCTAGTCCTTGGGCTTTCAAAGGTTGATTTTATTTATCTTAAAACTCTTAAAACTTTATTAAAATGTCCAAAAGTCATTTTTGAACCTGAGTTCAGTCCCAAAAATCGAAATTTGCAGAGGGGTCCTTTAACTTTCATTTTCTTGCAATTTAGTCCACCAACTTTCCATTTTTACATTTTTAACTCCAAAATTGAAATTTAATCAATTATGCTCGACTTGTACAGGTTATAAGTCATCCAAAACATGGATTTTAAAGATCATACACATGCATATCCAATACATACAAGAATTCATTAAATAAAATATTAAATTGCACATGTATGCACCTAAAATTCAATAAATAGCAATTTTGAGCAACTCTTGAGAATTTTCATGATTTGATACATACAATTGACATGAAATACATAGATTATATATCTCAAGGCTCATAATCAAAATTTCTACATGCATTTTAATAAAAACACCTAATAGTTGGAAAGTATTTTTCCACCCACCTTAAAATTGGAAAATTGTGAAATAAAAGGATAAATTTCACAACTTTGGATGAGGTCACTTAGGTCAGCCCCTAAGTCAAGAAATATCAAAATTTTGGTGTTAGAAAAATGAGAGAAAAATTAAGGAGAAAAAGAAGGAGGTAAGAAAATTGGAAAGACTACGCTTTACCTTGTGTAATAGGTGATTGGAGACTAGTTGAAGCTTTAAATTTGGAATTTTGGCTCAACTCCAAAATCACCTAAGGTCAGCCCCTATTTCTCAAAAATGAAAAAGGGGTGTTAAAATTTGAAAAAAATAGAAAAAAAAGAGGAAAGAAGGGTTCTAGTGTCCAATTCTTACCTTGTAGTCCAAATTCTCTACTAGTTCTTCTTCAAGTCTTCAAGTTTCACCACCATGCATGCATGTCTCCAAGTGGTCTTCTAAGTACCTCAAAATCCAAAATATAAACTTAAGTTAAAAGAAAAAGGTGATGAGTAGAAAGAATTTAAGTTTAATTGAGGAGTGAAATTTCTTACCTTGAGAAAAGGGAGTGTTTGAATTTTTAGTTTTAGTGGTAAGATTGTTTGTTTTGGTTTAGATGTTTGAAGAAAGAAAGTATGTTTGATGTTAGGAAGAAGATGTTCTTGGAGTTATGAAATGGGTTTGAAGATGTGAAGGACTTGGGTTTGAATATTTGAAGATGTGAAGAAGGGGTACTTGAAGATATGAAGAACTTATGTTGAAGATTTGAAGATGTGAAGAGTTGGTGTTTGAAGGCTTGAAGATATGAATGAATTTTGTTTGAAGATTTGAAGATGTGAATGAATTTTAGAGAGAGGTTAGAGAGAATGAGGAGAAAAGACTTGAGAATTAAAATGTGTTGGATGAAAAATAAATTTTTGTGTAAAATTGCCATTATGGCTGTCCAAAGGGAGAGAGAGAGAGGAATTTTTGATTAATTTTTGTGTCTTGCCTTTTGCCTCTTGCATGGGAGACATTTTGAAGGTCGAGGTATGGGCAAGAGATGGTTTGAATGGAATGTTGGAAGACTTCCAACATGTTGGCAAAATTAATAATAAAGAATTAATGTAAGAGATGATGTGTATAATGTTTGAATTAATGGTATAATTATACACAAGATGACCAATATAAGGTGTAGGTGTACAAGAGTTGGATGATATTTTTACTCCAAAAATATCATCATGGCCAAAATCCATACTAAGGGCATTATGGTAATTCCATTTTTTTGTCCCAAATTTGATGATAATAGATTAAATATATCAATCTCCAAAATAAGTAGTGATTTCCTTGATCACTTATAAGTCTCATGATCACTTAATCTAAATCAAAATCTTAATTCTATAAGGTAAAAGTCTCTAAAATAAATAGTCTCTTAAAATTCTAAGGTGACTAATAAATACAAAAATAGTAATGATGATCAATCAAGTGATCATAAATGAGAAATAGAATTAATAAAGATCATGATCACAAGTAATTAAATAAAATGAAATAAAATACAAAATATATATTATTAATATTTACCCGTCAAAGTGACGCGGTAAAATAGTCGATCAAATACATGGCGATAATAAGAATCAATTATAAGCTCGGAAAAATCGGGGCTTCACACATACCAATCATAGGATTAGTAATACTACATCATTCCATTCTAATGTTATTCGATTCCTAAATTCATTCCATTCCAACCTAATTCCATTCATTCATACCAATCATGTCGTAAAAGGTACTAAGCGAGATATTGCTTATTAAAAAAGCATATTTTGATACTAAGGTAGCAATATAAAATGCAATGAAATCATACACGAAAAAAAAAAAAAGTAAATTATACGATTTTTGATTTTGTTCAACTTCTTGAATTGCATTTAAGTAAGAACGGTTCAAATGTTAATAATGAGGTAGGGATAATACGGTCGAGAATCTTTGTTGCTTTGCACCATTGTACAACTATAATAAGAAGTTGCTATTTACGCACTCACTTGGTGAATATTTTTCTAGTAAATATTGATGCCGCATGTTTTCGATTGTTAACGGTGTGCGGAACTCGACATATATTTTTGCACTCATTTGTTTAATTTATCGTGGTATGTCTTTGAGCATCCATTATCTTTGTCAAAGTGCATAAAAAACTCCACCAAGCCATCTTGAGGGTTGGTGAAATTACCAAACCAACTATTAACACTCTCGGACCTTGAAGTGGTTCTCAACAGGTATCCATCTTAACATTTTTGAAATATCTTTGGAATCCGGGAATTTGAATTTCAAACATATTTTTCAGCCACGTGTTTGATGTGAAGTCGTACTCTGTCATTATCTTATTCCATTCTTCTTCAAAATCGGTTGAATTTAAAAAATTGTCCCATACGATGTTGCTTAGTCTCGCATGAAATATTCATCCTTCATTTATAGCATGACCAACTTTTGCTCCTACCTTTTACATTATGTGCCACATGCATAATCGATGTCTAGCATCTTTGAAAACTACCTTAATTGCATTTTCATGCATTTGGATCTTGATCGTAACTATGTAATATGGTTCATGATGCATTGCATTGATAAAATTTGAGAACAACCAGGCGTCACGATTCCTCGCGTCTTCCTTTAACAATAAACCGCTGCAAATATCACACACCTTTTATGGTTATCTATGTCCGTGAAGGGTGTAAAAACCATTTTGTACTGTAACATTATATAATTTATCAATTTTTCAACATGATTTACTACATCTTGCGGAATAATGGATAATGTTATGCAATTAATGACAAATGAAAAACAATAATATAGTCTTTTTAGGCCTAGTTTCGTTTTTTTTAATTCCAATAAATTGATCGGGAAATAATTGACGCATCACAAAATCATAACTATTATTGCAATTGTTGCAAAAAAAAAAAACTAATAATAATGCAAACAGGAATACAATTGTTGCAAAAAAATAAACTAAAAAAGCAAAAAAACATAAATCCATGTTCAACACCAACAGGAATGCGTCGTTGCAAAATATAATAGTAAAAAAGCAAAAAAACAAAAATATCGTTTCAAAAACATAGTACAAATGAATCAAAGATAATAATATAATCTTTTTAGGTGTAGTTTCATTTTTACTGTTAGTGTTGACGTGGCGTCAAATGAGATGACATCCCCAAACATAGCGTAGTTCTTCTTGCTATTGGATCCGCCCAAAATAGTCTTGTAAGGTGTTCATTTTCATCCACATCATAATCAAATGTCATGCCAAGACATACTTCCATTTTTTTAGGAACTTGTCTATGACTAATTGGGCATCCGTACCACATATGTATGCCCTCAATTCTCTCTTAAAGTTCTTGAAATCAATTTGTAACGCCCGACATGAGAGAACCCTCCTGCTGTCTCTTTCAATAAACGGTAACCTTTGGCCATACCAATATTTGCTCTAAGACGAGTTCAAAAAAAGCTGTTGGTGGCCATAATTGAGATTTCTATTCACCTTCATGAACTGTTTATGCTTTTTATTGGTGGTTAGACAATGAGTGTGTCTTGGCTCAAAACTTTTGATGGTGTATACACCATCTTTGAACTCGAACACACAACGAGCCTTGCACCCGACCCTTGCTGATGCTCTTTTTCTAGTTGTTAGAGTCGTTGTAGTATCAACTGATTTTGATTTTCCTCCAGTTGATTTTGAAACATTCTTGAATCCCTCTCTGTTGCATACAATATGTTGTTGTCGTATCAGCTCACTTTTGAACCTTTTGGTTGTACTTATTCGCACGTCAAATCCTAGTGACGGTAGAATTGTACCCTTCTTCCAAATGTGTAAATTGCATTCCCTCATGGGGTACTATGCTTTGATCACATTCGGGTATCCAATTTTTGTAGAGTCTGGCCATATCTCTAGGTGCTCTTGAAATGTTTCATATATTGTACCTACGGAGATTTTTAAGCCATCCAATTATTAAAAAAATAGAGCTAAACATGCAACAATTATGTTCTAAAGAAGCAATAAATGTATACTATGTAATTAGCGAGAAAGTTATACTACATAATTTAATCATGAAAATATTAACATATTTTGCAACATCTACATTCTAACGAAGCAATAAAGTTATACCATGCCGCCACTAAATTTATCCCCTTTTTTGGCACTAATTAGACAAATTATAAGTAAATGCAACAATTTTGTTTCACAAAGCATAAAATATATATTATGAATGCAATAATTGTTATAGAAAAAACAGAATGGTAGCATACCAATCGAAAGCAAATATTTGGCATTATTAGAGCAACATAGTTTCACTATGAAAGCAATCAACAACATTAATTATTAAAACACGTAACCAACCGAAAATAATCGAAACATGAAAGACTCGAAAACATTACAAAAATATTAGAATCAAATCTTAACAAATGTAATAGAAACACTTAAAAGAACGATTTGCTATATAAAATATGTTCGATTTTTATGTACCAGCTGAATCCATTGGTGATGAACATTCACCTTCACCAACATGCATATGTCTTCCATGTTCGAGAGTTTGTACGGATATTAAAGTTTTTAGGTTTTTTCGAGAGAAGAAAGATTTTTCGTCGAAGCTTTGCGTATTTCGGATGGAAGACAAATAGAAGATATCGAATTCTATTTTGTAGAGATGAAGAATGTGAAATTGTGAACGTGGTGTGGTTTGTAGAGGTGAGAGAAAATGAAAGTTTGTAGAGAGAGAAAATCAAATCTTTCCCATATCAAGTGTAATCCGTCCATATATCATCCAACCCTTTTTTTCCTAATATACCCTTAATGATTACATTTTTATGATAAATAGTATAAAAATTGAATTAATATCACCATGGATTGAAAGAGACTAATGGATAGGATTTGTCCCTACATTCTTACCTAGGGACCCTGGACTCATATAACCCTAACCCTATATATATATGGATAGGATCAAATGAGTCCAGGGTCCTCATGTAAGAACATTGACGCATCGGATTGTTGATCTATTGTTTGGACGGTTAATTTTTGTCTTATTTTTTTATTTAGGCGTTTTTTTCAAATTTAAAGGATATTTGAGTAATATTACAATGAATTAGATTAGTCAAAGATTTATTTTAGGTAATATTCCTAATCTTGAGGAATAAACATATCTCTTCCCTAAAATCGCTCCTCCCACAACCAACGGTTCCTTTTAGAAGGGTCCCAAAATTCACGCCATCTTCTCTTCTTCGGAACAAAAAGAATCAACCCATCTTCTCTTTACGAACAAAAAAATCACGCCAACTTCAACTCATCTTTTCTTCACAGAATCAACATTCACACCATCTTCTCTCTTCACGCCATCTTCACATATTTTTGAAGGGTACAAAAATTCGACTCTATCTATACCGATTTTGAGAGGTATGTGTTTTTTTTTCTTTAATTTATTTTCGATTTTTAACCTAGGTTTTTCGTAACTTTGCTTTAATTTGATTTAATTTCGAGATTGTGTGTTTAAATATTTTAATTTGCACTAGGGTTTTTCGATTGTGTGTTTCGAGATTGTGTGTTTTTGAGATTGTGTGTATTTTATAATAGTAATTCGCGGTTGTGGGTTTCGAGATTGTGTGTGTTTTTTCATGAATAAACCAGAAAATAATCATTATTAGAGCATAATTTTTTAGATAACAATTTCGGTAGTACATGTTTCTTGCTTCCTTAGTACTTTTTTATGCTTCGATAGTACATGTTTATTGTTTTTATTATGTAGTTGATGTTTGGATGTTTTTTTTAATGGTTGATTGTGTTCTAGTATATGTAGTTGTTTGGAGCATGTGTTTATTCCTTGTTGTGATTTCTCAATTTTATATGGGGTTGCTTATGTGAAGTTTGGATTGGCTTCTTAGCAATAGAATTATGCTATGATGATATATGGTTTTTAATTTCATGGTATATTTTGATGTTTTGTGCGTTCTTAATTTTTTTTTCCTAATTTTTCGGTGTTTTTAAAATTGTTAATTGGAATGACGAAATGTAGCGGGAAAAGGAAGGTTGTATCGAGTAGTGAGGAACACGATGGGGGATCACGATGGTGTTGGGAGGGGAAGGTGTTTTTATTGTACATAAATATTGGCCCTTTAATAGTATATGAAGTTGCGAGTACTTCCTTGTTAATAAATTTATGCTTTTATAGTATTTTTTTTTTTTGCTTTCATGGTACATAGCATATGTTTTGCTTTTTGGGAATAGTTATTACTTCAGTAACATTATTTTTTATGCTTCAATAGGTCATCTTTCTTGCTTTAGCAGTATATGAAGTTGGGATTGCTACCTTATTAATAGATATATACTTTTATAGTACCTTTGTTTTGCTTTCATGGTACATAGTATAAGTTTTTATTTTTTGGAATAGTTATTGCTTGAGTAGTATTGTTTTTACGTGTCGTAGGTTATTTTATTTAAGCGATAATTTTGCAAGCATGATGTAAAAAGGAATGAGAATATAAAATTAAAATCGAATTACAAAAATAAGTGATCAGAAATATCTTAATCCCAAAAAATACACGATTCCAAATATACGACAAAGAAGTAAAATTAATATGATTAAAAAACAGTTTTATGAAACCGAAGTGGCAACTTAAAAATATTGATGAATAAATTTGGTTAGCAATTAAAAATTATCAATGAAGCAAAAAACCAATACTAACGAAGCGAGAAAATCATTACATCGTGCAAAAAAAAATACTAAGGAGGCATAAAATCATTATTATCGTTTTGGATTAAGAACCGTGAATGGCTAGAGGTAAGAGAAATCACAAATATTTTTCATATCCAAAATTATAACCGTCCATAAGTAAAATCATTGTTTTTTATTGGTTTTGACTTTTATTACCTTAATGAATAACTAACGAAGCGGAAAATCATTACTATTGTTGCAAAAACAATACTAAAAAGTTATAAACTCATTACTCGTGAATGGCTAGAGGTGAGAGAAATAACAAATCTTTTCCATATCTAAAATTGTAATCGTCCATAAATAATATCAGCGTTTTTTCGGTTTTGACTATTATACCCTTAATGAATAATATTTATGGAAAAATAGAATAAAAATTGATTTAATATCAGTCATGGATTGAAAGAGTACAATGGATAAGATGTGTCCCTACATTCTTACATGGGAACCCTGGACTCATACAACCCTCTCCATATATATATATATATATATATATATATATATATATATTAGCAAATACTTTTAGAGATTTTATATTTTGCATTGTTGCCTAACATCTTATAATAAATTTTAAAGCGCGTTATAAGTTGAACAAAATGCACGATTTTGCAAGTTTTTTATTAAGTCTTTCAAAAAACTTGGAATGACAAATTTTGCTAATATATTTATAAAATCAAGTCATCGATAATAAATGACAAGTTTTGTCCAATATATTTATATATCAAATCAAGTGATCCATGATATAATATATTAGAGTGAGTATGTGCATTATTGGTTACCACTTATTAATTCTTTCTTTATTGACCTATAGTAATTTTCCTATTAAAGTTTTTAGATTTATTTAAAAAGTACAAGATCGTAATTAAAAAAGTTGGTGAGTATGCTTATTCTTCTATAATTTTGAACCTTTTCGGTTTTGTGCTTGGAAAAGTTGGTAAGATTGATTCGCAAAAGCTTTGTGGGAAAAATTAGAAGAATTATATCTTGAAACTTCTTTGCCTAGTAAGTTGTTTTTGCTTGAAATGTTTTTGATTTAAACTTGATTTGAACAAAGATGTGGATGAAAATTTGGATGTATTTACCAAATTAATTCAGGATATTAAATTGCCTGGTGATAAAAACATTGATGATTATACTCCAATTGCTTTTGAATGTTATTCCGAGTCTTATAGTGATGTTAAATCGCAATTAATTATGGTAGGGACACGATCACACTTGACACTGTTGTGAATAACCTTAGAATTGGATTTAAAAGTCAATTGAAGTTCTAGGAAAAATTTTGGTGAGGTTATGCATGTGGGGCGTTCTCAAAACAGGTTTAATAAACCCGGTAATAATAACAACGAGAAATTTACTAAGAAAAATGGAAAGAGTAAGTCAGTCTAAGTCAGGCCTAAAAATTGGAAGTATTATGAATGTGGCTTCTACGAGTGAAAATGTTCGATGTCTTTATGGTTTATGAAAATTGTCTTTGATGTGAATTCTATGCATTCAAATTTTGTGTGTGAAACTGAATGACTTTGTTGATTCCGGTTGCATTTTTCATATGTCACCATTTAAAAGACTGTTTTCTAGTTATAAATAAGTATTGCATGGTTACGTGTGTCATTGGCTAATCAAAAACAGTTTTACTATTGTTGGAATTGGTGATGTATGTTTAAAATTTGATTCTGGCTATGTTTTGACTTTGAAAATATGAGGCATATGCCTAATTTGTGTAGCAATCTGATTTCATGTGTTGCCTTGAGAATCTTGGTTTAGAGGAAAAATGGGGAAAATGCTTAATGAAAATTTTAAAGGGAAACTTGGTAATTTTCAAAGCTATTAAAAGGAGAAATTTGTATGTTTGTCTTCTTTGAACTTGAATTTAACTTGCAAAATTCTGCGAATGATGTGTGTGCCTCGAAAATGACAAAACCGATTTATGGCATAAACGTTTGGGTCATATGAGTGCTAAAGGTCTTGAATTTTGCGAGAAAAATGGTTATTTTGGAAAAAATAATTTGTCTTATATGCCGTTTTGTGATTCTTGTGTTCTTGGCAAACAGTCAGAGTGAAATTTCCTATTTCCCTAGCCCCTAACAAATCACCCTCTTCGAAATTCTTGAGTATTTGCATGCCGATGTGTGGGGTCCTGTGAGTGTTACTACACATAGTGGTTTTAGGTATTTTAAATGCATTATTGATGATTTTTCAAGAAAAGTTTGGATATTTTTGTTGAAAAACAAATCTAATGTGTTTGATGTGTTTAAAAAGTGGAAAACTTTAATTGAAAATCAAGCTGGTATGAAAATTAAAATCAAGAATCGATAATAGACTTGAATTTTGTAATCAACTGTTTGATAATTTGTGTGTTGAATACGGTATAAAAGGCATAAAAACAAGATCGTATACACCGCAAAGAAAATGGTGTAGCGGAATGAATGAATCGAACTTTACTTGAAAGAGTGAGAAGTATGCTTGCTTGTTCGGACTTTCAAAAAAGTTTTGGGGTGAAGCTATTTTAAGCGCTTATGTGATTAATCGATCTCATCTCGTGCCTTTAAGTGGTAAAATACCGAACTGTGTTTAGGGAAATTAATTTTTCTAACTTGAAAGTATTTGGATGTTCTGCGTTTGCTCATCAAAAACTTGATAAACTTGAACCTAGGAAATTTGTAAAATGTGTTTTTCTTGGTTACCTTGAAGGTGTTAAAGGTTATAGGTTGTGGTTAAAATCTCAACCTAGTTTTAAAGTTTTAATTAGTAGGGATGTGACATTTAATGAATCAAATGCCTTGCTTGTCTATGCCTATGTATGATTCTGAAAATGGTACACCTAATAAGGTGGAGCATGTTCCTAGTTTGGATCGATGCCGTTGTGCATGAAAATCATGAAAATATGCTGGCCTGAAATCAACTGGTTATGTCCGCAGAATGAACCTATTATGCCGATTTTGAACTGTTTTGTCCGAAAATCTTGATGATGTTGTTGTGCATGATGAAATAATTGATGAAAGTGAACCGGATATTGAAAATTTGCATGATTATCAACTTGTTAGAGATAAGGCAAGACGAAACATTTAAAGTGACTGCTAGGTTTGATGATTTCCATATGACTTCATTTGTTTTCGAGTGTGTTTGACTCGATTGATAATTGTGAGCCTAAATCTTATGAAGAAGCTTTAAAATCTAAAAATATGTTGAGTGGTTAAATGCTATGAATGAGGAAATGAATTCTTTGCATGTTAACAATAATTGGATTCTTGTGCCTAAACCTGCAAATTGTTCTTTGTGGATTGTAAATGGTTGTTTAAGGTCAAGAATGAATGTGAATCTGTTAGATTTAAAGCTAGGTTAGTGGCTAAGGGATTTACTCAAAAAGAGGGGATAGATTATACAAAAATCTTTGCTCATGTTGTGAAGGTCACTACTTGTTCGATTTATGTTTGTTTTATGTGCTCGGTTTAGTTGCGAATTAAAATAAATGGATGCCAAAAGCGCATTTTTGCATGGTGATTTAGATGAAAAAATCTATATGAGACGACTATTGGTTTTGTTGATAAAAAAGAATCTTTATTTTGTTTGTTTGCTTAAAAATCCTTGTATGACTTGAAACAGTCTCTAGATGTTGGAACAAGAAATTTGATGATTGTATGCTTTCTTTGAAATTTAAACGAAGTTCTTATGATCATTGTTTATATTTCAAAGAAGATCTTTGTCAAGAGCCTTTGTTTTCTTATTGATTTATGTTTATGACATGTTGTTAATTAGTCCATGTGTTAGAAATGTTGAGCATGTTGAAAACCTGTCTAAGTGTTAAGTTTGACATGAAATACTTAGGAAATGCTAAAAGAATTTTAGGAATGAACATTTTTAGAGATAGAAAAAACTCGTGATTTTTCTAAATCAAATTTCTTATGTTGAAAAGGTTTTGAGTAAATTTTCTATGGCTGATTCTAAACACGTGAATGTGCCATTGGTGGTTATTTTCTGTTGAGTAAAGAATAGTCTCCTAAAATTGCCCTTGAAGTGAATGCTATGAAAAATGTGCCTTATTCAAATGCTATTGGTTCAACTATGTATTTGATGGTTAGTACTTAGGCGATATGCGTATGTTGTGAGTTTTTGAGTCGTTATATATCCGACCCTGGTATGCCTCATTGGAATGCTTTGAAATGGTTGTTAATGTACTTGAAACATTCAGTAAATTTGGGCTTGAAATTTACTAAATCTGCTTGAAGGTGTTAAATTAAAGGGTTATGTTGATTCCAACTATGCTAATGATATAGATAACGGAAAATCAACAATTTCGTATGTTTTTACTTTGTGTGGTTCTTGTGTGAGCTAAAAATCTCGATTCTGACATATAGTTGCTTTGTCTACAAATCAATCAATATGTTGTTATAACCAAGGCCTTAAAATAAGCTATTTGGTTAAAGGATTAATATCAAACCGGCTTTCTTAAATGTAATGTTGTTGTGTTTTTCGATAGTCACTCTAGAATTCAACCGTATAAAAACCCTATTTTTCATGATATGACTAAACATATTGATGTTCGATTTCATTATATTTGTGATGTTGTTGCGAAGTGTATAGTTAATCTTGACAAAATACCTTCCGAATTTAATCATGCCGATATGGGAACTAAACTTGCTCTGTTAGTAAATTTATGACTTGTTTAAAAAATTTGAATTTTGATACAAGTGATTGAACGAATATTGTACTTGTTGGTTTTGTTTATAACTTGCTATGTGATTGTTATAAACTATTTTGTGGCTTTGTGTGTGCAATTAGTGAAAAACAAAATCGACGATGATGATAATTGTTTGTTGACCCCGTGTGTTTTGTGAACGGTATTGGTCCAAGTGGAGAAAGTTGTTTTTTCGCCCAATACCTTTATGGTTTGTGGCCCATTAAAACCCGGCCCAAATGCAACTCAACCCTAACATAGACCCGAGTCAAGCCTTTACCCGATTACTTAAACCGCGGATCTTTTTGCTCTATCCCAATTGTCCATTTTAGGGTATTCATCTCATCCATCCATTCTCGCCTCTTTACCCCAAGTTGTTTGAAACCCTAACTAAGATTAACACTCCTCTCTCTTCACAAATGATGAAATCTCCCTCTTTAAAAATAGGATTCTCTCTCTCTCAAGTTCTTTGTGAATCGTGTTCAATTCTTTATGGTTTTTTTGAGGTGTTTTTGATTTCTTGCTTGGTGTTCGTGAATCGGAACTTTGAAGGACTCTTTGGGCTTAACCGATCTTTGTGGTGGGTTTGAGAGGGATTTGGGTTGGGTGCTTGGTGTGTTCTTCTTCTCCACTTTAGGGCACTTACCTAGGCTTTCTTTGTGACGTTGTGGGGTATATTTCAAATTTTTCGAGTGATCTCATTGTCCCGAGATCAGTCCATTTCGAATGAGTTGTTGGGAGCTCTTTCGGCGCTCTTATTCTGTCTCATTGTTGAAGGAGAAGAAACCTGGTGATATCCTTCCTTTTACTACTTTCGTTTCGATCCTTTACATTTCCTTATAGCTTGCACTTATTTTCGCTTCCTTTTTCGTGGCGGTTCGGGCCTTAATAGCGGCTCCGGCGGACCCACAGTGGTTTGGTACTTTTTGTAGCTTTTAGCTTCTTTGCTTTGTTTCTTGAATGGAAAAGTGTCTTCCCTTGTGTGTTTGTATTGCTCGGCTCTAATGTGTAATTTCTTGGTTTTTTAGGAATCGGGTTGTAATCTCTAATCCCTACCCCATAGGCTACATTACGTAATACTTAAATTTGTTAGCTTTTGTAATATTCGGATATGCCTTTCGTGGGACTGACGGTGAGGGTCAATACCTAACAATGAAATATACGGTAAGTGGAAGGAAAAAGTCATTAATCATTTTCAAGAATAAAAAAATTTAGTCGAGAAAGATTCTTACTTATAATACAAACTCAAACTTGACCATATATGCTAATCGAAATGAGAACATTCAAACATAAAGTAAAAAGAATATGTTCCAAACAAATGAGTGCAAAAGAACAATTTCAATAAATTAGCAATATTTTTTCATGTTATTGATCTAATTAGCAAATTTGTTCTTATATGCTAATGGCACATAAAGCTGTTAGAGTATAAGCTCCTAGAAGGAAAGTTAGTTATGGTTATGTAAGAGTTGGTAGTTAATTCATTAAGTGTAACAAACTTTCCCTCCTTTTATTTTCACTTTGTATATATGCCCCGGATGTTCATCAATAAAGCAAGTTTGATTTCTCTCAAATATGTTTAATATAGAGAACATTAGCATGGTATCGAGCAGCCCACTTTCTCTGCGGTGATTTGTAATTTTTTCCTACGGCATTCTTGTTCATTTTCCGGTGGTTTTAATTTTGATTTTCTCACCGAATTCATGGCAATCTCGAGAATCTTCTTGTGTTCTTCCCACCTTAACTACTCTCACTGTTCGATTTGATCGCAAAAATTTTGTCTATTGGCGTGCACAGGTACTTGCTACGATATGCGCACAGGATTTGAAGATCTTCTATTGCTCCGTCCAAATTTTTGCCATCTCGCTTACGGTATAGCTTCAACCTCGAACTTAATCCTCGCTTTGTTCAATGGCGTCGCAAGGACCAATTTCTGTTTAGCCGGTTTTGCATCTATTCGAGTCGGTGATGGGCCATGTTGCTCGAGTGCACAAGCTCTGTGAAGCTTTGGAGTGTGCTTGAAAGCCTTTACAGATTCAATCTATTCGAGTCAATTCTCGCCCGCCCCGTTTGGGTTGCCCGACCGGGACGGTGCAGGTCTCGTTCCGCCACTGTGGGTACCCGCCCCGCCCCACCCCGCCAAGAATTTTTAGTTTAAAAATATATTTTATTATATATATTGCATATATGATATATATTTTTATATATTCTTATATTATATTTAATATTTATAATTTGATAATAATAATTTTGTAAATAATATTATATAAATATATATTTTTTCTAATTATTTTCAGTTTTTTATTTAATTTAATTTAAAACAGGCGGAGCAGGTCGACCCACCCCGCGACCGTGGCGGGCCCCGCTCCACCCTGTTCTAGGCACGAGGTGGGTGCAGGTCTGGGACGACCCGCCCATTGCCATCCCAAATCTAAAGGCTAGAGGCGATGAACTTACGATTTGATTACAAACTCTTAAGAAAGGAGATTTGATGATTATATTCTTAAAATGCGAATAATATTGTTGATGGACGAATGCGGCGGGGAGTCCAATAAGCGATGAGAATTGGCTATATACATCTTAGGAGGCCTTGGATTTGAGTTTGAATCGGTGATTGTCAATCTAACATCTAGACTTGATTCACTTTCTTTATCGAGGTTGGTTTGTTCTTGGACTCATGAAATGAGAATTCAAAGAACAATTTAATTATGTTTCGATACACACAATTTTTCCGCAAATTTAGTACAACAAAAGTCCGGTTATTCTCAATTTCTTTGGTTAGAGGAGGTTTTTACGGTGTAAATTCATTTTGGTAGAGAAATTTCTCAGATTTGTTAGGAAATTTATTGTTTAGATTTTGATGAATGCCATGTAAAACTTAGAATAGGGAGTTGGCACCCCAATTTTTATTGTAAAATGCATTGTAATAAATAGAGTGACCAAAGTGAGTTAAGTCGGCCCTACGCCTAACAAGCAAGAAGACAACCGGAGACTAGAAGGAAGACTCATTGCGAGACAACCGAGTATGGCAAAGAAGAGTAGACGGGAACTCTACTAAAAAGCGGTGAGTGGAGTATCGGTCAAGTCAACTCGAGAAAAGCCAAGTCTCAAGTTGAAGTGACGGAAGAGTCATCCAATGATTGGAAGGCGACTCTAAGTCACCTGGGAAAGCAAAGAAATGCGTCAAGTCGAGATAGCGTAAAAGATCCGTTGCACGGAAATCAAGAGAATTACTTAAACAAGTAATATCTCCATACCACCTTTCTCTGAGTGCTCGGTCGAGCGTGCAAAAGGAATGAACCAATGGGAAACACTACACCGTGTCGAGAACTCGAAAAGGTGAAAGGACAATTCATACGAGGAAATGGCAATTCAAGGATCTGCAAGCGCAAGTGACTTTCAAAAATAAGCATATCTCTTCAATGGGCAAATTTTTGAAAGATCACTATAAAAGGTGAGGAGTTTATTTGAGAAGAACAATAATATATGTGAGAGTGACACAAGTTCTGAGACTGAAAAAAAAAACAACGTTCAAGCAATTATTAGAAAATCAAACATTCTCAATCCTCAAACCTACACTACGAAGAACATCAATCCAACACTCACTGTGAAGGAAAGATAACTTCAATCGGTTGAAGAGGAAAACACTGAAAAATCAAGGGGTCTACATTCCACGAAGGATTGTAGGAAGGTTCAAGGTCGAACCAAGTCTTAAGCTTTTGGAGGGCTTCGTGATCAAATCCAAAGAGCTTGAGCAAGTGAGTCAGTAGTAGCAAGCAAATTTGCCCTGTGAAGAAGCCGAGTCGTACGAGCGGCTTGGTGAGTGATCAAGGCGTCTCAGGTCGAGTCCCAAAGGATCAAGTCACCGTGTGTGATCAAGACTTGTATCCGGGATTACCACTTTGTATGCGATCATTACCTAGTGGATTCCTCCGGGAGTTGGAGAAGAGAGGAGTAGAAGAATTACCCCATCTTCGAACCTCTATAAAAATTTCATTGTGTCATTTATATTTCAAAGACTTTAATTTCTGCATCTTAATTGTTTAATTCACTGACGACATATCCGCTATCCACTTGATAATCTATAAGTACTAAATCAAGCACTAAATCCTTGCTTAATCAAACTTAAGGGTGTTAAGTCTTCCAATAAAAACAAAACCACGATTGAGTTAATTTAGACTCAACGGTGAGTTAATCCATCAATGACTCTGTTGAGTCGTTGAGAGACTAACTCTCTTGATTGATTGACTAACTGGCTATCCATCAAGGACTAAAACGAAAATTTGGTAAGGTTTATTCAACCCCCTTCTAAACCTTACTCGTACACCCCTTGGGACCTACAAGTGGTATCGGAGCGGTTGGTTCATTGAACCCTCACGTTAGTTCTTGAACTAGATCTCCAAACTTTTAAAAGTCTTTTTAGTACTTATACTCTCAAAAGTCTTTTTATCATTAAAAGTTATTATCATGGAAGCAAATTTGACACGCATCCCTATGTTCACAATTGAAGAATTTGATGATTGGAAAATTCGTATGCGAGGCTCATCTATCAAACATTACATGATGAGATGTGGATAGTGATAGAAGATGGGCGGCTGCAAATCTTAAAGGTGAACAATTTGTAAGAAAGAGCTGCGGTGAAGGAGAATAGGATGTTGCTCCCGGACTAGTCATGGTTGAAAAACCAAGAAGCGAGTGGACAAATGATGACGAGAAAAAGATACAACCTGGACAATGTAGCCAAGGACATCTTTTACAAAACCTTGGACAAAGCCATGTTCAATAAAGTCAAATCATGCAAAACGGCTAAAGAAATGGGACAAAGTGACATTGATTTGTGAAGGCTCGGAGCAAATCAAATCAAAGAAAACAAATTATCGTGGTGTCTGAGAAATTTGAGAACTTCAAAATGATCTCGGGAGAAAACCTGGATCATTTGGATGCTCGGTTCACGAGAAATCACCAACGAGTTATACGCACTTGGAAAGGAATATACACGAAGAAATGTGTATGAAGATCCTAAAGAGTCTTCCAACTGAATGGGAAATGAAGGTCATCGAGACATTCCATGGACCTATCAAAGACATCCAACCATGAATTATTCTCGGACCTCAAAGCCTACGGGTTTGAAATGAGAAAAAAAGACCGAGGAAGAGACAGTTGTACCCAAAACAATTTGCTCTAATTGTTAAAGATGGGAAGAGAGCTGAGGTCAAAGAAGTCATTGATCCGGAAAAAATAGCCCCGATGGTCAAAAGATTCAACAAGTTCTTCAATAAGAACTACAAGAGAGAGAAAGGGTGAATCTTCCGGAAGACACTCGGCTCCACTCCAAATCAAGGAAGATAGGCCAACCAAGAGAGCAGATCATCAAAAAGTTGAGTATCAAAAGGGTGACAATCGAGAATGGAAAGAGAGCGATCAAAAGGTGAATATCTATGTTGGGCTGTAGACAACCAGGTCACTATGCCATGATTTGCTCATATCCTCGTAGTTAACAAATACAGGAATGAAGAAGAAAGGAAGGTCTTGAGAGAAAGAAAGCGGGAAAAGAAAAGGGCAATGATGGTGCAGAGGCTTAAAACAGCCAAGTCAAGAGAGCGGTGATTGAGGAGAAGCGATAAAGGCGACTACTCAAGTGACTACGAAGAAGAAGCTCGATCCGCTTGATGGCCAAGGAACAAGATCAACGACCAAGAAGATGAGGTACACTCTAACTCATCAAACTCGGACTCTAGTGATAGTGGCGTGACACACACACTTCATCACCTCTTGATCTTTATGATTCATTAGGAAAAATGATGAAAGATTTTGAATACATTAAATCCTCACACACACTATTAAATGAGGAAAAAAATTTACTCAAGAGTCAAAACTCAAAGTGACTAAGGAGTGAGTACTCTAAGTCAAATAGCTGATGAGAATGAAAGATTAAAGGCTAAAAATGCTAAATTAATAAATGAAATTCTTCTTTATAGAGAAGAGGAGAATGACCTCAAAAATGTTATTACCTCATTCACTAAGGCATCTAAATCATTGGATGATCTTATTATGAGTCAAAGAGAATGTGGAGACAAGACATGCTTAGGATTTAATTCTCTGTGCTATGTCAAACCTCAAAAGTAATTTTGGAAAAAGGATCTTCAAGCCATGAAGAATGCGAAAAATCCAAAATTCTAAATGTTGCACACACATTCAATCAAAGCACCATAACAAGCAAAGCGGTCTTGGTTATAAAGGAAAAGGAAAACGGCCGATTGAGTGCATTTGAAAAAGACGGTAAGAAGAGATTCGGCCGAGTTCCTCAAAGCAAACTCCAAAAGAAAATACTCGTAAAGAAGAAGCGAGAGCTACCAAAAACCCGAGAAAATCCATAAAAGAAATACATATGATGGAAATGGTAGAAAATATCCAAGCCAAGTGATTGGAATAATGTAAACTATCAAAGCATAGAAACATGGAATATAAGCCCAAATGGCAAAGGCCAGAACTCAGCAAAGGACATTCCAAAAGTATAAGAGCTTTCATCGGCACACACATATGCACCTAGGCACTACACTCGAGAGACACCACAATTACCCAAAGAAGCGATTGCTAAAAATTACACACAAAGCTACAGACAAAAGAGACAGGTTGTATGAACTAGAATCCCAAGCAATTTGCTAGGATTAATTATGATTATGGGCGATAGATGGCAACCCCAGAGTCAAATCATTTGGCTATAAGTTGGTTGGATCATCTTACAATTCTAACCCCTCGGGACCCGGACAAGTATGGGTACCTAAAACTTAATTTCCTTGATTGCGGGTTCAAGGAAAAGCGAGTGCCAAGGAACCTGGTACATGGATAGTGGTTGTTCCGGACACATGACGACAAGAAACAAGAAAAATCTGTCAAAATTCAAGGAAGTAAAAGGAGCAAAAGTCATATTTGGAGGAAATGAAGCTCCTGGTGAAATAAGAGGCATTGGATCCATCAAGATGAATGGATTAGAAATCACAGAGGCGTTGCATATGTTGAAGGACTCAACTTCAACTTTGCTAAGCATCATCACCAACTCTGTGACAAGGGTTACAATGTTGGATTTAACATGGGTATATGCCAAATCAAGGATATTGAATCAAATGAAGTTGTCTTTGCAAGGATGTAGACGAGAAGAAGAATATGTATGTCGTGGATTGGTCAATCGCAACACCTAGCACATGTCTATTAGCAAAAAGACAAACCATTTGAATCAAGTTGGTTGTGGCACAAAAAGCCGAGTCACCTAAATTTCAAAACGATTAACAAGCTTGCAAGAAGTAATCTTGTGGAAGGACTTCATTCAAAAGATATCAAGAAGGAGAGTATATGTGATGCATGTCGAAGGAAAAGCAGATCAAATCTTCATTCAAAGAAAAGACATGCTCATCTTCAACAAGAATATTGCATCGCTACATATGGATCTATTTGGCCCGATGGAACGGCCAAAGCATAAGTGGAAAGAAATACACCCTGGTGGTAGTAGATGACTACTCAAGATATACATGGACAATATTCATGTGTAAGAAGAAAGAAACTCTACAAAAACTACCCACGGTGATGAAGAGGATTCAAAACGAGAAGAGCAAACCATTATCAAAATAAGATCGAGCAGGAACCGAGTTTGTCAATGGAATAATAACTCGATTGTATTGAAAGTGGTATTGGTCATGAACTATCGCAGACAAGGACTCCACGTGAGAATGGAGTGCGAGAAAGAAGAAGCAGAACCCTCAAAAAGAAGCGGCAAAGGACCATGTTAACAAGGCGGTGTTACCAAAAAGATTTTGGTCAAGCAATCAACACATCTTGCTACACTCAAAACAAATGTATGATAAAATGACAGATGACAAAGACTCCCCATGAGATTTGGGTGGAAGAAAACCAAATGTTGCATATTTCAAAATATTTGGATGTAAATGCTTCATCCACAACAATGGAAAAGATAATCTAAAAGCTTTTGATGCTAAAGGCGATGAAGGTATCCTCTTAGATACTCGGTGAAAAGCAAAGCCTCAGAGTACTCAACAAGAGAACTATGGTTACGAGAAGAATCCATTCATGTGGTATTCGATGAGCCAAATGTAAATGGAGAAGACATTGAAGAGTCGGTGATAAGTGAGTCATCCAACCATGCGAGAAGAGTCCCTATCTTTGAAGTCAATTTGGAACTATAAACTCGAGAAGAAGATGAGATAGTGAATCTCAAAAACAGGTTGGAAAATTTGCGCTAGGTGATCACGAGAGAGCGACCCAAGAACACACCGCAAGACAATGAATCCGGCTAACTTACTCCAACACGATGTAAGATGGCCGAGAGACCATCCACGAGAACTTGTCATTGGAGACATAAGAGAAGGTGTAAAAACATGATCGAACTCAATAAGAAGCTATGTTCACATGCTTCATCTATAAATAGAGCCCAAAGATGTGTTACAAGCATTGGACGACGCACATTGTATTCAAGCTATGCAAGAAGAGTCTGAATCGGTTTGAAAGAAATAAAGTATGGGAACTAGTGCAAAGACCCATACATCAAAATGTTATCGGCACCAAATGGGTGTTGAAATAAGATGAACGAGGAAGGTTCGTGGTAAGAAACAAAAGCAAGATTAGTAGCCAAAGGATATTTCCAAGAAGAATGAATAGATTTTGATGAAACATTTGCTCTTGTAGCAAGATGGAAGCTATAAGAATGTTTCTTGCCTATGTAGCTCACAAGAATTTCACCGTATATCGATGGATGTAAAAAGTGCATTTCTAAATGGTTTATTGGAAGAAGAAGTGTATGTTGAACAACCTCCAGGATTTGAGCGGAAGACTATTGGAGATAAAGTATACAAACTCAAGAAAGCTCTATATGGATTGAAACAGGCACCCGTGAGCTTGGTATGATACCTTGTCACAATTCCTAATCGAAAATGGATTCACAAAAGGAAAAGTAGATAGAACACTTTTTAATTCAAGACAAAAAGAGTATCTTTGCTTGTTCAAATATATGTGGATGACATCATTTTTGGATCTACAAACAAAGAGCTATGTGAAAAATTTTCAAACCTCATGCAAAGTAAATTTGAAATGAGCATGATGGGAGAGTCGACATTCTTCCTTGGACTCCAAGTGAAACAGTTGAAGGATGGAACCTTCATAAGTCAAACAAAATACACCAGAGATTTAATGAAGAAGTTTGGTATGGAGGAGAAGTCTTACGTGAAAATACTAATGAATACATCATCAAAATGGACATGGATGCAAATGGCAAGCTGTAGATCAAACAAGATCTGAGCACTAATTGGATCATTGCTCTATCTCACAAACAAACAAGCCGGACATCACCTTTGTTGTAGGTGTATGTGCAAGATTTCAAATCGCTCCAAAAGATAGCCATATGACAAAGAAACTAAGAAAATATTGAGATACTTGAAAGGAAGCAAGAAGTTGGCCTATGGTATCCAAAGGAAGGTGGATTCAAGCTAATCGGCTATTCGGACTCGACTATCTTTGGATGCGAGTTGACATAAAAAAGCACTTCAGGCACATGTCAAATGCTAGGAAAAAGCAGTGATCTCCTGGTTTAGCAAGAAGCAAAATTCAATAGCCACCTCTACAAATTTGAAGCGAGAATACAGGCTGGGCAAGCTGTTGTGCCCAAGTCCTATGGATGAGACAAGGTGAGAGACTATGAAGTTGAGGAAAAAGAAATTCCAATCATGTGTGATAACACAAGTGCAATTGCCATTACTCAAAATCATGTGCCGCACTCAAGAACAAAGCATATCGATGTCGAGATATCACTTCATAAGAGATCATGTTGAAAAGAAGGACATCATCGTGGAATATATCTCAACCGATAAACAATTGGTGACATCTTCACAAAACCATTATGTGAGTCAAGATTTGAAGAACTCAAACATGAGTTGGGGTTAATTGAGTGAGTTAACATTGAGAAGACTCAAAGAAAAGAAATGGAACACAAAAAGGAAAAGAGTGAACTCACAAATCGGCTAAGTAAATTAGTCAGATCGGAAAGACAGCTATACCAAGTCGGTTGTTAGCCGAGTCACTAAGAGAAGCGTGAGAAGAAGAGTTAAATCGGCTAAAGGATAAGCCGAGTCACTTATGAGCAAAGTGACAAAAACGCAAATCGTTTTTGACTAAGCGGGAATGTTTTTAAGGAATACGTCAAAGATAATGATGATGTGTACGGACATAAAGCCGCACACAAGCTTATGATTGGATATAAATCTTTGCCGCATTAAATACGAGACATTAAATGCTAAATAGGCGTGCAAAATCTAAGCCGTTGATTTCGATCACATTTCAAAAAACCACCGCACGCCCTTTCATAAACCATACTTAAACCATCTCCATCCGCTTTTCTCTCTCACACTACTAAAACTGTTCATTTTTCTTCTCTCAAAAGCAAAGGCAAAACTTCTCTCGAAACCCTATCTATCCGCAAATCAATCTCTAAGTTCTTCTTTGATAAAATCGAAAAATGGCACCAACCTATGATTTTACCAAATTAGGGAAGCAAATCCCACCGGGTCTCTTGTGGATTTCGGCGGCATGGTGAAACAGGGTCCGACGACACCCTAGTGAAGAAAATTGTTGAGAAACCGTTTCGAGCGTTAGAACACTCGATGACCTATGTGGAGGAGGTTGCACAATTCTACGTGAATCTTTGAGATTCACGATGAAGAAATAAAGCCATCTCTGTTCACGGAAAGCGGTGACTATCTCGCGCAAGGATTTGGTGAACATCGCTCACTACCAATGAAGGAGCCTCTTAAATTAACGAAGCGATGTAAACTTGGCCGATGCTTGGAAAGAAATAGCCAAGCCCGACTTTCTTTGATAAAATAGTGTACACAACAAACAAGAGAGCTGCCGAAAGAGGATTATCACAAGTTGTTGGACATAGTTGCCAAATGTATTGACATCAAATTTGGCGACTTTGACCAATCATCAAAAGCAAAGCTGATTGTAATGGGCATTTGCAATCATCGCGTGAGAAAAAGAAAATAAATGGGCCGAGTTTGTCTACGGACTGCGAACGTAGGAATAAATCCTTCAAGGAAGATGGCACATTTGGAGGTTTCTAGGATATGGCCTAGTTATTGGCCTATTTGTTGGAGGTGAAAAGAGTCCTCTTAGACATGGGAATGCATTCCATGTTAACAAGAGGATGTTTAGAGCAAACCTCTCAGGCGCCTGAGAAGAGAGCCTACGCCAAGAGAGGCGACACGAGTGAGGGGGAATCGGTGACCCCGGAAGATACAAATTGTTTCTCTCCACCTAAGAAGAAAAGCGCCCTGCAGCGCAAAGAAGATCACGCCCCTGCGCAAAGAAAGAAAGTCAAACTTGCTCATGCCCCCTGCGTGAGTCACCGCCCTGCATCCGTGTCTCTCGCCCAGAAGCAGCGTGTCGAGAAGGACACTCAAATACCTTCTCCGATCGTCAAAAAAGAGGAGAATCGACAAGCAAGACGGCCACTCCTCGAGAAAAAGACACCAAAGACACCGGCCCCCGCGCCAAGACTCGAGAGGAAACGTCTCTCGAACCGTAAATCCCTCCAGTACAAACTAGGAGACGAAGAAGAATTGTCAAGCACTACGAGCTTGAGAAACCATTTGAGTCGCCCACTCAAGGGCAGAATCTGGGAGGCTGGGAGAAGTAGAGTCTCGGATGTAATTGATGAAACGACCAAGTCTCATTGAAAGCGATCAAGAGGCAAATGAAGAAATAGATGTAGTCCGAGCATTTGAGACATAAGAAGAAGAAGAGCCGGTAGAGTGATAGTGATGTGATGATCCTATCCTCACCTTACCCGGACATCCAAAATCGTCTGCGATGAGAGTGGAGGAAATGGAAATTGAGTCGATCAAGAGAAATTCCAACGGCTGAGTTTATAGAAGAAGAAAGAAGGCTGTTGAGTTTCTGATCGACCACTGCTATCTCCAAAAGATTGGATGAAGATAATCGCACGAGATATCTGCAGATCTTCAAGGATAAGGAAAAGGAGAAACAAGCGAGGAAGCGAGGCACGTGAGAAGGCCAAAGATATGCCCTATCTCGGCACCCGAACACACACATCCCCTCCTTGATGTCGTCTCGATGTGATGAGGACCGGAGAATTTCTGCCCGCAGAAGAGTTGCAAATGCGGCAAGCATTGCACGAATCGAGAATCCTTCACGAGCAAAGATTGATGGAGGGACCAGGAGAGTCCTCGAACACGTACCGAAATTGATCCAATTGAAGGTGTCTTACCCTGCCCCCCAATTTGAACATTCAATAGAAACAGTAGGGAGTTTGGAGACGAGTGACCCCATTACAAGTCACTCGGTTGGTGCGCCCGAGGGGAAACTCTCCACCGCTGCGGCAAGGTCGGAGAATGCGCAGATGACTCAACACCGAATCCAGGAGGCGAAGTAGAGAAAATACAAACACAAAAAGAAACAGAAGTTGCCATCAACGAAGCTAAGGCGATTGAGACTGTCTCGGTGAGGTGCCAATCGCTCTGAAAGGCTAATGACGCTGCGATGCGTCGAGGCATAAGAAGGAATAGCCACGGGAGTTAACACTGCGGGGCGATGAAAGTGCAATCCATGGGGTTGAGACTCAATGGATGCCACCACGAAAGACCCTAAGACAGTGACACATTGCCGAAAGAGGGTCCAGGCCTCTTGCGATTGAGGCTGCAGGAGGTAATGAAGGCCCACGGGAGGTTGAGACTTCCCGGGGTAAAGAAAAGTTGAAGTAGAGAACATCTCTCCCGCTATCATCGACCCATCCGAAAAAGGAGATAAGCGCACTTCATGATTCCCGGATAATCGATGTCACCTTTGCGGGATCGAAGGCGAAGAAGAATTCGAGTCATCCCCGGTGTGATCCAAAAGACTCATTTTGCGGATGTTCCAAGCACGAGCAAAGTCGATCCCAAGACTACTCGTCAAACCTTCAATCTTGATGATGAGCCACCAATGGAAATCTCATCATCGTCCGATGACGCTACGAGCAAGGCCGAGGACCGTCTACTCAATTGGAGAAATCGGTTGAGACCAACGAAGGCTGTTGAGGCAGTGAGGCTCGGCAAGTTGGGTCCACTTCACAACAAACCCCGGTGAACCGAGTCCATCGCGCAGCTCCTCAAGCCGCAGCAGGTCGATTCCAAAAAGAACTTCACGCGCACCACTCATCATCGAACAAATCCCGGTTGGCGGTGATGAATCCTTTATAGAATCTTTTCCTTTTTCTCGGAGGTACCCGACCTCCATGAAGAGTCGAGAAAATGAACGTGCACGCTACCACAGACCAGCTCCGTTTTTCAATCGGCACCATTGTTCCGGTGATTATGATTTTGACGTTGCATGGCCATCGATGCAATGGAAGAATCGGTGAAATTGAAGCCGAAGTGTTCAAGGCATTATTCCGAGATTGAACGGATGAAAGAGGCAATGAGCCTCTATGGATATCGATCGACAACAGAGATGCAAATCTCACTGGCGATTTAAGAGGCATAACTTGATCGGGATCGGGGAATGGTGGCAACAAAGAAGAAACAATGCGTGTGGAACAAGTTAGATACTTCAGGACATTGTTCAACAAGTCTGGTATGGAGAGCGAAAATGCCGATGCAAAAACGAAGAGAGAACATATTGAGCACATGCATGAAGCTCACATTGTCGAGATTAAGTTCTTTGTGTGAGCAAAACAAGAGTGATCTCGGCGTTTGGAAGAGACCATGAATACAAAATTCAGCCTTCTCATGGCTGAAATGAAATCGATTTCAGAGAGTCCAACGCTACTCGATCCGAATTTCGTGTTGCATACTGCAGCAGGACTCGAGACAGAACTCTACCATCGCAGGCTCGACTTCCCGCTTGCAAGATATGTTTCAGTGTCCCTCTCTCTTTTGATGATGCTAAAAAGGGGAAGAGGAATACCTTAAAAAGCCACGTAAAAGATCGAAAAAAGAGGATCTTTGTGAAGGGAAAGAGCGGTGAGGAAGCGAAAAAACAAAAGAAAGGAAAATCTGCTGAGGGGGTAGGATCGAAAGATGTGACCTTGATGATTGCACAAACCCCCAACAGGGTCTGTCACACGGTGACATTATCGAAGCAAACTCCTAGGACTCGCCACTCCAACACTCTGCTATATCTATGGCCGAAAAGAGAAAACAATTGAAGCGAGGGATGAAGGAAGTGGAAGGAAGAATGGATGCCCGAGTTATGAACATCTTGAAAGAACATGGTGGCATTCCAAGAGACGAGAGACACATATGCCATCTAAGATGTCGGACCGAGCCACGATCAGTTGATGAATTTAAAACGCTCGCATCGAAGGATACTTTGCAAATATGTCTATATGGCTCAAGCACGGGACTTATCTTGGGAAAAGGGTCTCACGTTATGTGAAGAAGCGGCGTGAGCGCAGACTACCGGCGGTCGCTCTGCTGGTCACTCACCGTGGAAGAAGAAGACCCCAAGACTGAAGACACGCCGCAGGTAGAGGAAGAAGCGGTGGTGGAGGAAGAAGCTTGGACCTGGCCTCTCGCCCAAAAACATTGAATATATAGATCCGGCAAGAAATGAGGGATCTCGGGCTGGCAACCTTGACCAAGTAGCAAATTTGCAAGTGGCTAAAAAAGCGCCGAGTATGCAAAAGAATAGAAGAAGAAAACAAGAGACAAACTCAACTATGGGAGGAAAGAAGGCAGGGAAAGATTAAGAAGAGATGAAGGCTGCCAGGAAGGCATATGAAAAAAGAAAAAGAAGCGGTGACGATGAGAAAAGAGAAGAAGAGAAGAAGATCTTGAACAAGATGAAAAAGGAGAGGCAATGAAAGGAGATGAAGTGTAGTTGTCCACCCCTTCGTGTATTTTATTATGTAAATACATACAATGTAAGTCTTACGAAATAAAGCTATAAATTCTCTATTTTTTGTGTAGACAAATATGTGCTCGATACACCTTTTGTGATTGTGTAAAAGAACAAGAATGTTATGATCAATAAAAGGATTGATTCTGCGCATACATTCTATGTCAATACACTATCTCAGTATGTATCTTTGCTATTTCCATTTATGAATGGTTTAAGTTTTGGCATCATCAAAAAGGGGGAAATTGTTAGGAAATTTATTGTTTAGATTTTGATGAATGTCATGTAAAACTTAGAATAGGGAGTTGGCACCCCAATTTTTATTGTAAAATGCATTGTAATAAATAGAGTGGCCAAGCCGAGTTAAGTCGACTACGCCCTAACAAGCAAGAAGACAACGGAGACTAGAAGGAAGACTCATTGCGAGAGGCAGTGAGTATGGCAAAGAAGAGTAGACGGGAACTCTACTAAAAAGCGGTGAGATGCGGTGAGTGGAGTATCGATCAAGTCAACTCGAGAAAAGCCAAGTCTCAAGTTGAAGTGACAGAAGAGTCATCCAATGATTGGAAGTCGACTCTAAGTCACCTGGGAAAGCAAAGAAATGCGGTCAAGTCGAGATAATCGTAAAAGATCCGTTGCACGGAAATCAAGAGAATTACTTAAACAAGTAATATCTCCATACCACCTTTCTCGGAGTGCTCGGTCCCGAAGCGTGCAAAAGGAATGAACCAATGGGAAGCACTACACCATGTCGAACTCGAAAAGGTGAAAGGACAATTCATACGAGGAAATGGCAATTCCAAGGATGCAAGCGCAAGTGACTTTCAAAAATAAGTCTATCTCTTCAACGGGCAAATTTTTGAAAGATCGCTATAAAAAGTCGAGGAGTTTATTTGAGAAGAACAATAATATATGTGAGAGTGACACAAATTCTGAGACTGAACAAAAACAACATTCAAGCAATTATTAGAAAATCGAAACATTCTCAATCCTCAAGCCTACACTACGAAGAACATCAATCCAACACTCACTGTGAAGGAAAGATAACTTCAATCGGTTGAAGAGGAAAACACGAAAAATCAAGGGGTCTACATTCCACGAAGGATTGTAGGAAGGTTCAAGGTCGAACCAAGTCTTAAGCTTTTGGAGGGCTTCGTGATCAAATCCAAAGAGCTTGAGCAAGTGAGTTGTAGTAGCAAAGCGGTTTGCCCTGTGAAGAAGGTCGAGTCGCACGAAGAAGCCGAGTGATCAAGGCGTCTCAGGATCGAGTCCCAAAGGATCAAGTTTGTGTGATCAAGACTTGTATACGGATCTATTACCACTTTGTATACGATCATTACCTAGTGGATTCCTCCGGGAGTTGGAGAAGAGAGGAGTAGAAGAATTACCCCATCTTGAACCTCTATAAAAATTTCATTGTGTCATTTACGTTTCAAAGACTTTAATTTCTCGCATCTTAATTGTTTAATTATCTTTGACATATCCGCTATCCACTTGATAATCTATAAGTACTAAATCAAGCACTAAATCATTGCTTAATCAAACTTAAGGGTGTTAAGTCTTCCTTTGAAAACAAAACCACAGTTGAGTTAATTTAGACTCAAGCCGTGAGTTAATCCATCAACGGCTCTGTTGAGTGCATTTGAGAGACTAACTCTCTTGATTGACTAACTTGGTTGTCCATCAAGGAGGACGGTTTGTGTAGTATTAACTACGAATATTTAAAAGGACTAAAACGAAAATTTGGTAAGGTTTATTCAACCCCTTCTAAACATTACTCTTACACCCCTTGGGACCTACAAGATTCTAACTCCATAGGTGGTTTTAATGGAAACATTTTTCATAGAGGAAGAGGTACATGCGGGTTTGGCGGAGGAAAGCCTCGCTTGTCAAATATGTGGCAAAACCAATCACCTAGCTTCTAAGTGCTTTAAGAGGTTTGATGTATCCTTTGTTGGTCCTGCAGCTAACTCTGGTTCTCCATTACTCGGGCCTTCGCTTCTTCCCGAGAGACCTCGGTCTCATGGCTCTCACCCTCCAGCCCCCGAATGGTATGTTGATAGTGGCGCCACTAATCACATTACATCACAACTTCAAAAGTGCGGTCCCGAATATTTTGGCAAGGACAAAGTTAGTTGTTGGTAATGGTTCTAAAATCCTCTCTCACATTGGTACTTTTGTTATTCCCAGATTTCCTCACTTTCCACTCATTCCACACCCTTGGTTCTCAAAAACATTCTTTATGTCTCGACATAACAAAAATTTACTCGTATTTCTCAATTTACAAGAGACAATTCGCATATATTGAATTTCATGAATCTTTCTGTCTTGTTAAGGACAAGAAGACTCACAGATCTTTGTTGCAAGGAACACTTAAAGATGGACTTTATCAACTTGATTTGTCTCACATCTCTTCTTAGTCACCATCCTCTAAGTCCGCTTCTTCACATTGTAATTTTTTGTCTTCTACTCGCTAGTAATTCTCTAGTGTTCTTCCCGGTTGTAATCTCTCTCAACTTTCCAATGTAACTTTGTGGCATAATAAGCTTGGTCATCCTTGTCCGCCACTTTGAATAATGTACTCAAACAATTAAAGCTCCATTGTTCTTTGAATACTCTATCCTTTTGTGATTCATGCAAACTTAGTAAACAACATGCTATGCATTTCCCATCTATTAAAACAAAAACAACAAACACCATTTCAAATTGTCCACTCGATGTCCGGGGTCCGACCCATGTTTCAAGCAATGGTTATAGATATTATGTTCATTTTGTGGATGACTTTACTAGATACACTGGTTCTTTCCTTTACATCTTAAATTTGATGTCCACTCTATATTTGTGCAATTTAACACAATGATTGAAAGCAATTCAATTCCAAAATAAAAGCATTTCACATTGACAATGGTGGGGAGTTTAAAGCTTTATCTCTCTTCTTCTCAAACATGGCATTCAACATAGACTTTCTTGTCTTTATACACATTAACAAAATGGTAGGGCCGAAAGAAAACACCTTCATATATCTCTTTTAGCACGGGCATCCTTACCACTCTCCTTTTGGGATGATGCCTTTTCCACTGCGAGCTTATCTAATAAACAGACTTCTATCTCCCTCTCCATTGGTAATGTCTCTCCCTTCATTTTACTTGTTCATACACAACCCGATTACTCATTTCTTAAAGTTTTTCGTTGTGCTTGCTTCCCATATCTCACGCCATATCATAATCACAAGCTTCCGTTTAGAACCTCCAAATGTCTTTTTCTTGGTTATAGTTCCGGTCACAAAGGGTATAAGTGTCTCCATCCTTCAGGAAGAATATACATTGCCAAGTCTATGTTGTTCAATGAAGAGGAATTTCCTTATCTCTCATTGTTTCAGCCCAATCCATCATCTCCCTCTCCTGTATCAGTTTCTTCTTTTCCTATCTTACCATTTCCACCAGGTTTTCCTCCCTCTCTTCCTTCCTCATCCCCTTCTAATCCCTCTCCAACTACTTCCATCCCCTCGCTTCACCAAAGAATTCCGGCTCTCCCGCCTCACCAATTCAAGCACATCCATCTCCTTCTATTCCCATCACATACTTTGTACTCTCTCATGTTTCATCTCATCCAATGGTGACTAGCTCTAAAGTTTGTGTATTCAAGCATAAACTTTTTCTTTCTTCCATTTCTTCTTCTTTAGAACCATTAAGCGTACAACATGCCTTGTATGAGCAAAATGGAAGCGACCATGGATGATGAATTTGCAGCCCTTATTCGTAATAAAACATAGGAATTGGTTCCTTATGATGATTCCATGTACGTGGTGAATCACAAATGGGTGTTCGGGGTTAAATATAAAGTTGATGGTAGTCTTGACAAGTATAAAGCTAGGCTTGTTGCTAAGGGTTTCAAAGAATTTCAGTGTTAATTATTGTGACACTTTTAGTCATGTTGTTAAACCGATCACAATTGAATTGTTTTCACCTTGGTTGTGACTTTGGATGGCCTATTCAAGGCAAATGGATGTTAACAATGCATTTCTAAATGGAGATCTTCACCATTGTTTTTATGACTCGGCTATGGGTTATGTTGATCTGCCAAACCTCATCATGTTTGCAAACTCACTAAAGCTTTATATGAGCTTAAACAAGCTCCCGAGGCTTGGTATGATAAGCTTAAAGTCTTTCTTATATCCAATGGATTCAAAGACTCCACCTCGAGGCAGTTTATTGTTCATTCTCGGAAAGGCTCGAGTTCTCTTGTTAGTTCTTGTGTATATTGATGATATACTCATCACCGGCGGTGATAATACACTCATTCAGCAACTTATCACTGATATGAATGCCAAATTTTCCCTCAAGAATCTTGGCTTTGTCAGTTATTTCCTTGGGCTTCAGGAACACAAGACCTCTTATGGTATTTTTCTCAATCAGGCCAAGTATGTTCTTGATCTTCTTCAGAAAACCTCTATGATGGTTGCAAACCTATTGGTACTCCTTGTTGCTCTAAGCATAAAACTCAAGCTTGATGATAGTCCTCCTCTTCCGGATGCCACACTTTTCAGAGCATCTGTAGGTGCTTTGCAATATCTTACATTGACTCGGCCTGATATTGTTTTTGCTGTCAACAAATTAAATCAATTTCTCCATTCTCCCACGAGAAAATCACTAGTCCGCTTGTAAATGGGTATTAAGGTATTTACAGGCACATCCACTCATGGTATACATTTTACTCCGGTTTCAAAGTTTACTCTTGAAGGCTTTTCGATCAGATTGGGCAAGTTCATTAGATGATAGACATTTTACTAGTGGCTCTTACATTTTTCGGACATAAATCCTATTGTTTGGGGCTCTAAGAAAAACAAACGGTGGTGGCTAGAAGACTACGAATCGAATACGGGGCTCTCTTGCCTGCAAAGAACAGCGAGGTTAAGGCTCTCTTCTGCGAACTTAGCTACAACATATCATCTCCTTCTATTCTTTGGTGCGACAATATTGGTGCTACATCTATAGCACAATATCCTCGTTTTTCATTATCGCACTAAGCATATCGAAATTAACATCCATTTTGTAAGGAAACGATCCGGTCTAATGAGATTGATGTTCGGTTCGTTCCTGGTGAAGATCGGTTGGCGATGTCTTCATAAAATCTCATGCGTTGTTCGTTTTAGGACTCGTGCACTAAACTTTCTCTTGGGGTCTTACCGGTTTGGTTCCTGGGGAGCATGTTAGAGTATAAGCTTTAGAAGGAAAGTTAGTTAGCTATGGTTTATGTAAAGATTGGTAGTTAATTCATTAAGTGTAACAAATTTTCCGTCCCTTTGTTTTCATTGTATATACCCCGGTGATCATCAATAAAGCAAGTTTGTTTTCTCTCAAATATGTTTAATATAGAGAACATTAGCAAAAACAATTGATTTACGATTTTAACTCATTTTTTTTTTTGAGTGAACTATTTAACTCGATTAATTGTATTAGTTTGGTTATATGTTCTTATTCACCTTTTTGGATGTAATTGTCCAGGGATCTTTCTTGAAAATCAATCTAGCAACATTTTTATGATTTCACCCATCCTAGTATTCTATCTAATCCTTCTGCGGTTTAGAGATTGGATTAGTTTAAACCTAAACACATTGATTGACGTCAAAGACCAATACATTCCTTATACATTACTAAGACGATTATAAATATATAAATTTTATATAAAAACAATTTGAAAAATATTAACTAAATATATAGAAGAAACCGAATCCAATAAGGTTAAGAATATAATTGACAAAACCATTGGCTTAGCCAACTCACCACCACAAATGACTTAAATCTTTTACGGTAGAGGTTGTGGGTTCTAACCACACTCAATTAAAATGCCCCAGGGGATATGTGATATGGGGGACCTGGTCAATCCATACACATCCGCGTTTTACATTGATAGTAACAATGAGGGGTCGATCTACTCTCCTCGAGGCATAGTTAGCTATAAACATCATGAAGCTTTTTGATCGGTAAAGCACGAGGCATAGCTAGTGGTGTGAAGGCTAGAGTGAGATAGTCTCAGTCTTGCTGTTAATATTCTGCTAGTAACAGTTTTGAGTTGAACCCCTAGTAGGCACTTTCTGTAGGAGCCATGGGATGTGGAGTTCGAATCATGCTGTTAACATTTTTCTAGTAATAGTTTGGGGTTGGATTCCTTGTATGCTACGAATAGCTACGGAACTGGTCCTGTGCACTCAAATACAACTTGTGATTTACTCTTTTATACATTTTTTACCTCATCCACGGTTTGTTTTTTATTTTTAACGATGAGCAGGGGAGGCCCTAAGGCGGCTAAGTTGGTGCCGCTGCACAGGGCCCCCTAGGAAAAGAACCCCCGAGGCCCGAAGTTTTTTTTATATATAAAATATTTAGCTTGTATATGTTAAAGGTTAACTTTAATAGAAAAATTGTAAAAACCATCTTGCTGGACTGGTTGGGTTTTTGATCTTAACTTCGTAGGTCTTGTTTTCGAATCTTTCTCCCTACAAAAGCAAATTGCCCTTTTTTTTCCATTTTCTAACTTAGCTCTTGTTTTTTGTTTCTAAACAATAAAACAAAGTTGGAGAATTTACATATGTGCAGTCTAGCTAGTAACTATTTCTGCCGTTTCATCTCTAACTCTTTTTTTCTCTTTTGCAAAACAAAAAGCAAACTTGGAGAATTTACTAACAGTTACAAAAATGCACAAGCATATGCAAACAAAACAAAAAAATGGAAAGTTGGAAAATTGATTGTTGACTTTGCAAATAAAAAACAAGAATATCATTTTTTTCATAGCAATTTAGTTTTTTTCTCTATGGTTAATTATATTCAATTATCCTTTTTGTAACTTTACTTTAATGACCGTAATATTAAGTTGCAGTATGATATTTTTATTAAAATCTTATTTTATATGTTAAATCAATGAAATTACATTTGTAACATTAGTTTTTTTATGTAAATACAAGGGCCTCCGTTTTCTTTCACTCCATGCCCCTAAAAACCTAGGAACGAGTAGACTCTTGGCGATGAGAAAAGAATAAAGTAAAAAGAAAAAGAGAAGAGAAAATTAAATGGGACCAATTTATAAGAAAATTTAATATGTTGCACCAAGAAATTTGATTAAGAATCTTTCGATCATCCACCAAACGCAGTCCAATTCCAAAAATGACCTCCACCGACACCTTGGACAAAATATGAGAAAAAGGAAACAAAAACTCAAGACAATCAAAAGATACTTACAAAATTCACGTGATATTTCAAATCATAAACAAAAGAGGAAAGAATGTAGACAAAATATCAAACATCAATAAAGCTTAAAATAAGTTTTTGATCACTAAAATAATAAAAAAAAATAAAGTGAGTCAAAAAGTAATAAACGTACAAACACCTTCCCTCCATATATAATAGTTTTGTATATCTATGTACCACCACCACCACCCCCATTTACGTCAAGAGTCAAGACAACCTTTTGATAGCAACATTCGAATCTTAAAAACATATCCAACCACTTCCACAAACACTAGATTTTATCCCACTATAGAATCCCACCACCCCTCCACGGCTGAGCCGCCTCCCGCCACCACCGGCACCACCACCACCAAAAAAATAAAAACCTGTACACATTTATTATTACTCACATCTGCCCCAAAATTCACGCATTCCGATGTTACCCTTATCTGACGTCATCATATTCTCCCCAATTTTGTCCTTAACCATCCTTTCACTTCAATTCCCTCACTGTCTCCAGCTCACACCACAATTACACATAGGGCTGCGATCCTCTGCGCTCATCCTCAGGTATCGGAAAATAGGGACTCATGCCTGAACAAATCATAAGGCGCCCAAAGATTATCCAAGGTACAAGCCCTCTTAGCGTCGAGCCTTAACCATGGTTTCCCTTTACCACTCCAATGCAACAAACTAACCGGTCCAGGGTGCAGATCTCTACAGAGCCCTTCCAGATTATCTCCGCCGAGGCCGTGCTGGTTCCACCGGTGCTCCACCCCTTCGACATTTCCGGCGAAGACCAGCAAAAACGGCGGCAGAGAACCCAATTCGTAGATTCTGTATCGCTTTTGAATTCTCATCCAGTACTCGAGTTTCTGTGTGAACCCCTGTTTTCGCCACTTGATTAAATCGATCACCATCACGCCGGTGTTGAAATAGCAGGGCTTGCGGTTTTTGAAAGTGGCGGCGAAAAACGGGTTGGACCAGAACTCCGCCGTGAAGTAGTGGCTGAAGTTGGCGTGGCAGTATTCGGGGGCTCCGAGGACGCGGGAATTGAGGTTTATTTTCCAGAGCCCGGCGATGTCGTCGACGACGATGAGATCGGAGTCGAGGTAGATAATGCGGGTGACGAAGGGGGGGAGGAGGTCGGCGAGGTAGATGCGGGCGTAGTTGAGGGGCTGGTCGAGGGCGCGGCGGATGGAGGAGGAGATGAGGTGGTTGACGGTGGCGGGATTGAAGGTGTAGAGGTGGAATTGGAGGTAAGGGAAGGTGGAGGCGATGGTTTTGCGGAGGTTGGGGTGGTGGTGGGGGTTGGCGAGGAAGTGGAAGACGGTGTTTTCAGGGCAGGTGGAGTGTTGGAGGACGGAGAGGACGGCGGCGATTGAGCCGCGGAGGTAAGGGGTTGAGTAATCGAGTGTCATGGCGATGTGGACGGTGGTGGAGTTGTTATGGGGTGGGGAGCAGGATTTACCGTTGCGGAATGCGGGTGCTTCGTGGAATTGGGGGTGGGGAGCGGCGGAGTGCGGCGGGAGGAGGAGGAGGATGGTGGTGATGGTGGTGGTTAGGAGGTGGATATTGGGCGGCATGGTGGTGGTGGTGATTAGTTAGGATGGTTTTGGGGGTTTTTGTGGTGAGGTTTCATCAGTGAAAATGGAGAAGATGATGAGATGAGGAGAGGTAAGAAGACAGGAAGATTGAATGAATGGGGGTGGAATGACATTTATACCCCCTTAACTTTTTATTTTGGTAAATAGTATAAATTTTGGTAGTTTGACCAGTGGTGTAAATTGTCTAACGTTATTTTTTCTTTTCCTTGAAAAATAAATTGAAAGTTTTGAAGTCTGTACTCTCTCCGTCCAATAAGGTAAGACAATAAGGAAAATTCACACATATTAGAAAAATATAATAAATTTAGTTGACATTATAATTATTTTTTATATTCTTCCTATTTTATCCTTGCATCAAATGAACCCAACTATATTGAAAATAAGGAAATTTGTTAAAAACAAAGTGAATTAAATAGAGGTATTTTAGTTTATTGTAGTGCAATTAATATTATCAATAAAGAAATAAACCTATAATTTAGGATGGACGAAAAAGGAGAGATGGTTCATCTTTTTGGACGGATGAAGTAATAAATTAGAGCTGAATATTAATGTGTATATTTTTCAAATCGGTCAACTTCCATTCTCTTAAAATTATAATAAATGTTTACACAGTTTAACAAAGAAGTAAACAAATTTCGATTCACTTAATTTTTCTAATTTTAATTAGTTTCCTATAAATATTCACATCATATCCAATTATAACCGTATTCTAAAAAGCGCTAAATTTTAGTCGGACGATAAGTTAGGTCTAGCGCTTAGACGAAGCTGAAGCGGGTTAGGGGGCCTAATCGGAAGAAAATCGTAGGCAAACAAGGTAATCTTACCCAGGTGTGGTAAACGGAGTTAGCGAGAGATTTTTAGATCGTGTATAACATAAATAGTCCGACAAAGTATTTTTTTCTCGTTAATGTTTAGAATTCTACCTTGCAAATATTAAAACAAAGTGAATCTCTAGTACATTTACAAAGCAATTTTAACTCTTATTTTATTTTTAAAAAATTATTAACAGAATTAATCTATTGATTTCAAAATCGTACTAATAATCTAAATTGTTGCCAACGATTATTCTCTCTTACCGTCATCATCTTCATAAAATACTTGATAGTTAAAAAAAAAAAAATTAAAGTTTTCTTTTTGTAAACCAAAAAATTAAAGTTATATACAAAACAAATATCCTAAAACACAATCTATAGTGAGGGGCATACTTGACAATTTATTCTCCATGTCAAGGTGTAGGCATCGTATTAGTGTGGGTGGGACCAAAAATAGGTATCAGGTATTATGAAATCCAGGCTGGAAAAGCCAGCTACTTTTAGTCTGTGATTTAGTGTATTACTTTAATGAGGGGCAAACATCTTGTGGGGGTGGTTGCACGGATAGCTTTTTGCAGCCGTACACTCTGGGCCTTACAAAATAAACTACCAGTCTCAAGTTAAAGCAGCCAACGGTCCAGATTTCAGCTCATCGCTAATTGCGGCCCAAGCTGTTCTCAATTGCAAAACTAATAGTAGTAGCTAGATTAACTTAGACTTGGAGGAGTTAATTAGATAAAAGGGGAATAGATAATCTGGATTTGTAAATCCCAATACGCCGATCGAATGTCATCAGTAGTTAAAGCCCCTAATTATGGACACTTTTGCTCTAATAAATGCTTTTATCTTTAATCTTTTTATTTTTTACAATGTTTTGTTTATGCAACACATTTCAAGACCTTATTATGAGTATTGGATTGGGTTTAGATCCATATGTTATTGTGTAGGCATGTGATATTATCCATGCGTTGACTATAATTTTCAAGATTTTAATTTTTGTTGATTCGATATACAAATAGGAAAATTATCATATCATATCCCTTATATTAATATTATTTGTATGAATTTGTGACCAATATGCATGATATCATAATGAAAAAGTATTAACCTGATATGTATTATTTAATACTCATAAGCTGCTTCTAATTTCTATAGTACTCAAGTGGATAATATACATATTAAACTTTAGTACGGCTTTTTTATTCAAATTTACATTATCCATTTATTTCGAGATGGTACTACCTATGCTACACACTTGGCGTAGACACTTAGTGGATGGATGAATGATATGTGTCACATTATTTATATGGATGAATGATAAGTGTTTAATCTTATAAGTAGTGAGACACTTGTTATTCATCCGTCCACCACCAAGTCATGTATGTACACTTTGTGTAGCATCTACAAGACCTTTCGAGATTGATCAAAAACAAAGGAGGGGAGGAGATATTGTCCGTTAATTTCTGAGCGCTCAAGTAGTGAAGTTAGCATTCATAATATGATCAACTTTGTGCTCGGTAGAGTAAGCAGAGCGTGTGTTGTATTATGATTGACTGAATTTGATTTCATACGGGTGCGCGAGGGGCGAATCCACATTCCCACTATGGGGCATGTGGTCACGGCATAGCCATTTCGGCCTCTACACGATGCCCTTGACGGTGCCGGACCACCCAGGACCGGCCTTATCCTCGGGACAACCATCGGTTTCGCCTACCTTGGGCTCATCGGGAATGCGGTTCAAAGATCGACGATTTGGGTAGGGATAACAATTTCTTCTTCATCGTCAAGTCCAAGACTAGCGACAAGCTCCCGAACTCAACCAGGTAGCTGCTGAACGAAGGATCATATGCACGTACCCACAAACCCGGTGATGAAGCCACATATACGATCATTCTCAAGACAATCCACCGTGAAGTCGTAGTGAAAGACACCACAATGTCACGCGGGCGTGACATCCTCCCCCACTTAATGTGGTGTACGCCTCGTACACGGTGCATTTCACCCGAAGTGCATCGACGACACCCTTAGCGACCCACACGTGTGCCCCTTGCACACCAATCGCACACTCGGAGACCAGAGAGGAATCCCAAATGATCGCCCAATATGTTCCGCTCCCCGCTACTCCACCATCTCTTGGTAAGAGCGTTTGGCGCAACCACGAATACAAATGTCGGGACGGCTCGATACCACTTGTCACGGGCCCAGCCATTTGGCCCCCACACGATGCCCGCGTGGTGCCCTGGACCACTCGGGGCCGGCTTTATCCTTCGGGACAACCTTTGGTTTCACCTAGTTTGGACTCATCAGAATGCGCGGCTCCGATCCGACTAGTTTGGGTAGAGATGGCCAATTCCTTCTTCACCGTCAAGTCAAGACTAGCGACAAGCTCCCGAACTCAATAGGGTAGGCATGCCTGAATATCCAGGGGTCATATGCACCTACCCACAAACGGTGACTAAAGCCACATATACACGGTCATTCTCAACACAATCCACCGAGAGTCGTAGCGAAAGACACTCCAATATCACGGGCGTGACATCCTCCCCACCCAAGTGGTGTACACCCTCGTACATGCAGTCGCTTCACCCAGAGAGTGCATCGTGTGCCCCCGCTACTCCACCACCTCTTGGTAAGAGCGCTTGGCGCAACCACGGAATACAAATGCCGGGCGGCTCGATACCACTTGTCATGGGCACAGCTATTTTGGCTCTCACACGATGCCGTGCGGTGCCGGACCACCCGGGGCCCCTATCCTCGGGACAACCACTAGTTTCGCTCTGCCTTGGGCTCATCGAGAATGCGGCTCCAAAGATCCACCGATTTGGTAGGGATGGCCAATTTCTTCTTCACCGTCAAGTCAAGACTACCGACAAGCTCCCGAACTCAACCAGGTATACGTAGGCTGCTGAACATCCGAAGGATCATATGCACGTACCCACAAACCAGCCGACTGAAGCCACATATATAGTCATTCTCAGCACAATCTACCAGTAATCGTAGCGAAAGACACCCCAATGTCACGGAGTGTGACAACGTGCCCACATAGTTTCTTTTTTGTTTTTTTTATTTTTTATTTTTCATTGTTTATTTTTAAAATTCATATTTAATTTGGGGAGATAAAAACAGAGTGTGCATTCTGAAAGTAAACTGTGCAATTTTATATTTAATTATTTTATATTTTCTTTTTTAAATATTTATTATATATTTTAAATATATATATTAATTAGGTTAATAAAATAAAGTATGCCCACGCTAATTATTCTTGACATAGGTTATAACTATATTTCATTTATATTGTACCTCCATTATAAAAAAAATACTGGATCTATCTCTATAAGTGCGTGTGTTTACTCCCCTATTATCATTTATTGTACTAATAAAAAATGGGGTTCATACTTGTCCAATGATCCAATAGTGATCAAGAAACGATTATAATAATCAAAATCAATTGTTATGCTAATTATGACCCACTAATTTCTGCATTTTCTAGATCCATCATAATTTTTCACTAGATTGTTTAAAATGTGGCTCGAATGAGGTGCAATGAATTATGAATATGGTGGTTACTTTATTTAAAAACCCATAATATTAAAATCGGCATATAACATATTTGTTGCTACATATATCAAGCCAAAGTGAGAAACCTTTTCCAGTTTTTAAACCACAATGTACTGAAATGGAAGATGAAGCAAAATTTTCACTTCTTATTTTTTTCAAAAACTTTCTAAAGAGAAAATAGCATTGGTTTTGAATCATAAAAGTTTAGTCCACATATTGTTTTTTTTTTCCTAATCAATCAAGGAATCATAGGTATGCGCAATGGCGAAAAGGATCACATGTGAAATACATATACAATGAATCTTCCTCGTCCAAGAAGAGAATACCTGTTAGATCTTCTAAACTATTCTCAAGGGGTGTGGCGGCGTGTGGGCGCTCCAAGATCACCTCCGACTTTTCTCTACGTTGTTTCTCCGTTCTATTTTCTGTATCTGTTAGAAGACTGACATCTTATCTTTTTATAAATGTCTCTAACCCCAATAAAAGCGGGCCTAGGGTTTTACTTAAGCCTAAGCCCAAGTATTAACAAACCCTACCCTAATATAGAAGTCCATTAATTGTGATATAGGCCACACCAATTATCTTGAGCTAGTTTAGGGATCCAACAATATTATTAATCAAGGCTCCTAATAATTGTAAAACAATTATCTAAACCGTGCTATTCCACTAAAAGCCCGATATATAACTCCAAGATTAATAATAAAATATTAAATATTAAATGTGTATTTCTCTCCTTCGTAAAATATCAATAATTAATTGATACAAATTTATGTCAATCAATTAATTATTTATTCTCTCGACTTGAATAGTTTCTCTAATGAAACAATTGCCTTTGCCAAAATGACTTTTTACATCCAAGTACCGAAACATATCAAGAGGATATTTTCATACAAATTCCATATTGTTTATTTCATAAATACGATAATTAAATAATCAAAATTCCCAAACTATCAAGGTGTTGGTTTGTAATAATTAAACCTCACTTATTGATAATTCGAAGAATAACAATTATGTAATTATCTACTTAAAATAAACTCGGGATTAAGAGAAATAACATAACCAATATATCCGGAGATTTAATTCCCTTTTAACGAGAAAATTTTACCTTGATTAAATCTCCTTGATCCAATCAATGAATGAATAATTCACACCAATATTTTATAATAATCAAGACAGATTATTTCATAAAATATTGCGGCTAAATAAAGTGCCCAACTTTATTTAACAATCGTGAAACCAATTCATTAATTATGAGAACCTATGATCATGCCTTCGTAGAGACGTATCAACACGATCATATACTACATAATTAATCCGGACCTTTTCGTATAACAATGTGCATATCAAAAAGAATAATTTATTTGAGAATAACAAATGGCATAATATAATGTTTGTCTTGCTTCTAGAGCATAAAACTAACAATCTCCCACTTGCTCTAGAGCAAGTCCGGGACTCTCTTAAGACCCATAGAATTAACATGCCTCTCAAACACACGTTCAGGCAAACTCTTTGTAAATGGATCCGCTAAGTTTTCCTCTGATGCTATCTTGACAACCATTGTATCTCCTCTTTGAATGAAATCTCGGATCAAGTGGTACTTCCTCTCTATATGTTTCTGTCTCTTATGAAACCTTGGTTCTTTAGATCGTCTTCCCCACTATTATCACAATAAAGTGTTATGGGCCGATCTGCGCAAAGGTATCACCTCGAGATCAATAAAAAACTTTTTCGACCACACGAGCCTTCGCTGCAGCCTTCCGACGCAACCACATATTGACTTCAGTGTAAGTCCGCCACACAAGTTTGTTCGACACTCCTCCAACAAATGGCTCCACCATATAATGTATAAACATATCCGGATGTAGATTTTCTTGAGTCAATATCTCCTTGGAAATCGAGTCGTGTAACCAATGGTTTCTAGACCCACTAGAGTATACCAAAGATATAATCTCTCGTTCTCCTAAGATACTTGAGTATATGCTTAATCGCAACCCAATGCTCTTCCCAGGATTTGATCAAATCGCTTACTACCCCCACTGCATAGCAGATATCTGGTCTAGTACACAACATGGCATACATGAGACTACCTACTGCTGATGCATAAGGTATCCTACTCATGCGTTCTTTCTCTTCAGGAGTTTTTGGTGATTGCTCCTTAGAAAGATGAATTCCATGTCCGAAAGGCAATGATCCCTTCTTAGAATTCTCCATGTTGAATTTAGCCAGAACTTTATCAATATATGAAGCTTGGGATAATGCTAATAACTTATTTTTTCGATCTCGCAAAAGCTTAATGCCAAGAATATAATTAGCTTCTCCCAAGTCCTTCATCTCAAATTGATTGTTCAGCCAACCTTTTTACGCCTGGTAATACCTCTATATTGTTTCCAATCAAGAGAATATCATCTATGTATAGAACTAGAAAAACTACTATTGCACCTTGAATTCTCTTATACACACGGGGGTTCATCGAGGACTCTTGAGAAAACCAAATGATCTAAATGACTTCATCAAACCGATATTCCAAGACCTTGATGCTTGCTTTAGCCCATAAATGGACTTATGCAACTTGCAAACCATGTGCTCTTGACCTTTAGCCGTGAATCCATCCGGTTGCCGCATATAAATGTCTTCTTCTAAATTTCCATTAGAAAAGTTTGTTTTGACATCCATCGCCAAATCTCATAGTCGAGACGCTTTCTACGGCTAAGAGTATCCAGGATAGACTTAAGCATGGCAATGGCGAAAAGGTTTCATCATAATCGATGCCATCTTTTTTAGTATACCCTTTCGCCACCAATCTAGCTTTGAAGGTTTCCACCTTCCCCGTCGATCCCCTCTTTCTCTTGTAGATCCACTTGCACCCAATGTGTTTTACCCTTTAGGTGTTTCTACAAGAGACCAAACAGAGTTGGAGTACATGGAATCCATCTCTCGATTTATAGCCTTAAGCCATTCCCGAACATCAACGTCCTCCAATGTTGCACTATAACTTGTGGGATCATCATCATGATCATTAGAGATGTCTTGATAAGATTCACCCAACAAAACATATCTCGTGGGTTTGTGAATCTGTCTCCCACTACGAGTGAACCGCTTTGGTTGTTGTGCATCTGAGGAGGATTCAGGTTTTGTTGTGGGTTATCAATCTCTTCATTATTTTGAGCAATTGGTTCTTGTAATTCTATTGGTTCCATATGTATATCCGCATGTTGTTCAATTGGTTCTGTGTTTGTTCACCTTGAAGAACGTATTCCCTTCTTTGAACAATCACAAGAACATGTTGTGGCACCTTAAGAGTCTTAGGAAGTTCGACGACCAAGCAAGTTCGAAGAACTACAAGATACTCTTGGGTTTGAAATTTTTACATAGTCATCCTCTAAGAATGTAGCGTGAGTGCTCACAAAAACTTTCTTATCTCGTTGGACTATAAAAAATTCCACCTCTTGTTCCTTTAGGGTATCCAACAAACAGACACATTTATGTACGAGATTCCATTTTATTTGGCTTCATTTGCAAGACATGTGTTGGAACACCCCAAATCCGAATATGGTTCAAGCTAGCTTACGCCCTTTCCATAATTCGTGGGCGTCTTTGGAACAGATTTTGATGGAACCAAGTTCAAAAGGTACACATCTGTTTCTAAGGCATAGCCCCAAAAGGACACGAGGTAATGATGAATAAGCGAGCATAGACCTCACCATATCCAAAAGAGTTCTATTTCTTTTTTACCTACCGATTCTGTTGTGGCGTGCGTGGGCGACAGATTGTGAAACTATCCCCTCTTTAGTCAAGTATGACTTGAACTCACTAGACATGTATTCACCACCTCGATCGAATCGAAGTTGCTTGAGATGGATACCTAATTGCTTTTCGCCTCGGCCTTTTAAACTCTTGAAACTTATCAAAAGCTTCGGACTTATAGCGCATTAGGTATACAAATCCATATCTTGAGTAATCATCGGTGAAAGTAATGAAATACTCATACCCTCCTCGAGCCTGCACATTCATTGGTCCACATACATCGGTATGTACCAACTCAAGTTGAACGGTTGCACGATTTGCTTTGGCCTTGAATGGCCTCTCTGTCATTTTTCCTTCCAAGCAGGATTCACACATTGGTATAGGTTCAAAGACTAGGGAACTTAATATCCCACTTTTAACCAAACCATGTATCCTATTTGGATTAATATGACCTAATCGCAAATGCCAAAGATATGTCTCGTTTGAAGTTTTCTCTTTTTCGATAGGTGTATATGTTCATCATCATCCACATATTCAACAAAGCAAATATATCATATGATATAGGACTAAGAAAATAAAGACCATTCAACAAAGTACTGAGAACAAATAAAAGAAGTTATACTTCTTATTGAAACCGAGAAATCAAAGTGAATTGTTAAACCATGTTGAATTAAACAACTAATGTAAATCAAATTCCTCTTAAAATGCGTACGAATAAACGATCTTGTAAAAACAAAGTCATATCATTATCAAAAGATAACTCAACTAAACCAATAGCCATCATTTGAGACTCGATCTCCATTTCCCAATGTCAAGCTTCTTTGTCCTTTGCCATATGACCTACTTTGTTTGAACCATCGCAAAGAGTAACAAACATGGTTAGTGGCTCTGAATCAATGATCCATTTATCATTGTAATTCTCCACTAAACAGCCTCAATGACATTTAAATCACCAATATTACCTGGTGTTTTGTTCATCTCAGACAATCCTTTTCGTGACCCTTTTTGCCACACTTGAAGCAATTGCCTTTCGGCTTCTTCATAGCGATTGGGTTGGAAACAGTATCGCTTTCTTCGTTTGTTCTTCTTCTTGTTACCACCTTTAGGTTTCCTTTAGGTTTAACAGACTCTCGGCTAGATACACATATTCTCGGCTTGACCGAGAGATTGTTCAAAGACTCTCAAGCTCATGCATCAACCGGTAGTAGAGTCAACTTTAGCTTGTTCATATTATAGTTCATTTTTCAATCAAGCTAAAGCTCGGGCGTGAATTATGGATAATGTCAATCTGCATTTCCTCTTCTAGCTTTGCCCCCATCACTTCCGGCCCGACCGAGATGTGACATCATTGTAAGGAAATGATCCCGCACACTCCTCCGATCATACGAATGTTCATTAAAGCCCTTACAACAACTTGTCTAGAAGAAGATCGCTTTACTACTCTTATATAGCAAACATACCATCGATACCGGATCATTTCGCTTCCACTTGAACTTGTTTATTTGCTCCTCGCAAGTGATCGCAACACTGGCAAGAATATAGCAAATGAAGCCGCAGAAGATTTGCCTTTTGCCATTCCGAATATCGAGTCTTTATTTGTTCGGACGCATCGATCGCAGTTCACCAGGCTTAGGGGTTGTTAGGACAAATTTGATCTTCTCATATTCCGAACAATAAAGAGATTGGTTTTCCATTGATCGTAGTTTGTTCCATCCATAGGTTTTTGACTCAAAATCATAGCAAGAGGGTTCAAAGATGCCATTTTTCAAATAAAATATGCACACTAATTAAAACGATAAAATACAATAAACATATTCGCATGATTATTGCAACAATCATTTAGTCTTCATTATAAACACTCACGTTGGGTAAGTAGTTCATAATAAACTAAATTTGAACATGAAATTAAAAGTGCACTACTAGGTTAGTTTATTAAGAAAGTAGGAAGTTACAAAAAGAACTTTTAGCCCTAATCTCCAAATAAAATTCTCTAGATAATATTTTTACCATCACTCGATTGTTTCAAAACTTTGAGCCCTTCATAAAATTATCATGGCCTCGTTGGAAGGGTTAATAATTTTATTCGGGTTGAATGTCATTAACCATTGTTTAATTTCTAAAATATCTTTAATATCTAAGTAATGTCGACGATGGGCGATCAAACTCATTGAAATTTTGAAATCGTAAAGGTTCATTCTAATAAAATACAACCATGTTTATCCAATGGGGCATCACATGATTATTTTATTAATGAACACACAATGGAGCTCGTAGGTTTACAATTAATAAAATAATTGAAAACCTTCACCATTCAATATTTTCAAAATATGGACTCTATTAATAATTATTAATCTAGATTACAAAAATCATAATAATTATTATGCAAATCTCGATTAATATGGCACCACCTATTCTATATGTCATGAAATCACATAAATCATTTTATTCCATGTAATTACACGATCCATGAAGGAAAAATAATTAATAGCCTCAATACGCCATCAATTGAATGATAGAATAAGGTAGACGACAAAAAAAAAAAAAAAAAACGAAATCAGTCTGCCGAATCAATCAAGTTCCTTTGTTTGAGTAACACATACGAACTCCTTTTTTATTATAACAACATATTAAACTAGAAGCAAGAAACAAAAAAAAACAAGCATGAAGCACTAAGCAGACTAATGAATCAACGGCCCCCTTTTTTTCGTCACATGCATAACCTATGCATACTACCAAACAAATCTCGTATTAAGACAAGACTATAATTATACATGTCCAACCAGGCAACCATGAATCAAAATTACAATTAATAAAATTCAATTCATGTGATAAACTAATATAGAAATCCTAGGTGCCACATATCTAAATCGTATAAAAAAAACAGTGAAAACTTGACTGGATTCACATATATATTCACATGGGGCTCGATACCAATTGAAGGAATCATAAGTATGCGTGAAAAGGATCACATGTGAAATACATACGAATCAATCTTTCTCGCCCAAGAAGAGAATACTGTTAGATCTTCTAAACTATTCTCAAGGGGTGTGGCGGCGTGTGGGCGCTCCAAGATCACCTCCGACTTTTCTCTACGTTGTTTCTCCGTTCTATTTTTTGTATCTGTTAGAAGACTGACATCTTATCTTTTTATAGATGTTTTAACCCCAATAGAACTGGGCCTAGGGTTTTACTTAAGCCTAAGCCCAAGTATTAACAAACTCTACCCTAATATAGAAGTCCATTAATTGTGATATAGGCCACACCAATTATCTTGAGCTAGTTTAGGGATCCAACAATATTATTAATCAAGGCTCCTAATAATTGTAAAACAATTATCTAAACCGGTGATATTCCACTAAAAGCCCGATATAGAACTTCAAGATTAATAATAAAATATTAAATATTAAATGTGTATTTCTCCTTCAGTAAAATATCAATAATTAATTGATACAAATTTCTCGTCAATCAATTAATTATTTATTCTCTCGACTTGAAGCAGTTTCTCTAATAGGACAATTGCACTTGGCCGGTGACTTTTTACATCCAAGTACAGAAACATATCAAGAGGATATTTTCATACAAATTCCATATTGTTTATTTCATAAATACCGATAATTAAATAATCAAAATTCCCAAACTATCAAGGTGTTGGTTTGTAATAATTAAACCTCACTTATTGATAATTCAAAGAATAACAATTATGTAATTATCTATTTAAAATAAACTCAGGATTAAGAGAAATAACATAACCAATATATCCGGAGATTTAATTCCCTTTTAATGAAAAATTTAACCTTGATTAAATCTCCTTGATCCAATCAATGTGAATAATTCACATCAATATTTTATAATAATCAAGACAGATTATTTCATAAATTATTGCGCTTTAAATAAAGTGCCCAACTTTATTTAACAATCGTGAAACCAATTCATTAATTATGAGAACCTATGATCATGCCTTCGTCAGACGTATCCACACGATCATATACTACATAATTAATCCAGGACTTTTCGTATAACAATGTGCATATCAAAAAGAATAATTTATTTCGAATAACAAATGGCATAATATAATGTTTGTCTTGCTTCTAGAGCATAAAACTATCATCAACCACCTCGATAGATTTTCACTCGTGTTTTACTATTTTTAGTGATTTTTTCTACATTAAAATTCATACATTTATTAGGGATTTCGTATTCGAAACTCCATCGCCCCAAATATATGATCCATTATTCTTTTTGGAATGTCCCAAATTTATAGTTCACCTTCTATATTTAATAACATTTTATCATTCTTCTATTGTTATAGCCCTATTTATTATGCATACACTATTCATTAAATAAGAGCAAATTAATTAGATATTTTGCATATTTGTAAGTTTCAATACTTATTTTAATCGTGTGAAAATTCAAACCTGGTATGTAATTAGGACGGAGGTAGTATTAATGTATCATATCAAAAAGTGGTTGCAAATGTCCGAAAACTTGGAATTTGGTGGGACAAGAAAAAAGTAGTATTTCCATTCCATGCAAGAAACAAGAAAAACAAAAGGCATCAACTAAGTTGTGGACTATGCAATTGATAGAAATTGAGGTGCATGGGTACCAAATTTATAGGAATTGCCCACTCTATACTATAAAACATGTGATTTTTCCTCAAGGAATGTCTTTTCCTGTGAATTGTCAAGTTAAGTGGAATGTTGCTTAAATTGAAGGGAATAATGTTGTATGAACAAAATCTGTGAATTCATATAAAAAGAAGATTCCAAAGGACATGAATTTTGTATGATTAGTTGCTGTCATATTTTGATGAATTCTGTGCATCATGTGAATGCACTCATATCTTCAGTCCACTTGTGTCTACTTTCACATTTTGTAGCTGTAAAAACAAGTCAGTTTTTCTCACCTCCTCAATTTTTGTTTATGTATAAGTTATAACATATTAACATTGCTGATTAGAAATTGTAAGCAATACTTCAAACGTTATAACTAAGTTTAGTCATTATTTTCTGTTCTTTTGGATTACGTATCTATATTCCCAGTTCAAGTTCTTAATTATTATCTCGAGTTCTTGAAGTATGAAAATTATGTATTTTTAATAATGTATTTTTAATGGTTAACATTCATTCGTTGCCACTGATTGTTGGAAATATTTAATTTGGACTAACATATGTTAATTAAATGTGCATAGTTGTTTTACGGTTTAATCCAATTAAAGTGATCTAATAAGGTTTTAATTTTGGATTAAAAGGGTATCAAATTGTTATGGGATTAAATGTGTAGATACTTATTAGGTGATTTTTATTTGTTGAGGGACCAAAAAGAAAAAAAGGAGATCTTATCCAAAACGGTTTATGGTCCCCGGCGGACGGTTCTAAATAAAGAAACGTGCATTCTCCTTCAACAGACGTAATGTCTGTAACTATACGAACTCTCAAGAGGAGCCGCAAATGTCGGAAGGCCAAACAGATCCCAAAACCGATCCAGATTTCTCACGAACCCTAATGGATTGCAGACGCTTCCGCGATTAGGATTAATCTCTTTCTTCGGATTATCATGGTAGATCGGTCAAGCATGCTTTTGGATTTTATGAATTAAAGCATGCCTTTGTGATTATGATTTCTAACGAGTGGTATCAGAGCCACTCTATTCATGATTCTCTGAGATTTGGGAAGAATTATTGATGTTCTTCGTTAAAGTGAAATTAGGGTTTTCTGAATTTCTTGAATCTTACGGTATCGACGTTCGGTTCTTCGTGAATCAAAATCAGGATCTTCTAAATTTCTGGATTGATTTTGCTTCGATATGAATGTTTTGAAAATTCTGATCCGTAAAGAATTCAGTTGCTGCGGTACTTCTACGGTTATTGTGGATTCAGAATTTTTATATTTTTCAAATTGATTTCTGAACATATGGATTCCTTCTTTTGCGTTTTTAATGGATGACTTATGATTTTGGCTTGATGGCTTGGTTTAATAAATAAAAAAAGAAAAGGAAGAAAAAGGAGTTGCAGCTATTGAAATCCATGTATGTGCTATCTTGATGGGTTTCAAAAATCGGCAGTTGAGGAAGATGGCATTTTGGACCATTTTTTGTGTACTTGGGGTTGATTAGTAATTTCCACATAGTATGGGGTTGATTGTTACCAGCCTTGGGTATTGAAGATTCTCTATTTTTTTTTTAAAAGTTTATTTTGGGCCTGCAGGGCTCCATTCAACTTTGTGGATATTTTAGATTGACCCCATTAATAATGATATATATGTATTGTGCGCAAATACATGTTCAATCATTTTGTTTTAAATTTGTTTGGTGCATCTCATGTCCCAATTTATTTTGTCTTATATTTAAAATGAATTTATTGAAACAAAGAAGTCGCCAAAGTGACCCTCTTGTATAGATTTATTCATTGAGAATATTAGATGTTTGTATTTGTGCATATTCATGCGGGTACTAGCCGCCCCGAAGGAAGGTTAATACTTGGCCCGAAATGCACAAACACCGTGGTGGTAAATGCGTGACAATTGTAAGGTTATCCATGTAAGTGATTTGTCGGCCCAAAGGAAGACAATATTACTTTGACAGGATTTATTGTCGATGTTTGATCACTACAAGAGGTAGCCACTTACAAGTTAATATTCTTGTCAAAGACTTGATATTAATGTTGTCTTTAGGTGCCTCGAGATGCTACCAACTTATTTAAATTTAATGATTGATTATTCGGTTTAATGTGAGCATGATGATTAATTTTGGTTTTGTTCTCTCTTCACATATGATGTCTACTTCTTATTTCTCGCTAACACCAACAACATTCCCATGCTCAATGGGTCGAACTTTAAGGATTGGAAAGAAAATATTCGATCATTTTTGGGGTGCATGGATCCGGACTATGCGGCCAGGGTTGAGCAACCCCGCCTGCTACGGATGCAAGTTCGCAGAGGAAAAGCGGAACTTTGAGAAGTGGGAGCGCTCAAATCGCGTTAGTCCGATGATCATTAAGCGGCATTCGAAGCCTTTCGAGGCACGATTTTCCGAGGAAGTTACTACGGCAACGTGAGTACTTTGCGGAAATTGAAAAGCGTTTTGTTAAAACGATAAAGGCCGAGACAAGACGCTTTTGGCTAACTTGATCTCACTTAAGTATAAGGCGAGGGAAACATAAGGGAGTACATCATGGAGATGTCTCATCTTGCTTCAAAGTTAAGGGCACTAAAGCTCGAGGTGCCGAGGACTTACTCGTGCATTTAGTATTAATTTCGCTTCTCCCGCACAATTCGGTCGGTTTAAGGTCGATTATAATGTCAAAGGGAGAAATTGACTCTTAAGGAGCTCATTTCATCTTGTGTGCAAGAGGAAGAAAGGTTGAAGCGAGAAAGAAGCGAGATTGCTCAATTGGCGATCTTCCGAGGATAAGGGCAAAAGGAAAAATGATGTTGAGAAAGTGCTAATGATAAGGGTCCAGCCTGAAAAGAAACAAAAAGGTGAAACTCGGGACGGTATTTTTCTTTTGTGGCAAAGTTCGACACAAAAAGAAGGATTATACTAAGTATCGCTTGGCGTGTGAAGAAAGGTACATTTCTTGCTTTGGTCTGCTCGAAGTTAATTTAGCTTGATGCGGAAACACTTGGTGGTTAGATTCAGTGCTACTACTCACATAAGTGTTTCAATGCGGGGTTAGCTGAGCTCGAAAGCCAACTGATGGTGAAAGATACATCTTTGTGGGTGATGGCAAATCGGTGGAAGTGGAGGCAATAGGGCATTTTAGGTTGTTATTAGGAACTGTTTTTTCTTGGATTTGAAAGACACTTTTGTTGTCCGTCGTTTAGCGGAATTTGGTTTCTATTTCTTCTTTGGACAAATTTGGTTTTACTTGTTCATTTGGAAATTGTCGGTTTAGTCTTTCATTAAATTCCAATATTGTTGGTCTTGGTTCGTTAAGTGCTTATGACAATCTATATATGCTTGATACTATTGTTTCATATAATGAATCCTGCATGTTGAATCAAGAGGTACTAGCGAAAATTAAATAAAGAAAATTCGGCTAAATTATGGCACGGGCGTTTAGGTCATATCTCAAAACCGAATTGAGAGGCAGGTTGGTCGACGGTATTTTGGATACACTTGACTTTTCGGATCTTGATGTTTGTGTTGAGTGTATTAAAGGAAAACAGACCAAAATAAAGAGATTAGGTGCCAACAGAACTTGAGGACGTCTTAGAATTGATACATACGGACATTTGTGGGCCATTTCCTAAAGCTTCTTGGAATGGTCAACAATATTTCGTATCATTCATGAAACGACTACTCACGCTTATGGGTACCTATATCTAATTCATGAAAAATCGAGACTTTGGACATGTTCAAGGTTTTAAAGTGAAGTTGAGAATCAACTCAAAGAAAAGAATTAAAGTCATCGGATTCGACCGTAGTGGAGGTGAGTACTACGGCAGATATGATGGTTCGGAGAACAACGCCCAGGGCCTTTTGCTATCTTCCTAGAGCAATGTGGAATCGTCCCACAAGACACCATGCCGGGACACTAGCATGAATGGTGTTCTTTGAAAGACGAAACAGACTCTAAAGGATATGGTACGGAGTATGATTAGTCATTCCTCTTTGCGAGTAATCACTGGGAGATGCACTAAAGACTGCGACTTATATTCTCAACAGTACCAACTAAAGCATTTTGCTAAAACACCTTTTGAGCTTTGGGTAGGCGAAAGCCGAGTCTAAACCACTTTCACATATGGGGATGTCCGGTTGAAGCTAGCCTTATAGGCCAAATGAAAAAAGTTGGACTCAAAAAGTTAGAGTTAGCGACTACTTTATTGGTTACTCGGAAAATCAAGGGGTTTTAAGTTTTATGATCCCACTTTGGAAGGTCTATTTTTGAGACGGGAAATGCAAAGATTCTTTGAGGATGTTGAGTTTGGGGGAGAAATAAGGTTAGAGACATTAACTTTGAGGAGGAGTCGATCTCGACACCTACTCGCTTTACGATGATGTTCGAGGTTTCTATTCTGTCATTAGTAGAAGTAGATCCGAACCTCAACAGGATAATGTTGAAGAACTCCCCACTCAGTTGAAACTATTCGGGAAGAACAAACTCAACAACCTCAAGTAGTGCCATTAAGGAGGTCCACTAGAGAGAAGAGAAATGCTATTAGGATGATTATGTGGTGTTTCTCCAAGAAAATGAGGATAATAATGGATTGATGGAAAATGATCCTATCAATTTCCGTCAAGCCATGCAGATCCAAACTCTCAAAAGTGGATTGATGCCATGAATGAAGAGTATAAGTCAATGCAAGACAATCAAGTTTGGGATCTTGTCCCATTATTCGAAGGTTCGAAACCTATTGGTTGCAAATGGATTTTTAAGACCAAGAGGGATTCGAAGGGTAATGTGGAAAGATATAAGGCTCGTCTTGTAGCTAAAGGCTTTACTCGAAAGAAGCATTGATTTTAAAAGACTTTCTCTCCGGTTTCCACGAAAGACTCTTTCAGGATAATTATGGCATTAGTTGCACATTTTGACCTTGAGTTACATCAGATGGATGTAAAGACGGCGTTTCTCAACGGAGACATTGATGAGACGATATATATGATGCAACGTAAAACTTTGTGTCCGGAGACCCAAAGTCTATGGTTTGCAAATTAAAGAAATCCATCTATGGGCTCAAGCAAGCTTCTCGTCGGTGGTATCACAAGTTTCATCAAGTAGTAGTCTCGTTCGGTTTTGAGACTAATCCGTTGATGATTGTGTGTATCACAAGTTGAGTGGGAGTAAGTGTATATTTCGGGTCTTGTATGTGGATGACATTTCGCTTGCCACTAATGACTCGGGATTGCTACGACGATACCAAGAAATTTCTATCAAAGAAATTTGAGATGAAAGATCTTGGGAAGCTTCTTTTGTTCTTGGGGAATCCGGATACACCGTGATCGTTCTCGGGGTATTCTTGGATTATCACAAAAGAGATATATAGATAAAGTGTTGCAAAGATTTGGCATGCGTAATCGCAAACAGGAGACACCCTATAGCTAAAGGAGACAAGTTTAGTCTCGAACAATGCCCTAAAGGAAATCGGAAATTAAAGAAATGCGAGAAGATTCCCCTATGCTTGTTGTTGGGAGTCTTATGTATGCTCAGTCCGCACGAGACATGATATAGCGTTTGTTGTTGGTATGTTGGCGGATATTTAAGTAACCCTGGCATGGATCATGGAAAGCGACCAAACGGGTGATGAGGTATTTACAGAGAACAAAAGATTACATGCTCACATACGTAAAATCGATCGTTGGAGATCATAGGTATTCTCGATTCGATTTTGCGGGATGCCAAGACATGAGGAGATCCACGGGCTACATTTTCTTATCGGGTTGGGAGCCATTTCATGGAGAAGTCTAAGCGAACACTTGTAGCATCTTCTACCATGGCAAATTTGAATTTGTAGCATCTTTATGAGGCATCCAATCATGGAATATGGCTGCGAAATTTTTGTCATTTGGTGCGCATTATTGGGAATATAGAAAGACCACTAAAGTTGTATTGTGACAATAACTCGGCAAAGATCTTATATTCTAATAACAACATGAGCTCTACTAAGTCAAAACACATTGACATAAAGTTCTGGTTGTGTGAAAGGAAAGAGTGGTGGTCGATAACTATAGAGCATATCGGGACGGACTCAATGATTGCGGATCCGCTTACTAAAGGATTAACACCCGGGTCTTTCACGAGCACCGCTCGTATGGGTGTATCTGATTTCAGGATACTTTGGTTTAGTGGGAGTTCGTAATTTTATTGCTCTATACATTATTTTGGACACATTTTGTGTATTTGGATATTTCGTACGGATATAAAGTATTGATTTATTACACTCTGTCATTTTGGTTATGATTGATCTCACTAAGGAATAAGGTGGACCGAGTTGGAAATAGACATGTTAGATCACATTACATGTAATTTCCATGCTACGCACCCATGATTGATCTATGTCATTTGGTTGTCTTTGGTATATGTGATTATTGATGGGTTTATTCACGCATAAAGTGATGAAAGCCTCTTTAGTCTATATTAGTACAATCAATGGACGAGATTGTTAAGGATACTCTTATATGTGACAAAGAAAGTTTGAGCTCATAAGGTATTGCACATTTGTTTGGTAACATATGTAGTCAGTGGGAGATTGTTGGAAATATTTAATTTGGACTAACATATGTTAATTAAATGTGCATAGTCATTCTTACGGTTTAATCCAATTAAAGTGATCTAATAAGGTTTTAATTTTGGATTAAAAGGGTATCAAATTGTTATGGGATTAAATGTGTAGATTTTATTAGGTGATTTTCTATTTGTTGAGGACCAAATAGAAAATAAAAGGGATACTTATCCAAAACGGTTATGGTCCGGCGGCGGTTCTTAAATAAGAGAAACGTCTGTTCTCCTTCAATGCAGGCGTAATCTGTAACTATACTGAGAACTCTCGAGAAGGCAGCGTCTGGGAAGGCCAAACCGGATCCCAAAACCAGATCCGATTTCTCACGACCCTAATGGATTGAGTGCACGCTTCCGCGATTAGGATTAATCTCTTTCTTTCTCGGATTATCATGGTAGATCGGTCAAGCATGCTTTTGGATTTTATAAATTAAAGCATGCCTTTGTGATTATGATTTCTAACACCGATAACATTCTTAAGCGATTAAACTTTTAAGTTATGTTGAAAAGAAAAAAATTTCAAGACAAATAATCATTCACTGTGCATATAATATTTTATTCTCCAATTTGATTTTAATTATATCAATCATGCAAATTGTTTATCTTTAACATGATTATTTATGTACTTGGGCCTATTATAACCATGAAAAAACATTGGGCCCTTTGTAGTACGATGGAGCAATTGAATTGTGCTCGAAAACCTTTTTGGGAACCGGGTGGGCTTGGCCCACCCACCACCACAAGAATTGTGGGATGGAGGTTAGGGGCAAATCAAATCCCCGCTCCATCAAATTGTTTGTGGGGTGGAGGTCGGGGGTTCATATCCCTGCTCCATCAATTTGCTCCCGGCATATAGCCGGGTGAAGATTTGGTGGGAACTCATCTTGAATAGCATCCGTGTGGGTTCGATTCGGGGAGAGATCGTTATTAGTAGATTGGGGGTCGAACATAATTGTTCTCTTTACTGGGAGGATCGGTTGTACGTCGCCAGACCCCGTCGAACAACGGCCGATGCGTGTACATCCGCGGTTTTACCTTATGGCAGCAGAATGAGAGCCGAGTCGTTGTCTCAGGCATAGTCGGCGTAAGCTGGAAGCTGAGTAAAAAAAAAAAAAAATGGAAAACCTTTTTGGGGACTTCCATTTTCTTCGATTTGTCACGCCCAATCCCATTAGGCTCAGTCCCAATTTTCTTTTAGACCGCCCAATCCCTCCTCACCCTCAAGTAGGGATGACAATTTTGACCCGCCCCGTTTGGGTCATCCCGATCCGTGGGACGGGGCAAGTGCCCAGGTCTCACTTCCACCCCGCGGTACCCACCCCGCCCGCCCGCCTTTATAATTTTAAGTTAAAAATATATTTTAATATATATTTTACATATATAATATATATTATAATATAATTTTTATGCATTCTTATATAATATTTAAAATTTATAAATTGATAATAATAGATTTTGTAAATAATATTTTATAAATGTTTATTTTTTTATTTTTTTATTTTTTAAATTTAATTTAATTCAAAAGCAGGCGGTAATCGAAGTCGAGTTATCAAAAAAAAAAAAAAAAAAATGGAAAACCTTTTTGGGGACTTCCATTTTCTTCGATTTGTCACGCCCAATCCCATTAGGCTCAGTCCCAATTTTCTTTTAGACCGAAGCCCAATCCCTCCTCACCCTCAAGTAGGGATGACAATTTTGACCCGACCGTGGGGTACCCGCCGTTTGGGTCATCCCGATCCGTGCCGGACGGGCGGGCGATCCCAGTCTCACTTCCACCCCGGGTACCCACCCCGCCCCGCTTTATAATTTTAAGTTAAAAATATATTTTAATATATATTTTACATATATAATATATATTATAATATAATTTTTATGCATTCTTATATAATATTTAAAATTTATAAATTGATAATAATAGATTTTGTAAATAATATTTTATAAATGTTTATTTTTATTTTTTTATTTTTAAATTTAATTTAATTCAAAACGGGCGAACGGGTCGCCCGCCCGCCCCGTGACCCGTGGCGAGTCGACACGCCCCCGCCTGTTCTAGGCACGGGCGGGCATGGGCATCGGTCGATCCGCCCGACCCGCCCCATTGCCATCCCTACCCTCAAGAACCCCTAATCATCCACACAAAGGAACTACTATGTAAAATTCATTAAGAAATAGGCACAATTCTCACAATTCTATATAATCTTATGTGGATATATCCATCCAGTCAATAGTTGCTGTGTCTAATTAAATGCTAATTACCTTGCATATATATTACTTGCCATAGTAAAGAAAAATAATGTAAGAGATAAAAACTCGAAATTCCAGAAAAATTCCATTCATAATCCAGTTAAAGAATCGGAAATTAGAAATATAGGTTGGTACCACGAAAAAATATTATTTAAGTCTTATGTTTAACTTTTTGTTATGCATTATATATACTCTATTAGACCATCTCCAACCCAACTCTAAAACCCACACCAAAACACCAAATATCTAAAAACACCCTCCAACCCAACTCTAAAAATCACACCAAATTTGGTGTAATACAAATATTCCTTCTTTGCCCTCCAATTTCTTCTACTTCAAACTTTTAATTCCTATTGTATCATATATTTGATATATAATTCATTTGTTACATGGTTTTAGTTATTTAAATTTTGTATATAATTATTATTTTGGATGAACAATAGTTAATATTTACCAATAAATTATTATAAACTAAACTTAAAATTTTGATAGACTAAAATAATTAATAAACAAAATTATAATTTAATTAAAAAGCATCAAAGTCTATCATAAAATACAAAACACTAACATTATAACTAAACTTGAAATTTAAAAAACAAAATACCAAGCAAACTAAATTCCTAATAGTAGATAATTCCGCATGGACGCACCAACTCCGGATATTGAGATGGTTACAAATGAGAATAATCGTTTTCAAGACTTTCTCGCCGACACAAACAAATCAAGGACAAAAATGCTCACTTTGCACTCCGTGATGCATTAATCGATCACATGTGGGATGAATATACTAATTTCGAGAATTAGTAATGTATTAATCTTTTTTTTTGTTTTTAAATATTTGTTTTAGGTTTGTCATTTTTATTGTCTAGTGTGCAATTTAGTATTTTTATTTATTGTGATATTAGTTGTAATATTAATTTTGTAATATAATTAATTAATGTAATATTAGTTAAATATAAGTTTTTATTTAGTTACATTAATAATAATAAAATATAAGCAAAAGAAATAATTGCATAAACAAATAAATTTGCTATTCCAAAATGAAAAGAAAATATTAAAATATTCATTTGGTGTAAGATTTAGTGTAGTGGGTTGGAGATGGGTTTTGCAAAATTACACCAAAGATGCCCTTAGTAATGAACTTTTATGACACCTAATCGATGTTTTTCATTTGTTGAATTGATTTCTTTCTAACCCTACCCTAAAAGCCTAAACAAAAATGAAAAAGATTCACCGATCAAAAAAAAAAAAAAAATGAAAAAGATTCTACTTAATATGATTGCCAAGCTAGCCATGAAATTAAATATCCTATTTGTTCATTTTTATTAACATTGGTGACAATTTTTAATAGGATTATTCTTGTAACGTTCAAACAAAAGTAAAAAATCTCAACATCTTCTTTTCTCATGGATCCATTGCTTTATGCAAAATTTCATATTTTCAACAGCAAGGAGGAAAAAAGGATATATCTACCACTTTATGCAATGGAGGGGTATAACCAGCATAATAGCATATATACCACCAATTGGTGATCTCTTTTCATTGTTGGATTTTGAAATCTTGTGTATGCCATTTCCAAAAAGGGTCACGAGCACTTACACAAACGGAAGTGAGAAAATAATGATTATGAGACAAGCTAGTTTGAAAAGAATATACTATAAAAATACTTTCAATTATTTTAGGATCAAAATTTGAAAATTCAATAATTATATATAATTTATATTAATTTTAGAATTTTTATGAAATCTAGTTAGGATCTAGTTAGGTTCTAATATATTAGTTGTTAGATAGACATACAACTTATTGGGAATTTGGGAGCAATTTATTTGGAAAAATGATCTTTTAAATTTTTAGTTGCTGTTTTTTTACCCTATTTTTAATTTATTTACAAAAGAAATTATCCACATGTTGGATCATTTCCCTTATCACTTTACAACATAAGGTGGTACCCGCATTTTTTTGAAAGGGAAATTTCATTAAGAATTACTGGAGATGGTCCATTCCGATTGATACAGAAAGTCGGGTGGAGAGAGCCACCAATATTCGTTTACATCGGAAAATTTAGCGAATCTAGCTAATTCATGAGCTACAACGTTTTCAGCTCTTGGGACCCAAAACAGGCCTTTGATCTTGATAGATTGAAGTATTGTGTGGATGTCCTCGAGAATAGGATCAAAGTCCCCGAGGAGGTTGGGAGATCCGGGCCGTGAGAATAATTTCAGCAGAGAATCACCTATTATGGCCGTGTCAATGTAGTCATCCGCTCTTTGCTAGCGATAAGGCTTCACTGAGTGCTAGTTTCTCCGCCATCTCCGGACTAGTGACGTGAGGTATTTTTTCGATAGTCCCTCGATGAAGGAACCTTGTCTACTCCGGGGATGTAGATGCCAATACCTGCACAATTTTCTTTCAAAGAGATAGCTCCATCAAAGTAAATGCATGTTCCGTCCTGAGGGCGACGCATGAGCTCCATGTATGCGATAAGGCATGAACGGACGTTCCGCCATAAATTACTAGATTGAAAGGAAGTGAGTGTGAGTCGGTAGAGATAACGATGGAGACCGGTGTGAAAGGTTGACCTCAAAAACGAATTTATTTCTCCCATACCAAATTCCGTTGCATAAAGTGAGGGATAGCTCGACAATGTTTTTGGAGCGTCGTCGATTAAATCACGCAACCGAGAGGTGCGGCGATTGTTGTCGAAAGTGATGGACGGGTTCGAGAATTGGGACATATACCATACTTGACTGCTAGGGGCAATGGAAAAAGATATGTGTATCGGAGACATCTGTGGCTTGACAGAGAGGGCAAGTGGGATCGCATGGAAGGTGGCGTCGAAGGAGATTTTGCGGGGTAGGGAGGGAATCTGTGAGGATTCTCCACACAAAGTGAGCGATCCTGGCTGGAATATTAAGTTTCCAGAGTTTTTTCCAGACTTGAGAAGTACCCGTGCTGGAGTTCCCAAATTCAAAGGAGCCGAAGGTCGAGCTCGGAGAGTGCATGATGGTGTGATACGCCGATTTGACGGAAAATTTACCATTTTTGCTATGGGCCCAATACCAGGTATCATTGTGCGTGGATAGTTGCAGGGGAATTGAGAGAATAAGAGCAGCCTCATGTTGTGGGAGGATATGAGATATCAATTCAACATCCCAGCCATTTGTTTCAGGATTCATAAGTTCAGATACCTTCATGTTTGGGGAGTAGTCGCTTGGAATAGGGCTAGTGATAATAAAAGATGGCTTGGGAATCCAAATGTCGCCCGGCACTCGGGTGTTTGCGTCGGAGTGAATACGTTTTAAGCACCCTTCACGGAGAATCTGTCGACTATCCAAAATACTCCTCCACGACCGGGATGGGCGGTGCATTTGGGCATCAAGGAAGGAACAATTGCGGTGGTATTTTGCCTTGTATACCCGAGCGAGGAGAGACGAAAGTTTCGTGATTAGGCGCCACGCCTGTTTTGATAACAGCGCTAGATTGAAAGCCCGAAGATCGCGAAAGCCAATTCCTCCTTCCCATTTAGAACGTGTCAGTGTAGGCCACGATTTCCAGTGGATCTTTCGATTTTTTGTCGTACTCCCCACCGTAAAAGCGAGTCATGGATAAGATGTCGGATAAAAGCGAAATCAGTAAACTTGAAACAACTCATTGCATATGAGGGAATGGCTTGGAGGACTGATTTTATGAGAATTTCTTTGCCTGCTGCTGAAAATTGATGCTTTGTCCAACCTTGGATTTTTTGCCAGACTCTGTCTTTGATGAAACCAAAAATTTCCTTTTTATTCCTTCCGATGACACTCGGCAGCCCAAGGTATTTTCCGTGTGAGGTGACCCGGTTAAAGCCCAAAATACTGAGAATGGAATTGGCAGTATCGACATGGACGTCATCGGAAATAAATACCCGACTTGTCGAGGTTAACAAGTTGGCCAGAAACCTTTTCGTAGAGTTGAATGGCAAAGCGAATGTGTTTGGCTTCTTTTTATCGTGGCTTGTCCGAATAACAAAGTGTCGTCAAAGAAGAATAGGTGCGATATACTCGGCGCCGTGCGAGCGATCGAAATCCTCGAATTTTTGGCGTATTTGTAAGTCCTGCTGAGAAGACATGAGAAAACTTCCGAGCAAATAATGAAAAATATATGGCGAGAGTGGGTCACCCCTGACGGATGCCTCTTTGTGGAGTAAGATGACCACATTCATTACCATTCAAGAGATATGAGAAAGAGACGGTGGTTAGACATTTTAGAACAAGGTCAACAAAGTGGTCGAGAAAAGCCTAACGCAAGCATAGTTTTACGAACAAAAATCCATTCAATCCTATCGAAAGCTTTGCTCATGTCAAGTTTAATGGACATGAGGCCTTTCTTTGATGGGGGTTTAGTGCGAATGTGATGATGAACCTCGTGCGCTAAAAGGATATTATCGTGATAAGTCGACCTGGGACAAAAGCAGATCGAGACTCAGAAATAATGTGTGGGAGAACTACACGAAGTCTATTAGCTATAGCTTTGGAAGCGAGCTTGTAAACAACATTACATAAGCTAATCGGCCGAAATTGCAATAATAGTGTCGGGGTTTTTAATTTTAGGAATGAGGACTATGTGCGTGAAATTCATGGTGTAGTCAAACGAACATTTATTAAGACAGTTAAGCACAAACGAGACTACATCAGAGCCGACAATATGCCAAAATTTTTGATAAAAATCGGGCTCATACCATCGGGTCCGGGGCTTTTGAAAGGTGCATTTGTTTGAGTGCTTTCACAATTTCCGCCTCCGTGAAGGGTTCCGTTAAGGCCTGATTCATAGATGGCGTAACCTTAGAAGCGAGTCCGACACCTTTGCCGGGAGATGTCATTTTCGCCTGCAGGTGGTGGAGGCAAAGATAGAGCCAAAATGATTCGTGATAATCCGCTCAAGGTCCGAGGGGAGTCGCGAAGGGTACCGGAAGGGTCTTTAAGCTGAGCTATATGGTTGTTGGATTTTCTTTTACTGGCATAGGCGTGAAAAAATTGTGTATTTCTGTCCCCCTCCTTATACCAGTGTTGTTTGGCCCTTTGCTTCCATTTGATGTCTAGTTGGTCAAGCAAAAGATCAAGTTTTATTTGCAGCTGTTGTAGTTCGGCTTTTGCTTCTTCAGAGATAGCTCCATTTTTCAGAGAGAGGATGCGTTTCTTTATGGTTTCAATATCACTATTGGTGTCCCTCTGGTTGTGCTTGCTCCAATTTATAAGGCCCAAAGAGCATTTCTCAAGTTTTGCTGGCAGATTCGAAAGACTATCATCCCATTGTTGCTTTATTACTTCTTCAAATTCCTTTTGTTTCACCCAACATGTTTCGAAGCGGAAAACTCGTCGCTTATTTTGTCTGAACAGATTCGGATTGCGGCTCTAGACTCGGATATGGATAAGGGAGTGGTCCGATGCGAAGGTAGAGCAGTTAAAAACCCGCGTCCAAGGGAAAAGGTCATGCCATAGTGAGTTGCATATAGCCCGATCGAGTCTAGCTCTTTGGGTGTGAGGTGCAACCAATAACCTGTTCCAGGTGAATTGTGGACCTTCGATGCCCAGGTCAAACATGTTTAAATACGTGAGGGTGTCCCGGAAAAGGTTCATTTGCCAATTAGCTCGAGGGTGACTGCCTTGGAATTCCGATTGAGTTAGAACCTCATTGAAGTCGCCACAGATTAGCCAAGGAAGTTCGGGTTGGAAGCTAGATTTCAAGGTGGCTCCAGCTTTGCCTTGAAGTTGCACATTTGGTTCCCCATATATACCAGTCCAGCGAAATGTTTGCCCCGAAAGTTCCACCTCCACATCAATATACCGATCAGAGAAATTGTGAAGAGAGACGTGAGTATCTTTGTGCCACAAAAGAGCTAGTCCTCCTGAGCGGCCACGGGCGTCAACAGAAAAACCATAGAAATTTAGTGATTGTTTGATTTTGTCAATAACTGAAGACTTGCACTTGGTTTCACACAAGAACACCAGTTGGGGAGATTTGCTACGGATGAAAACCCGTAGTTCTTGAATTGTCCGGGGATTCCCCAGGCCCAGGCAATTCCAAGCGATGATACTCATTGTGCTCGGCGGGATTGGCCATTGCCAATCTCTGCCACTGGTATTTCGTTGAAAGAATCCAAGGGGACAGTAGGGGTAGTTCTGCTCTTTTTTCCGGAGGAGTCTTCGTGAGTGTTAGTGGATGAGGTCAGGTCAGTGAAACTCGAAGGGAGTTTTCGTTTGGATGGTGGAGAGGATTTTTGTGGGGAAAGATTCGAGATAGGGAGTTTTTTACGGATTGAGACGATACGTCGAGCTAATTTTTCGGGGGGTGTCGAGTTCCATATGGACCGGAACAAGAAAAGGACTAGATGGGGTAAGAGGAGATGAAGGGTTATTGTTGAGTGGTGTGCAGGGAGGGGACGATAGTGTGGATAAGGGTGGTAGGCTGGGGTCGATTATGTGAGGAGGTTCGATGGCTTTAAAATTTTCAGACGAACTACGATTGTTGAATGGGGACGAGGGGTTTGGGTCGGGGGTGTCATCCGGGGTTGTCAGCAGCGTGATGGGATGTATTGTGGGGGGGGTTTATAGTAGCAGGGTCTAGGGGTTGGAGACAGGTTCAGATGCGGGGTTCTGCTGGTGCACTTGCGAGGGGGGGTGCTAGGAAGATCAGGGGCATGGTTGTGTGTTTCTGAGGTGATGACAGTCAGCAGGATGTCGTTTTGTAAAGGTGAGGGTGGGTGGGTGGGATTATCTTGTTGCAGTGAGGGTGAGAGGCTTGGGGAATTGGTATTTGCAGCTCTGTTGTTGGTGTTAAGGGTACGGGAGCTGGTAAAGGGATTCGAGAGTAGAGAGGCACGCATCCAAGGTCCGTAGAGGTTACCCGTGTTTGTGTCGGGCTGGTTTAGGATTTTTGTTTCGCATTCACGATCTCTGTGGCCTATAATGCCGCAGAAGTAACAGAAATTTGGCAATCTTTCATACTTCACAGGGAGGATAAATTCAACCCCATTGAGAGAGGCTTTGACCACTCGTCTGAGGGGTTTTGATATATCCAAGTTGACCCGAATCCTCAGGAATCTACCAATGGCTAAACCCTCTGAATCCACGTCTAGAGCAATGAAAGATCCAATGGTGTTAGCCACTGTGGTAGCAAATTCTTTGTTCATTAATCCGATCGGCGTGTTGTGCAGTTGAATCCAAAAGGGGCAGGTATTGATGACTAGTTGGGATCCAATTTGAGCTGTTGAAACTTCGGAGAGGGCAAGGAGAGTTCTATCGAAGAGCCACGGGGACCCCGCGATTATTTTTGCTTGTCAACTCTGTTTCGAAATTGAAATAGGACTGTGTTGTCGCCGATGGGTTTGCACGATAAGCCGTGACGGGGAGACCAGAGCCTTTTGAACATGGATGCAATGGATTCAAAGTTGATGGTTCTGGGGATAGCACCTTTCCAACCAGACAGAGGGTGCCGTCGAAGTCATTGAGGTCGTCGGAGTTCAGGGGTATGGAGGTGTTTTCTTCGTCGTTGAGAGTTAGGTTGGAGTAGAGGGATGTGAGGTCTTCCGCCATGGGTGGGGGAGAGAGGCAGAGTTCAGTCCCGAGCTTCTGAGGGGTGAGCCAAATATGGAGCAGACGCGGAGCTCTTCACGGAGTGGGCAACCTGAAAAAACAGACAAACAAAGAAAAAGACAGGGGAATGGGTGTTAGAAAAGAGGTTACTGACAGAGAGGGGGAATAAGGAATGTTGGTCGAGATCCAGTCGTAGAATATCCACGATGGACAAGACAAAGAAGAAGGAGACGGCGCTAAGGAGGCATTAGGGCATCCTAGGACCTGGAAAGTTGAGATAGGTTGAGGTGGTACCCGCATTTAATACTAGTTGTTGAAGAGGTACTTTTGAAATTGAAAACGTTTGGGACCTAATGAATTTACTTACCAAACAACTGTCTTTCTGACAGAATCTCGTTTAATTTAAGCTCCAGAATTGTAGAATTAAAATAAATTATATTTTGTGTACCAGTAAAAATATGTATATTATAATTTACTAAAAATCCATTAATCCAAATGGAGTCTAAAGTCAAGGTGGTTTCCAGTTTTCTTGATTAGTTCACTAATTTCTCCATAAAATAAAATTCTGAGGCGATCTGAACCTAATCTTCTATTTTGATGCGATCTAAACCTAATCATCTTTGTTGCAAAACTGCAGTAAGCAATTCTTTGTAGACAACATTAATTTGTCCTGGAGGCACTTGTTTGTATTTATTTATTTATTTAATTTAAAATATATAAAAGTGGTGTGGATCCGATGAATTACTTAGGTGTGTGTAAATAATTATAGAAGTTGACCTTTTTCGAAGTGTATACATATTTAATCATATAACTGGCATGGTTAGCACGTCCAACCACTCGAAGCTTGAGCTCTTTCCTCTAAGTGCTTCCCATAAAAGTGGTGTGGATCTGATGACTTACTTCTTACTTCAAAAAAAAATTAAAAAAATAAGTAATTCTTCTTTCGTTCCAAAATTTAAATAATCTGATTGGATTTCGAAGTTCTGACAAAAAAGAAAAAAAAATTGGGGGAAATTTTTGGAGTCACTTTAAGGGCAAGTAACATTTATATATATATAGTAATTAATTATATTTAGTTGTATGAAGACATTGAGATACTCACACGTACATAATTAAAATAAACGTAGTATATCCCTCAAAAAAAAAAAAAAAAAAAAAAAGGTAGTATAAGTATGTGTTAGGAAATTTTAAGATTGTCCAATAATTTGTGCTGATTTATTAGGTTATCTAAGCGACCTGGGACATATGAAAGGAACTCATTACTATACAATAATAATTATAATTATAAGAAGTAGAAGATAATAAATGTGCAACCAATGCTCCCCCAAGTCCTTACTTCCTTTCGATTCCCATGCCTTCTTCATAAGATATATACAAGGGCGGAGGTGGGGGGCACTCCGGGCTTCGCCCCACCCATTTTTTCAAAAAAAAAAAAACAAAACTTACACTAGAATTTATTTTTTAAAACAAAATTAATTATAATTTATATGATTTTAGTGTATTAGACGGCCGTTTTCCTGTTTTCAGACGCCCCACGCCAATTTTATTCATGGCTCCGCCCTTGGATATATATATATATTTATTATTTGTTATTTGTATGTGTATTATCTTCTTTTCACCAAGATTTATTTCTTTTGAGTTCGGATATTTATTTATATTGGATATTATATGCAACAACTAACAAGTTCTATATACCACACATATTTTTTTTTCCTAGATAAATACATGGTATTCTTTTAAGTGAGAAAAATAAAACATGCCATATATTTAGCCCACATAAAATTCATTTATCCAACCAACCAAGTTAGCTTTCTAGTGGAGCACTAAATAGTAGCATGTGAGGTGATTTATGAAAATTAATGGTGTCCCAATTACCCAAATTTCCATTATACCATTAAAGCCATTATTGCACACACAACAACTTCCACAAATATCCAACCAATCTACTTAACCCATCTTCATTGCTCGAAAGTCTAAACTAGGACAATCGGAAGTCCCATTTCACCAATTTATTTTCTTTAACAAACTTATAATAAATTCTTGATGGGATAAAGTACCCTGCCAAACTTTAGGCCCCAATCATTTTGTTGCCCTCAACTATTAGGTCAATATCTTTAGTCCTCAAATTTCAGTAAGAAATACATGGATACATTAAGAAAACTATATACTTTACGCCCATTTCACCATATTTTAGATGCACTACAAACATAATTTAGAACTTTGATTTTAATTTTATGTAGTATCTTGTATTGTTATACCACACATATACACAATAATATATAAATAGTAGTTTTTACATACTTATTAACAAGTATATATAATGTAAGAGAACATGTATTTAGAAAGTACCGCTCATTCTTGAATTTTTACTCGAATGTGTTAATGTTCGAATTTTTCAAACATTATTACTCTTTCGAATTTCTTCCGATTTCGATTATTTCTCTAACGATTAATATTTCAGTTTTGAGGAATTATTTTTTAGAAGTTAAAAGTTCATTTTTTAACTTCTTAGAAGTTACATGTAGTGGATGGAGGTTTGTTCCTTAATCTTTGCGGTGGTTATGCTTAAAAAGTTATTCTTTGGAGAAGTTACAAACATCTCTATTTAAAGCAAATCATTTCCCGCATAAGTGGACTCTGATTTCTGCATCCGATTTTTAAGAGTTCATCTTCCAGCCTTTTTCATACCGGAAAAATTCTACGAAGATCGTGATACCAGGAATGTTGGCAACATTGTTGACATCATTTTCAAAACTCGAATGTTGGGTGTTTATGGGAGATAGATTTAGTGTAGAACTTGAATTTTGAGTGCACTAAATGTATCTCTCATGTTTTGTAAAGGAGTCTTTATCGCTTTTGGAGACACAAGGAGTTGTTCTTTCTAGTTTTCTTGTTTACTTTGTATTTTTATATTTTGTAAACAACATCATCATTTGAAGAATTTTTGTTCTAATGAACGCCGTACAAATATTTTATACTTGTACAAAAATTTTAATCTCTTTTGTCTTGTCTTTAAATCTATCTTTATTTCATACATTGTGAAATTGTGTTTTTGATTAAAAGTCTTTTTGTGTTTTGCAAAGTGTTGGCATCACTTTTGATCGCACAATCGCATATTCATTAGAATTTGACCTTCAATTCTTTGAGAATGTATCTTCATTTAAATTTACCCATAGCACTAATTATACCGTAGACCAAATATGACCAAAATTAACCGGATAAAATTTAGAATTTGGTTTGAAAAGTAAAGAAAAGTGATTCGGGATAAAATACGCGAACCGATCCCTAGTGTAAAAACCGAGCTTTTGGGCTTAATATTAGTCACCTAGCAAGAGCTCATGATGGGGCGCATCGGCACGAGGCCTATTAGACGAGAACTGCCTTGACTAAGGTAAATAGCTCGGTCTCGGTTTGGGAGATTTTAATGAGATAAGATTTGGTAACAAATGTCTGACAAACACACGCGTAATAAACCTTAGATCCCTGTAACCATTGCGGGAATCACAAAAAGCCTAGCCAATTATTTCTGTAAATACCCCTTCAGCAGGCATGGATTACATTACATGCTCTGCACAATTCTTTCTTATACATGTTTTTTACTCTCTTTCTTTGAGAAGTTGACTTGAGCAGCGTCGGAGAAGGTATGCTGGGAGAAAACCTCCGCCCTCATTCTAACCCTCTGTGTGTAGGTTTAGGTTGGTGCTGTGGCGGAGCTGGAGGTGGAGATTTTTGGTCGAACTAAAAAGAAAAAAACAAATCTTGATATATGGAGTGTTTGCAATCATCGGGAAAAAATACTTTATTTTATAGTATTTGCAAATGCGACTTTGTTTCGATTCTACTTCGTTTAATCATAATCTAAAAGTAGGAAATGAATGTTTTAGATTTCTAATTCTCGCTTTTGATCGACTTTTACAAATAAATAAATATTTTTATAACTTTTTCATCAAACAAACAACTTCTCACTATATTTTTTTTTTGTCGAACGATAGAATTTTATTATAACAACTCAAAAACTAAAATTACAACTACAATCGTAGCCAATGCGGATTAAGAAACACAAGCCCTAACTAACTAAAGCGGGGAATTGGTAAGAAACCAATTCCGATTCACATGGACTAAAAAAAAAGCAAAGAGAATTGGAAACTTCTCACTATATTCGCAAATACTCCAAATTTCTAATGACCAACTACCTTTAATTATCAATTTTTCTAAATGAAGAACTTCATGCAAAGTGCAAACACTCCCATTGTTAGTAGCCTAATTCCATAGTGCTTTCTAAATTTTCAAATACCCAAATTAGTCATCGTCATTCCGTTTACTTCCCTTTCACCTAATTCCCGCTAATCACGCCCTCTTTCTCCACACACACACACACACACACACACACTACACACACATTTCCTTCCTTATGTCCAAAAGACAAACATTAGCAGACAGCGCCACCGCATACCATGTCCATCCTCCCTCTCTTCTTCCTCCTACTCTCTCTCCTCCCTTCCGCCTTCTCTCTCTCCTACCCCTTCAGTAAGTACATTCACCATCAATCTTATCTCCTCCTCTTATGATTTAACTAACTATATGTTACTGTAATTTTCTAACTAACTAAACTAACTCATTCTTGTTTTCTTGCTCTCTTTCCCACTTCTCTGTAGCTTTAAGTTAATTTCCCCCTTTTTCTTTATTTTGACAGACTACAGTTTGCACATTGACTGCGGCGGCCTCGTGAACACCACCGACGCCTTCCACACCACCTGGCTCTCCGACCGTTTCTACCGGCGGCGCCACCTCCGTCGTCTCCGAGCCTCTCCGCTTCCTCCACCAGCAGGAAAAACCCTCCGCCACTTCCCCATCTCCTCCGGTAAGAAGAACTGCTACTCCATTCCCACACCCACCGCCGGAGGCCGTTACTTCCTCCGCACATTCACCGTCTACGACAATTTCGACGGTAAATCCCACTCCCCCTCCTTCGATGTCTCCGTCGAGGGCACTTTAGTCTTTTCCTGGAGATCCCCTTGGCCCGAATCGGTTTCTCGCTCCGGCGCCTACTCGGATCTCTTTTTTTACCACAATAAAACCGTCGTCGACCTTTGCTTTTACAGCATCGCTACTGATTCTCCGGTAATCGGGTCTTTAGAGTTGACCCAGATTGACAACAAAGCTTATGATTTCGAGTCCGCAAAAAACTCCAGTAATTACATTTTGGTCAATTACGGGAGGTTTTCATCCGGGTCGGATCAATGGGGACCCGGATTTAGCAACGACACCGATTTTTTCGGGCGGTCGTGGCAGTCCGATGCAGAGTTCCGGCTGGAATCTGTCTCAATTGCTAATGGGGTAACGATTAAATCAATTTCTGCTGAAAAACCTATAGCTAATGTCGAAATTAGCCCTAATTACTTCCCTAAAAAGCTTTACCAGACCGCGGTTATGGCGGAGGGAAATGGGGGTGGGGTTTTGGAGTATGAATTGACTGTGGATGCTAAGCTTGATTACTTGCTGTGGTTCCATTTCGCGGAGATTGATGTGAACGTGACGATGGCCGGGCAAAGGGTGTTTGATGTGATGGTGAATGGGGAGAATGTGAATAGAATTGATGTGTACAATAAGGTTGGTGGTTTTGCTGCATATGATTGGAGCTATGTGGTTAAGAATTTGAGTAGCACTACTTTGAATGTGAGGCTTGAATCGGTGGTGGGATCGCCGATCATTTGTGGGCTTGAGAATTATGCGATTGTGCCTGTTGATCTCAAAACTATTCCTGATCAGGGTATGTGTGCAATTGAAAGATCCAATTTTTGTTTGAATTATGATTGTGTTGATGCTGGATTGTTTAGGAGAGATGTAGGGAAAGAACGAATTCGTGTTTCTTGCTTAAGGAGTCTTTGCAATCACTGAAAAAGCGATTCTCGGCTTTTGGCTGAAAAAAAATCACTTATGGATCCATTAAGTTGTTGCAAAAAAGTTGATTATATGTGGATGACTATTTGATTAAACATGGATTCATTAAAGTGTTTGCAAATGCCAATTTCTCGCTAATAATTTGATTCATTTAATCGAGAATCTAAAAGCGGGGAGTTGTGAGCTTTAGATTTGATTCTCGCTTTTTATTTTTATAAACAAATAAGCACTTTTACAACTTTTTCACCAAACATTCTCGATTCGATTTTATTTGCAAGCACATTATCAACGTCGATTATCAACTACGTTTATTCGGCTAATAAATCATTGTGATTTATTCAGCAGAATAAAAGTAGTTGAGAATCATAAGTTGATATTGTAAACACTTCCATAGTTGTTATTATGAAACTGTTCTTGAGGAATTATGAAATTGCTATTGTGATTATCAGGGTTTTTCGTTTTCCCTTTTCATTCAATTGTTTATTATTTGTTTAGGCTTTGTGATTTTGAGGATGGTCTGTCTGGGGGCGAGTTTATAAAAGGTGGGAGTGGGGTTTGTATGCATTTGGTAATTGGCACCCATAGTGGGAAGTACTTAGAGAAGTGAAAGCTTGTACGGTACCTTAATGCTTTTCAGAACACAAAAAGTACTTTTTTATGGTCTGAGCCAACACTTTTGCAGTTACTGCAATGAAATCACTCAAGGCTTCACTTCGTGTGCCGGACAGAATGGGGTGGAATGGAGATCCGTGCGCCCCTTCAACTTGGGATGCTTGGGAGGGTGTTACATGTCATCCCACAAAAGACGGATCTGCCCTCGTGATCTCCCAAATGTAAGTGTCTTTACACTCTCTGAAAGTGTTCATTTGAATGAGAAAGATATTGTAAGAATATGAGCAGAAAGTTGAACTGGCATCATTGCGCTAATTGCATAGTTTGTGACACTGTAGTTCTTTAAATTTTCATCGACTTAACCAGGCCCTCCATCCTACATGTTATAGCAAGCTGACTATAATTCTTTAAATTGTCATCGACTTAACTAGGCTCTCCATTTCTTCATGTTGTATTGCTGTATTCTAAAGTAGATTGCTCTGTAATACTTTTCAATTTTTTTTTGTTTTGTTTTGTTTTCAGAGATCTTGGGAGCCAAGGCTTGAAAGGTTATATCAGTGACCAAATTGGCCTTTTGACGAATTTGGTAAGCCTGTAAGTATCTTTTAAAGTTCTACATATTATTTTATTTTCTTTTTGTTTCTTCCCATTGATTGATGATTGAATTGTTATTGTTGCTCAAATAGGTAGTAGTTGTCTAGATTTACTTGGTTGTGCTTACCGAGTCTTTTGTGGGTGACAGTATTAAACTTTTAGTCTTCAGCTCAAATTAAATATTTCAAAGGTCTTCTGTTTGTTGAGGTTGAACCCTGAAAAAAAAAACCAGAGAAAAAACAATGGTTTTTGTATTGACACGGAGCAGCAACCACCCACACACCTGTTTTTGGATTTCACTACATATTTAAAATATAAGCTACCATCTGATCCTCAATTGAACGCTTTGCTTCAATATGAATTGATGTTAATTACTATTCGTCATGGATAACTATTAAGTGCTTTACTTCGTTTAAATATGTTGAATAGGTGATTTTTCAATGATAACATAAGTCTGCTAAACAACAATGATAAACTTCCTCAAAGATGTGCTTAAGATTTCCTTTCATCATTATTTTTATTTTGTTTCTTCTGGATTAACTTAACAATCTGTTGAAATCATTTAATGTGCAGGAACTTGAGTTCCAATTCACTGGGAGGCAATATACCCTCAGGGTTGGGTCAACATTCTCTTGTAAAGCTGTAAGATCACTTTACCTCGTTTCCTCTTGTTGAGATCTTTTATTTTGTGTCCCAAATATCAAAATGAGACCTGTTGTTGATGCTTGGATTCGATCAACAAGACCTACAAACTTTTCTACTCTCACGTCTGAGGCTTTATAATTTAGTGCCCTTAATATGGTTCAAGTGTTGATTTCAGCTCAAAATCGGAACATTTCAATATTAATTAAGGGATAATTACAAAAGACCCGTGAGGTTTGGCCTAATTACACAAAAACCCAGGGATGTTTCAAAATTACAAAAATCCCCTAAAAGTTTGATTATGTCTTAAATTTAAGGGCATAAATGTAATAATTCTAGAAATATCAGGGGCATTTTTGAAATATTTTTTACATATTGAGGAAAATGTAAGCGAAATCAAACCTTAAGGTTGTTTTTGCAATTTTCAAATATCTATTGTTTTTTTGAAATTAGCCCAAACCTCAGGGTTTTATTGTAATTATCCCATTAATTAATTGAAAGCTTAAATTGAAGCAAATTGTACTTGAATGGTTCATATATTCACGATGACTAAATATCTAGAAAACAATATAGTGACACTACATCTAATTTTCGACATCAGCTTCAGTATTTTCCTATCTTTTTCCATGTTCTATTGATGCAGGGATATATCAAATAACAAGTTTACTGGGTATATACCAGATAGTCTAACTTCGTCCAGCTTGCAGCTTGTGTAAGTTGTGAGATTTTTATGTTTGTTTAAGATTAATTTCTAATCATAGTATACAGATGGATTATGGAGATGCAAAAATATCTCCTAATTCAAAGAAATTATCACAATTCACAGGCATCCACATTATACATAGTTATGATCATACATTTACTTTCTTTTTTAATCTTAGTCATGTTATGTTTGCTCAGGTTACTGAATGATAACTTACTGGAAGGGCAAGTTCCCGAGGAACTTTATTCGATTGGGGTTCATGGTGGAGCTATAGAGTATGTCATGCACAAGTTGAATCACTTAAATATAACTCGATATCATTTTTCTTCGCCATGTTATTTTCTTATGGGTTAATACAAAAACTACCCCTGAGGTTTAGTCTAATTACGAAAAAAACCCAGTTATCTTTCAAAATTACAAATGCCCCCTCCCCCCGACATTTGTTTCTCTTACCAACCACCCTCAAGAGGGGTGTATTTGCTAGGTAAATTGAGGGTGTTTGTAACATTTTAAGGGGGTATTTGTAATTTTAAAAGAAAATTGGACTTTTCCTAATTAGGCTAAACCCAAGGGGTAGTTTTTGTAAGTATCCCTTATCTTTCTTATCTAATAGACCAGATGTTTTCTTTTGCAGCCTTACTAGTAATAAAGGATTGTGTGGTGTACCTTCGCTGCCGAATTGTCCTCTGTTTTGGGGTAAACATGGCTTATCTACTGGTGGCAAAGTTGCAATAGGTCTATCATGTCTGGTTATTATTTCTGCACTGGGGCTTGGATTATACTATTGCTTTGTCTGGAGGCGGCGTAATGACTATGACTTCGGTTTACCTCATGAAATGATGTGTAAGTTCATTTCCAAATAACTAGATTGAGTCCAAATAACTAGTTGCAATAGGTCTATCATGTCTCGTTATTCTCGTTTCTCTATTGGTATTCAAATAAAAAAAATACAAAGAACTGAATTTTCATTAATAAGAGGCATGATTTCCATGATTTCATTCCAATGCACTCTGTACACGTGATTTGTGTTTCACAACTTAGGGATAATTACAAAAAAAAAGTTAATTACAAAAACACCCTTGAGGTTTCGACTAATTACAAAAAAAACCAAGAAGTTTTTGAAAATTGCAAAAAAAAACCTTGAGGTTTGATTCTGTCTTTCATTTTTCCCCTTCATAAGCAAAAAAAAGTCATCAACCCTCCTGATATTTTTAGAAATATTACAGTTACCTGTTAAATTTTAGACAAAATTAAACATGAGGGAGTATTTTATAATTTTGAAACATCTCTGGGTTTTTTGTAATTAGCTCAAACCTCATAGGTGTTTTTGTAAGTGTTCTCGTAAGTATCCCTTACAAAAAATACCCTCGTGGTTCAGTTTAATTACGAAAAATACTCTACTATCTTTCAAAACTACAAAAACTCCAGATTACTCAGGGGTATTTGTTACATAAATATCTAAAGGAGGTATTTTTAATATTGAAAAATAAAATATTTTTTTTGTAACTGGGCTAAACCTCGTGGGTAGCTTTTGTAGTTTATCCTTTTACCTTTTTGATTCATATCATGTCATTTTTATATCCAAGATCTCATCAAGTACTGATGTTTTGTTGCTCTATTTAACTATAATGTTTTTCACAGCTCTTGCTTCAAAGAGAAATCGATACCAACGACAGAAATCCTTGATGGCTCTCGAAATGGAAAGCCAACACGCCAAAGGATTTATACCGACTTACAACGTCAGCTGATTGGCATCTTCTATAAAGAAGAAACAGAATTCTATACAGATCTATTTGCCACGATGATGTAGGTAAGAATATTGACCGTGCCCATACAAACGCAAAGTTCATTCTCCTCCGGTTGAAATTACGATTTTTTATAAGGGTTATTAATCTAATTATACAAGTCGGGGAGGGCTTTCGCCATTTTTTGAACAGCTTGTATTAGAAATTAGATTGGGTTCTTCCAAAAGAGCCACATTGTTTGTAATTTGCAGTGTAATATTCTTGTGGTCAAATATTGATAAGAAATCGAAAAGTGAGGGGCAATGCCCCCACATTATAGCATGACCAGTTTTTGTTAGTTAGTAAACATATATACGATGTAAAACTACTTTGTTTGGTGAGCTTGTAATACTGTTTCAATAGCCGACATATCATTCTTCTACTTTTACATGTTTGATAGGTATTTTTAACCTATGTTTTGACATCTTAGTATAGTTTTCTTCCTAAATGATATATATATATATATATTTCTAACTTACTTGTGGTTGAGAGTTTCTATAGCTTCTCTAAAGTGTAGCCTAATTATTTAGTTATTTTTTAAGATTACAAATGACACTTAAGGCATTACGAAAACCCCAATTATATATCTGCTTAACAAGTCCCCTCAACAATAGGTGCACTTAGTAAATTCTAAAGATAGTTAATTTTTTTTTTAATTAGACTGAACTGTACTTTATAGTTGACCCTATAGCCCCCAATAACAATAATACTTTGGCATCGAAGAATCGAACCAATAACAAGAATTCTTTTTCGATGGGCTCAAGAGTTGCACCACCCACGAATTCCTCATCACCGGTGTCTTCTTCGCCACTCCGCTTGCAATACCACTGCTAGAAATGGGGCTAAAGGGTTTTACGGTGAACCATCTCCAATTTCGACATATTGCTTGGAGGGAAGACTGCAGAATAATATGAGATACTATAGAAAATATGTGTATGCAATCCCTTAAACATGCCTCAAATGGAGTATTAATAAGTGAACGAGAGGTAGGTTTTCCTTGAATTTTGGATTCTGTTACGGGTTTCTTGCTGACAACATAACTATGTTATTTTAGTCAGCATTATGTCATCTTACCCATTAGTAGCTCAGTCATATACTCTAATCATTCATAAACTCTGGAGCTTATGAGATAAACTCGGTCATCAATCATATTAAGCATCAAAAAGTGAAGGGAATGATACGTCGACCCAAGCTATATTGAAGCTTGTCAATTCTTTGAGCGATTACTGAACAAAGATATATGAACATCAGCTTTAGCCTTTAGCTACTTAGGCATTTAGGCCTATTTTGGCCCAAAAGACTCTACAACCCAACCAACTTGCCCAGTTATTGTTGGAAATATTATAAATATTTAACGGTGAATGAGAAATTATTCTACCAAAAGGTGATTTGTCATTTAGAATTATTCGAATTGAAAAGGTTCATCCGAATAGTTGTGTTGTTTCGTTTGAAACCAATGGACGTGTCTGTTCGAATAAATGGACATGTATGTTCGACGGTTGTGTTGTTTCACTTGTGACTTTTAGTAATCTATATATATCCCAAGAATCAGATTATTTATGAGTATTTGCATATTAATTTTGCATAAAAAACACGAGCATATATTTTGTCAAAATTTTCCCGTAAAAGAGAGTACAAAATATTCGAAGTTCGCCGTCTCTTGTTGTTTGAGTGCTACTACGACAGAGGAGACCGCAGATATCTTGGGAAACGTTTCTATTCAACCGTGGGCACCGTGAAGCGGGGCAAATCGTCTTAAAGACATAGAGTCGAACTCTAGCCTCGGTCTAATTTTCTGCATTTTCTATAATTTTGTTTTTCGGGAATGCAAGTAAGTTTTCTAATTTAATTTGAATATAATATCGCACGTGTTAAATCCCAAATGATTATGTATTAATGCTTTGGGCGGCCAGAACTAGTTCCTCGACCCACTATATATGATAATATGAAGGCCTTGATTTAGGCTCAGTTAGACCAGCTTGGCCCAATAGCCCCGATGACCAAACTTTGGTCTTATCATTCTTGAGGAACAAATATAAAGAAAACGAAAATATATGTGTGTGTATATCATTACTATTCCTTTTGTATTCTTAATAGAAACAAATTAAATATTATCCGTGTGAAAGTATTAAACAGTGTGATGATTCTAAAAAGTGTTTTCAAACAAGGCTGACCCATAAACTATTAATTTGGGTAAAAATAAGGTATATCAAAGCATAAAAAGACAGCCGAGGACGCATTCTATCGCACAAAAAAGAGAGATGACAAAGTACACAAAGTCCGCCAATTAAACTGAAAATGGGAATCTTTTAATTGTTTCCCATTGATTGGTAGAATTTTTCAAAAAGTAGCTAAGATACATGGAACAGACAACATAGTAGGTTGTAAAAGATTTGGTTTATTTTACAATATAACTATATATGGATCCACTTACATATATAAAATTAATGCTATGATTTCCTTTTATTTTTAATTTTGGGCTCATCACTACTGAAAAAAGTAATGTTTATGCAATACTTAACCTACGTATTTTTATCATTTCCCTTTTTTTATTTTAGCATTGTCAATTTGTAGAGATAGAGATAGAAAGAGACATGACTTGGTCATGGGGAGTAAATTTATATGAGAACAACTGTTACACCCAAGGAGAAATTGAGACTCTAGCTGGCTAACAATAAATGTCTTATTATGAGAAAATAATAATAAAAATATAATAATAATAATCCTGAAATTAGGCAGTAGGGGAAAAAAGAAGCCAACTTCTAGATGTTTTTATAAGCAAATTACAAAGATTTTTGAGCCATAATAATAAAATTAAAAATATCTTGTCTTTCCTCAAAAAAAAAAAAAATATATCTTATGTCTTGTCCTGTAGAGTGATATTTACACTAATTCCAGGCTGAAACTCACACATCATAATCAAGAATTATGCCTTTTGACTGGACTAATCAGAATTAGAATCCATTTAAATAATGGGAAGCAATCTTTGCATGTGGGGCTTTTATTTAATTAATATTGATCATTTAGAGGTCTACATGTAATCTGTTGGTTAAGCATGCAAATAATAGTTTTTTATTAGTTGCTTTAATTATTACAAATGAAGTGATGAGTTACACATAGCCACGTCAACGTTTGGAATACTACAGAAAAAATTATTATTACTCTAAGAATTAATGTATATATTATATTAGACTTGTTATGGAACTGCACCTAACAATCACCTAACAAAATATTGTACCAACTTGCACAAAATATTGAAATAATATGAGGAATTCAAAATAATAAGAATATGTGAACCAGTGGTCATAGAGTACCCCTAGATAGCTAATACAAGTTGCATATACTTGACTTGGTACACCTCGTTATACGTAACAAAGTCTTCTCCCCCAGAAGCCATTATATTTCTCGACTTTCCTTCATTATATTTAAATATTACATTTTAATTAAGACTAAATTAGTTTCCACTTCACCAATTGATTTGTTAAATTCACAGTTGAATGCATGTTAGAGATCGAAATATTACTTTAGCACAAGGTTGCATAAATATACAAACAAAATTTATTTTGTGTGAATACTTTCCAGAAAAATAGTCTTACTCTATTTCACTAATACAAGTTGACTAAAATTTAAAAAAAGCAAATCTACATTTGATGAAAGTTCCGAGAAAAACAAAAACCTAAACTTTGAACTTTTTTTGTCATGTTAAATTTCCTATAATTCTTTCAGTTTTTGGTTCACTTTTTTCCAAACTCATCAATCACAAGGGAAAGTGGTTTATACCACAAATCAAATAATTCTTGAATTTGCAGTGAAATATTGAAGTTTGTACCTAGACGACTAATTGAGCCAATTTTTTTTTTATATCAGTAATTGAGCCAATTGGCACATAAGTTAGGGTAAGATGAGGTAGCATGATATGATGAATGCTTATCTGCAACAGAAGAAAACAAAAAACAAAAAATCAAAAAGTAGCCAATTACTACAACCTACCAAGTTGCCAAAACTGATGTTGACTTTGTAACTATAGGTTTGTGCGTGCAATGCATGTCGGCAACATATATAGCCACCTCTCAAATTCTCATATATACGTACTAATCTACTTCGTCTTCTTCTTTTTCTTTTTTAAATCCCAAATTGCAAATTCTCATATATACGTACTAATCTACTTCGTCTTCTTCTTTTTCTTTTTTAAATCCCAAATTGATTAGTGATGTGGTGGTAACATTATATTCTTCAAAATCCAAGGTGGAAGTCTACAAGTAAAATGGGTTCTTTCGCTTGCAACACAACAAGTCGTTAGCAGGCAGGGATTTTTCCGCGATAACCCTCCGACGCTCAAGTCGATTAGAGAGTCAAAGAATAATTAGAATTCACAAGACTAGATATTGTAAAAATGAATTTCATACCTTGGAAATGGAATTGGAGGTGATCTTATAGTATCTCGGGCTGAGTTATTATCCACGGTTGTATATGGTCATTTAACCATAGCAGGGCTCATTGAGCCATAAGTACAATTCTTGTTGGGCTTCATTATATTTGGACATTTGAGCCTTTTTAATATATATATATATGTTCATAATAATAAAAATTATGTCGAGACCATCAATTAGTATCCATGGACCATTTAAATCGAACGATTCTTGGGTCAGAAATCTTTTCACTAACTTTATTTCCTTTTCATTATTTTGATTTCTCTTAATGTGATTTGAATATGATTTATATGCAGTTTTTAATTGTTTGTTGTGATATTATTGTTTTCACTACAAGAAAATTCCAATTTACCGACAGAATTTACCGACATAAATAATTTTGTCACTAAATTTTACAGTTACCTACAAAATAAACAATATTATTTTTCTCAAACTATATACCAACAAATTAATGACACAAATTAAATCACCAACAATTTTTAAATTTAACGATAAAAATACTTTATGTATTCACCAACACTTTTAGAATTTGTTGGTAAATAATTAACTATAATGATTTTACGCCTATATATATACACCGATTTTCACTACAGTTGTAGTGTTTCTTGCTATATTTTTCTTATTCTAGCTTGCTAGGTTAATCATCATAAAATCACATTTCATTGAAATATATATTTTTTAATTTGTAGGAGATTAATGTTATCGTGTGTGTGTGTGTACACACCAAAGAAGCTATTCTCACAAGTTAATGTATAACTTATAATTTCAGTTTGGGATACCATATATATTAATTATTATGGCTAAAATTTAAAAAGGACAATATTAGCACATTAGGGCAACTTTTGAAAATTCGAACTAAATTTGTAATTAATCCAACAACCATGAGATCATGGGCATGACACATGAGATATCTGGAAGAAGTATTTCTTAACCAATGAGAAGAGTTATGTGGCACACAGGGTATGATGGTCCTTATTATTACATCTCGTCAACAAAAGCAACTTGGCCGCATTACAAACTTTCCCCCACTTGCTCGGCCTAGTGGCTTTACAAGTAAATTTCCACCATTTTTGTTTTCTTTGAGAAATTTTCTTAAAACATATATATGTATGGGGTGTTGACATTGAAAATGTAGATTTTTTTTTTTGATCAGCAAAGAAAATATATTAATAACTGAGCACAAGGGGTGCCCAACCCCAAAATAGTGGTGTACAATTCAATCTGCGACCTAAACATAGGTTGGCAAAGTAACCGTCAAGTACGATACACAACAAAGTTTCGATTTTTTAGCCCTCAACCAAAGCCACACTCTAACTTTAATGAGTTCGCAAGTTGAGAAACGGATGTATTTTCTGTTGGAAGAAACATCTATTTCTAGCGATCCAAATGCTCCAAATCGTTCCAAACCATATCGAATTCCATTCTTGTTTGATTTCTCTTTTCGCTCGAAGCCCCTCGTGTTGGATAAGATTAATGACGCCTTTTTGCAAAGTAAGGTTTGTACCCTGACCATCGTAAATTTCCATCCATACTTGGTAAGTGAATCCACATGTAAAGAACAAATGTGACACGTCTTCTTCTTCTAAATTACAAAAAGGGCACAAAATACATCCTCCCGACTCAATCGTTCTCCTTTTTTGATTGGTTCTAGTAGGAATTCGGTTTTGTACGAGTTTCCACACGAATGCCGCCACTTTGTTTGGGGCAAACAATTTTGTTCCATGCCGACTTAAGGTTGTTGCTATGGTCCGCTTCTTCGATGCGCAGGGTTTTTTTCGAGAATTTTGTAGGCCTCTTGGCGAGAATATTTCATTAGCATCACTGTTCCACCTCCACACGTCTTTTGCTTCTTGTCCAATTTGTCTTATCCATGACGAGAGATGAGTTCTTGAAGACATCCGATAAAACATTGAAAATGTAGATGAGAAGATATCTTTGCCAAATGGAATTATGAGAATATATATTCAAACAAGTACACATATTCATGTCAATAGTGTGGGTACGTAAACCTTTTCGTTTCTATTAAGCGATGGATTGAGATTTCTATTTCACATACCGGTTCCACTTCATATTCCACTGTAGTGGATGAATGACACGCATAAATTATGGCATCATCTTGTACACATGTTATTCATCCACTACAATGTGAAAGTAAATTGAATAAAAACAAAACATATGAAAGATAAAGAATTGCATCATGCTGATAATGGGGAATAAATTATTGGATAATTTCATAATGGAGTACAATACCCTATTTATACAAGGAGAATACTATCGATCCTTCCAATAAATGGTGGCGGAGGAATAATCTACCAACGGCAAGGTACTATGCTGGGGAGATTATGACACTTTGTAGCAATCCTACAATAGCTATGATAAAATATCTATGTTAAACTATCATTGCATCTCTTATATTTGTTCTTGATGAGAATCATGATTATGATGAATACTAGCTACGCTAACACGCCCCCTCAATTCGAGCGAGGATAAGGGACAAATGTGAAGTTTGTTGCGAAGACGAGAGAAGAATTGTAAGGGCAACGGCTTTGTAAAAATATCCACAACTTGATCAACCGAAGGAACATGGCCAATTTGCACTGGTGACGTTCAACTTTTTGCGAATAAAATGGACATCGATTCAACATGCTTGTGCGAGCATGTAGGATGGATTAGAAGCAAAAGCAATATCACCCGAATTATCAACCCAAATTATAGGAACAACAGGTAAGACAAACACGAATTTCATGAAATAGAGACTTTAACCAAAGAACTTGGATGTAGCATGAGCTAAGGCTGCGATATTCGGCCTCGATCTTTAGAGCGGGAAATAGAAACCTGTTTCTTTAAATTCCAAGAAACAAGATTGCATCCAAAGAAAATACAAAAACACAGAATCTGATTTTTATCATCAAGATCGTGACCAATCGATCAGTCGGAGAAACCAACCATATCAAAGTAAAAGAAGAGTCGGATGCAATCCATAATCAAAAGAACTAGCAAGATAACGAAGAATGCGTTTGAGAGCTTTCAATGAGAATCAATGGATTGGACATAAAGCGAGAGATTTTATTGATTAACTTTGTAAGAGAGCTCGGGATGTGTAATCGTGGCATATTGTAAGGCACCAATGAGACTTACGTATTTAGTACTATCAGGAACAAATTGCCCTCAAAACGAGACAAAGTGTTGGAGGAAACCATAGGAGTAGGAGAGCCTTTAGCTTGAAGCATATCAACTTTAGACAAAATACTCTTAATATAGGAGGCCTGGTGAGATGAATGCCTTGAGTGTGTAGGTGACTTCAATACACAAAAAATGATGCAAGGAGCAAGATCTTTGAGAGAGAAGCGATGAGCCAAACGGTGAATAAGAAGACTTGATAAGCGAATTTGAATTATTTCGATAATAAGGATATCATCGACATAAACAAGAATGTAGATAACACAACCATCTTTAGATTGGAAAAATAAAGAACTATCGACTGAGATCGAATGAAACCATAAGAGACAAGTGAGAATTAATCTTCATATACCAAGACACGGAAGCTTGCTTTAATCCATACAAGGCTTTGGAAAGTTTGCACACCAAGGAGGAATATGAGGGATGAGAGAAACCAGGGAGAGGTGACACATATAAATTTCCTCTTGTAAATCCCCATTCAAAAACGCATTGTTTACATCGTGACGATATGCCAAGAATTATGGTCGCAATGGTAAGAATGACCGGATAGTGGTAGGCTTTACAACAGGATGAATGTTTCTTTAAAGTCAAAGCCAGGAGCTTGGGAGAAACGAGTGCCACAAGCGAGCTTTGTATCGAGATATACTACCATCGCATTTTTCTTGAGCTTAAAGACCAGCGACAACCAACCAGATTTTTGCCAGGAGGTAAAGCGGTCGGTGTCCATGTATGATTTTGAATAAGAGCATGATATTCATCTTTCATGGCCGATGCCGTATGATTTGGATAAAGCCTCGGAGGACGAGTAAGGCTCGAAAAGTAACATCGAGAGGATAAGAAGAAAGATATACCTTTGGTTTAGAGATTCCAACTTTAGATCGTGTAACCATAGGATGAGCATTAGTGTTGACCACATGTGGATCAATGGAGAAGCAAAATCCAGCAAAATGTTAGAAGAAATAGAAACAGGAGATGTATTGCCCAAATGTGGTAGTTGAACAACCAATGGAACAGTAGCCTGAGTAGAATAAGTATCAGATGATGAAGAGAGAGGATGTGTATTAGGGGATAAAGAAGAGTGGAAGAAGGAAATGAAGGAGCATCGACTCATGATTAGGAGAAGAAGGAGGAGGAGGAGAGGATGGAGGAAAAATGACGGTGGAGCACTCGAGGTGTTGGGTGGGAGAAGAGGAAATCTTGGACTCGGTAGGAGGAGGTGCAAAAGGAAAAAAAGGACTCATCAAAAAGAACATGCCTAGAGATGATAACTGCGGGTGGGTAAAAGGATTTTGTAACCTTTGTGAGCATTACTATACCCAATAAAAGTGCCCTTTGTGGATTTAAACTGCAACTTGTGTTTGTTGTAAGGCTTAAGGTAGGGATAAGCTAGACATCCAAACACCTTTAACTTGGTGTAGTCCGGTTTATGGCCATGAAGAAGTTCAAGAGGTGTTTTGTACTGAATAGTTTGGGTAAACAATTGATGAGAAAAGTGGCATGTGAGAAGGCATCATCTCGGTAAAGTGTGGGTAAATTGGACATGCGAGCAAGGCTAGACCCATTTCAACGATATGCTGCGTTTGCGCTCCGTAAGCCATTTTGTTGGGGAGTATAGGGGCAAGAGAGTCTGTGTTGTATGCCATGATCATGAAAATTTTTGTTAGGCTTCGATATTCCCCTCCCCGGTCACTCTGTAGTATTTTGATTTTTAAGTTAAATTGGTTCTCAACAAGATTCTTGAAATGTATGAAGAAGCGCTTTATGAGTATCGATTTTTGTTTTAAAAGGTAAATCCAAGTAAACGTGTATGATGATCAATAAAGCGAGATAATAAGAGTTTCAATGAGATGATTTAAGCTGGGGTTGGTCCCCATAAATCTGAATGTACCAAATCTAAAGGAGAATTATGAATAGCTTGTGATGTGGGAAAAGGTAAATTGTGATGTTTAGCAAGAACACAAGATGAGCATAAAGTAGAATTTCTTTTCATTGAATAAGATACATTACAACTTTTGAGAGCTCTTTCTACAATATCATAACTAGCATGGCCCGACTGACCTATGGTGCCATAAGTCTAAAGCCCGAACTAGAGAAGCGAGAATATCTTTGAAAAGGGATGATCTTGCTATCGAAAGCAGTGAGACTACGAGGAGTGAAGGATTCTTGAGATTTTGTAGGTGGAAATGATAGAGACCATCTTAATGCTGTTCCTCGAGGAGAATTTCCCGTGTAACTTGGTCCTTCACAAAAGACAGAAAAATGGGTGAAATTCAAAAAAGACATGGTTATCTAAAGCAAATTGAGACACACTAATAAGGTTTTTGGTAATATGGGAACATGGACAAGATTTTTAAGAACAAAAGGTCTAGAGTAAGAAGGAGATTTAACAAGAGAACTACCAAGTATGAGCAATACATATACGATCCATTTCCCAATTGCGTTTCGCTTCCATTGTAATCAAGTTGTGTTCATAATGCCAATCTCATTGGTGACATGATTACTAGTACTGGAATCGGGTACCATGAGAGGTCCGAACCTAACACGAGGGTCTTTGGTGGAGGCAAATGACCAAGCTTAACCATATTCAAACTAGGTGGAGGCCTTCTACAGTGGCATTCCAAGCGGGGCCAAGTGGTGTTTTGATTAGTATAATTATGATCAAACCTATACCAACATCGATCAGCTGTGTGGCCTGGTGTTTGGCAAACTTGACATATAGGTCTGTTATTACCAAACCGTCCTCCTCTGCCTCTAAACCGACCATTTCCTCTGCCCCTAGAGAACTTGCCTCTATTGTTTTTCCCTGGAGAAGACTGAGTAGTCAAATGAATGGAGGGCTGGCTCCCATCAATATTCACAGAAGAGGGTGTAAAAGACTCTAGCCTTGACTCATATGTTAAGAGTAGAGACTGCACTTCCATGAGTGTCCAAGGCTCTAGTCTGGAGCTAACAGAGACCATTATAGCATCATACTCACTCCCAAGCCCAGACATGATATGCATAACTTGCTCAGTTTCAGTAATTCTTTTGCCAGCTGAAGCAAGTAAATCAAAACAATTTTTCATCTGATTTAAGTAATCTCTCATACTTAATGACCCCTTTTTCAGAGTTTGCAGCTTCATGGTGTAATGAGCGATTTTGCCTTAGATTGGCCAGTAAAATTGACTTCTAGGTTGTGCCAAATTTCTCTAGAAGTAGATAAACCAACCATTTGAATGAGGATGCTTTCACTTAGAGAAGAAAGAATCCAAGCAGCTAGGAGTTTGGTCCTGTCTTTGCCATAGGACAAACTCGGGATTGACAGTCTTTTGTGAGGTATCTGTGGCTTGTATAAACATGGCTGGTGCTGAGCTACTTCCATCAATGAAATGCTCTATCCCATACCCGGATGGCGGTCGAGAATTCTTTCTTCCACATGAGATGATTGCTTTCATCTAGCTTAATAGAGACTAGATGATTTTGAAGAAAAACCAACCGAGAAGCATTGGCTATGGGCATGGTGCGCCAATACTCCCAGTGGCATTCGAGTGTGTACTACCAGTGTCTTCCATAGAGGACATATTATATATATATATATATATATATTAAAGAAAAGAAAGATATCGAGTCGGGAGCTACCTACTCGATACCATGAAAGCAAATTGAATAAAAACAAAACATATGAAAGCTAGAATTGCATCATGCGATAATGGAGAATAGATTATTGGATAATTTCATAATGGAGTACAATACCTATTTATATAAGGAGAATACTATCGATCCTTCCAATGATTGGTGGCGGAGAATAATCTACCAACGACCAATGTACTATGCTAAGGGGAGATTATGACACTTGTAGCAATTCTATAATAGCTATGAGAAAATATCTATGCAAAATTATCAGCTACATCTCTTATATTTGTTCTTGATGAGAATCATGATTATGATGAATACTAGCTACGCTAACACAATGGAATAGGGAGTGAAACATGATTGTGGAATAGAAAATCTGATCGGACATTTATAAATGAAGTCGAGGTTTTTCGTAATAGAATGATGAATATGTTACAAAATAATTACTATGCATGCTTTGGTTATCATGGTGCATGGTATATATACCATATTAACTCTCGAATTTAGAGTTCATATTTCACTTTCTTGTTCTACTTTCATAATATTCAACGAATGACATGTATAGATATATTAAAAACACTTGATTGTTCGTATTTATCCGAATGACACATGGTATTTATCAATCAAATGAAATAGAAAAATGGAATAAGAAATCGATCTCATTCATTTCAATGAGTTTGTTGCATGGTAAAATAATTTGAACGGAATCAATAAGCCGACCAACCTCTTTAGTCTCTTTTACTTCAAAGTTGATCAAACCCCATCCTTCTTACAACATTAATGATTTTTTGTTTGAGTTTTACTTTTCAAATTATTGACTTAGGCCAAGTTGTGTTTTTAACTTAGGAAAATTTCAAAGATTATTCCCATCCATTTGTCTGTGAATGTTCATAGACCAAAAGAATCTCAAACAAAACCAAATGCATGGTGAAATTAACTACAATCGGAAGAATCGGATAGTGGTCGAGTGGTTTAAACTCTCAAAATCGACGAGAGGTCCGAGGTTCGATTTCATCACCCTTCCTCCCGAATATGCACTAAAAAGAGTAATTGAAAAAAATTAACTACAAGCGGTTTGACAAGTCGATTTTTTCTTGCATGATGGACTTGGATCATTAAATCGGCAATTGCCTTAATTTCTAAGTCTTCTATCGAGACAAGAAACCCGTGTCGAAAATTCTTTGAGAAAGGGACATTGCCGACTTTGTTTTTTGGACAAATTTTCGCATCCAAGAATAGATACTGACAAATTCTAGATTTTATAATGAGCAGCAAATATATTAAGAACTCTATTAATTTGAAAATTATCGTTAAAAAACATATCAATTGCAAACATAGTAATTAGATTTCGTAATGCCCCTAACGAAATTCTGGAAAATGAACTAAAAAATAAATATTTATTCTCATTAATTTAAGATTACGCTTGTGATTCCTCGGAAGTTATGAAGGGCGTTAAAGGCTATGACAATTGTGGCTCGAGGATCTGGCCGACATTCCACAGGATACATGAGACCATCATGATGATACTCAAGCACGTGAAAAAAAAAAAAACAAATGACAATGTTAGTCAAAAATCCTCTAGAAATAAACGTACATCATTTAGATTGCGATTTTAAGTTATTGTTGTTATTTCTTTTATGAGATGCCAGCTTTTTTCCTATCAAAGGTTTTTCCAATGAGTTTTACTTTGATAGGTTTTAACGAGACTCTATTTTAAAGCTAATTGTTTGGCTTTGTGATGCATTTGTAACGACCCATATTTTTATGCCTTAATAAGAATTTTATTAATCATGTTATTTGTTTATTTTACGGAATAATAAAGGAGAAATAGAAATTTATTAATGATTTTACTAGATAGTTAATTTATTAAATTACGGATAATAAAAGAGGCTTCTTAATTGGATTGTGATTTACTTTATTTGGGCCTTATAATGAATAATTGGACTTTTAATTATTATGGAGTTTTAAATCAGGCCCACATTGTTAGTAAGTTAGTAATAAGTCCATGTACTTATAAACAGGGCCTAATTGCATTTTTGGTCCTGTAGAACTATAGTGTGTTTGCATTTTTGGTCCTCTCGATTATTTTAAGCGCAACTTAAGACATCAATTAAATTTTTGGCACATTAAGGACTAATTTACGGATTTTCTTAATTTGGCGGATTTTGCACGTGAAACACACGTGATGAACATAAATTGGGGATTTTCTAAATTCTTTGGCGATGTGGATGGTGACTGTGTAAAATTTATAAAAAAAAACAAAAAATGAAAATGACGTGGATTATGAGGGTGGGAGTATTCCCTCTGTTAATGAAATCAGACCCCTAAACATATTCCACCCCTTACACTTCCTCACACTTTTCTTAGAAAAAAACCCTAAACCCAAAATCACCCACACAGCCGAAAACTCAGAGGGGCTTCAATGGTGTATGTTCGTAGTAAAAGGAACTCACAAATGCCTCCTCCGCATTATGGTGAGTAAAATATCAGCCTTTAAATGTGTGAAAAAGTTGGATGTTAACTGAATTTTTTTTTGAAAAATATGTGTGTTGTCACTAGATTTTTTTTTTTTTTTTTTTTAAATCAAGGTTTTTTTTTATTAAACAATCAAAATGTCATACAATGTCATGCCCGTCAAGGTGGGAGAAAGTCAAAGAACAAATAATCTATCACTACGATATCTAGAAAGACTATCATAATGAGATATCTAAAAATAAAAGGAGAACCAATGATCTATGAAAATCGAAGCTCGGATATCCCGGTGGTCCATCCGAATGAGCGCTAGGAGGTGGTGAGAAGCCATGCCCTCATCAACAATGTGATCGCCAAGGCGTGACTCCCAACTCGCAAGGTGATCGGTGGTCGATTCCTCTCTGTGTATGTGGGAAATCGAAATCGAAGGTCCTCGGCATGTTCGAATGCGAAATCGGGGTATGTTGAACTGCCAAGAGCCAAGACCACCGGAAGTGATCGTGGTGACCACCGGGCGGCATTGCGTCAACTCGATCCAAATCTGAAGTGAAAAAGACGAGCATCCGCGATCCCATCTCGGCGCTAGAAGCTAGGCGGCATGAAAGCTAGACACCGCCCTGGAGAGAACAATGAAAAGCCAACATAAGTGCCGCGAATGATCTCGAATCAATCCCCCACCGCCAAAGAATCAAAGTGTCACGATCAAGCGAACCATCCGTGTTCGGCTTGATGCGAGGAGACCGAGGGCACGCCAAATCACAATCCTCGGCTGCGTGGAACTGTGGTGTAGCACTCCCCGCAAAAAGCCAACAAGAGGGAAGCATCCATACCAATCGATGGGTTGAGGGACGCCGACTGAAACAAGAATCCGGAGATACCGCTCTACCCGCCAAATAATGTGAGATGCCAAGAAAGGAAGGTGGTCCTCCATCAATATATTTATATCTCAAAAGTTTGTTTTTTTCTCTAACTTTTCATCCGAATGTGTTCTGTTTGTTAGACATGTGGGGTTAGTCACGTGGGTATTTTTTTGGACATAGGTTTGGGGTAGCATGCATATTGTTGTATTAACATTTATTATTATTATTTTTATTTATTTATCAAAAACTAATATTTCTTTCTTTATTTTGCACGATTCGCGAAGGTGGCAATATATACATTGTGTTTCATTATGGAGGTGAGTTTAAACACCTTCTTATTGCTCATTATAAAGGGGTAATGTCATAATATGTGTATAATTATGTAGATGCCAATGTAATGGGGTTAAGTAATTTAGAAGAAATGACTAATGAAGTGGTTCTGAACAAGAGTTTCGGAGGTATTTTGTTTTGATAAACAATGGATTCGAGGGGTTATATACGATCGAGATGTGAAGGAATGGTTCATCAAACATATTCCACTTAATGAAATTGATATCTATGTGGAAATTGTAAATATAGAAGACCAAAAGAGAGTGTGGATGGTGATAATGGGGGGTTTAGATGGGGACTTGGATGCAAATGATGGAATAGTGGGACGGGGGTGAAGATGGTGGGAGTTTAGAGGACCTTCTTGATAGTGATTGTGACATGGAACAATATGATAGTGAGAATGATAAACCATTAGTTGATCCAGTTCAACGAGAGAATGATGAACCATTAGTTGATCCAATTCAAACCGAGAATGATGACCTTGGGGTTGATTCAAATCGAGTTGATTCATCGGGGAGGATGACATTCTTGAAAATGAAAATGAGTTGGATGAGCACAAGGATAGTGATAAGGAAGATGAATCTAATAATATTGTCTTCAATCCGGCTTTGATTTATGACCTGTATTTGACTTAGGAATGACCTTGATTCAAAGTGTTGGGATTTGGTCAAAGATCCACTTTGCAATGGGCTTTAAAAAAGGCGCGGCGCGGCCCGCGATTCGAACTCGTGAGTATTTGGATTGCATAGTTAAAGGATAGCTTAAAGGATATGATTTGGACTACCTATACCAACAGGATGCATCTTCTTTTCTCGGTGCCCATTACATAGAAACTACGAGGTTAAGCGTGCTTGGCCTGGGTAGACATGGGATAGGTGACCCCCTGGGAAGTTTTCGAGTGCGGCGTGAGTGAGGACAAAACGCGCTAGAAAAAGACTCATGTTGGTTTGTGGGGACAATCGTCAATCCGAGTAGCGCTAGAGGTCCAACAATTGGTATCGGAAGCGGAGTTACGAGTTCGAATTCCCTTGGAAGCACACTGCAGTGGAGGTTGCCAGGAGGGAGCGGTGGGCGAGATCTTTGGCGGCGGAGTAAACGGACGGGCGAAGGGTAGGTTTCAGTGGCTTGAAGCGAGGTGAAACGGATTTGGAGAGTGAAGGTGTAGGTTCTTTGGGTGGACGAGAATTGAAGGGTATGTTGCGGATGTTCGAATCGAGGTAAAATAGTATCGAAGGTGTAGGTTCTTTGGGTGGACCAAAAGCGGAAGGGTAAGTTGCCAGGTGGTCAGCGAGGTAAACAGATCGAATCCGAAGGTGTAGGTTCTTTGGGTGACCGGAACTTAGAGGCTTGCGTGGACGTGGCTTGAAGGCAGAAGAAGTTGGCGTTAGAAGGCGGGAAGTTTGGCGAGCAACGGAGGTTGCCAAGATCTTTGGAGTGAGATCTTGGGCAGTCTTTGGGAGGGGATTGTTGGGATTTGGTCCAAGATCCGCCTGCAATGGGCTTTAAAAAGCGCGCCCCGCGATTCGAACTCGTGAGTATTTGGATTGCATAGTTAAAGGATAGCTTAAAGGATATGATTTGGACTACCTATACCAACAAATGCATCTTCTTTTTCGGTGCCCATTACATAGAAACTACGAGGTTAAGCGTGCTTGGCTGAAGTAGACATGAGATGGGTGACCCCGGGAAGTTTTCGAGTGCGGCGTGAGTGAGGACAAAGCGCTAGAAAAGACTCATGTTGGTTTTTGTGGGGACGGCGCCAACTGAGTAAGCGCTAGAGGTCCAACACAAAGGATGAATTTAGGAAAGTTGTGAACTCACCTGCCATTAGAACTAAGAGATCAATAATGTTCACAAATAATGACAAAAGTAGGGCTTATGTGAGGTGTTATGATAAGGAGTATGGCTGGAAAATGAGTCTAATCAAAAATTTGGGCGAAACTTGTATAACCCTAATCACTCATGTCTACCAACTTACCATGTAAAAAATGTCAAAACACCTTGGTTGAGTGACAGATACCTGCAGAAGTTTAAATCATACCCCAAAAAGAGTGTTAAAGGGTTTAGAATTGAAGTGATTAATGAATTGAGATGTAATGTCTCCAATGATCAAACTTAAAGTGCAGAAAGAAAGGCCTTGAAAACTCTAGAAGGGTCTCATGAATTCCAAAACACTAAGCTGTGGGACTATCTTTGATGAGATAAGAAGGACCAATCCAGGTTCAACTGTCATTATAGCACCTTTGAAGAAGATGAATACGGGCGGGGTAGGTTTGATAGGATGTATACATGTTTTGTTTCTCTGAAACATGGTATCTTAGGGGGGGTGCAAGCCAATTATTGGGGTATATGGTTGCCATTTGAATGAGCCTCACAAGGGGATCTTGCTTTGATTGGTGTGGATCAAACAACAATTTATATCACATTGCCTATCTTTGTAGTAAACAAAAAGACCAAAGAGACGTGGGAATGGTTCCTCTTAATTTTTAAGCATGATCTACATATTATAAGAGATTATGAATATAACATCATGAGTGACACGCAAAAAGGTTTGATACAAGCCATGGGTGAAGTATTTCCTGGTGCGATCCACAGAGTTACGTATTAGACACCTTTGCAACTTCAAGTTTGCTGGTTTCAAGGGTCTTGCATATAAGAGTGCCTTGTGGAGAGCTGCACAAGCAAGTACAATTGGTGAGTTCAATATGAGAATGCAAGAATTGAAAGATTTGAATGAAAGTGCTTGGGAGTGGCTGAGTGACAAGCCACCTGTACAATGGAGTAGGTCTCATTTCTCTGAATTGCCTAAGTGTGAGATGCTATTAAATAATTGTTGTGAAACCTTCAAATGTGCATATTGGATGCTAGGGATAAAGCTATTATCACCATGTTTGAGTGGCTGAGACAATATATAATGAAGAGGTTGCAACAAAACAGGGATAAATCTAGTTCCAAATGGAAGGGTAGATTGTGCCCTAAGATCAGACAAACTTTGGAGAAACATATGGAGGGTTCAGGTGATTGCATGCCAATAAAGTGTAATGATTGGAACTATGAAATCTCTTGCACAGGAGGTGGACAATTTTGTGTTAATTTAGAGGAAAAATCATGCACTTGTAGGATGTGGGGGTTGAGTGGCATCCCATGCAAGCATGCATGCAGTGCCATTTTTAATCAGAAGTTAGTGCCTGAAGACTTTGTTGATGACTGCTACAGTGTTGAAACTTACAAGAAAGTCTATGGTCCAACAATTTTTGGGATAAATGGGACAGAATTGTGGGGTGAAACAATGTTCATCCCACCACTACCTCCACAATTTGGAAGGGGAGCTGGTAGACCATCCAAATCTAGGAGAAGAGAAGATGATGAACCATCACTAAAACAGAAGAAAATGGCCAGAGGAAAAAAACCCATGAAGATGAGAAGGCAACAAAAAGCGCGTGACTTGTAGAGTGTGTAGAGTTCCTGGCCATAATGCCACAACTTGCGAGAGCTTCAGGGCAACTCTCAGGAAGGATGACGAGAGAGAGGAAGGCAAACATAGTAAGTTGTCATTTCTAATTGGTTTTAACTATTGTACAACTATTATGCTTACATGACTTCTAATTGACATCCACGGTGAGAAATCAAATGAATGTGAATGAGGAAGAAATGGCAACAACAAATCTTGATGAAGAACATCCCAATGTAAGATGCATGTAGTCTTTATATTTATTGATAATATTTGTGATTTGGATGTATAAAATAATTTTATTGTATGGATTTAGGTTGCAAAGCATATAAAGCGAAGGTTATTCATTCCACCAAGGTCAACAACAAATGCGGGGACAATTAAGCGAGTGTAAACCCCATCATGTTGCCACCTTCACGGACCCAAACCGAGAATGATTTATATTCATTGGATGAAGATGTGATCCCAACACGGCAATCACAGGTCTACCCAAAGAACCAAGTGTCAAACATTCCAGGCCCTTCTATGTGGAATCAGTTAAAGATGGCTGAAAGGTTTCAAAGGCCACCAATGCATGCTGGAGTCACCATTAGGCCACCATTGCATGCTGGAGTCAACATTAGGCCACCAATTGGTGGACAAATGCCAACCTTGTCAACCACTAGCAGTGTGACTAAGATGACTGCTCATATTTTGATGGTTAAGGGGAAGAAATATATGGACCTATCTGGACTAGGCAAAACCACTGAGAAATGATGCTACTTTTGTTGTTACCTTTTGTGTAGTAGCCTGAAGTTATGTTTTATTGAAACCTAATGCTACCTTTTATTTTGTGTAGTAGCCTGATGCTACCATTTTTTGAAACTCAATGCCTTGTGATGGCTTATTTTGTGATGGATTTGGAACAAGAATGCCTTCTGTGTGGGCATTTAGAAGTGATCATTTATTTTGTGTTGTAGCATGATGCTACCAGTTGTTGCAAGTTGTTATATTTGGAACATGGATGGCTTATCTTGGTTATATAAAATTACATTTCTGTTATGTATTGAGTGAATCAATGATCATTTATTTTGTGAATCAGTGATCATTTATTGTATGTTATTCTTGTCTGGTACATTACATTAATTAAAAAACCGTGATGTTAATTCCATCAAAGTAAACCATACATAAACAATTAGTTGTATGAATGATGTTCATTTAATTCCACCAAAACAAACCATACATAGATGAACAAAACATAACATAAGTACAACCATGTTCAACAGCTACATATAATAAATACACCATAGACAACCAATCTAAGCTATCATCTTCAAATCTTCAAGTCTGCCAGCCTTCCAAATAATGTAGATAATACAAAGGAAGATTGGTATCACAACACAAAGGACCAATCTTTTATATCGCCATCTCATCTTTGCCAACTCTTTTTCCGCTTGAACCAGTTTCTTGTTTTTCGATTTCAGCTTTTCCACTTCGTCTTCTAAGGAATTGATTTTACGCAGTAAGCCGGAATTATTGCCTTTGATCTTCTACACATAGGGGGATCTTCCCAACCAAAAAAACCGCAGCCTCCTCTCTGTATAACAAATAGAAAAAATTAACCTTTTACCTGAAACCTTCTGCATTTAAGCCTAAGAAATTTTAGAGAAAATCACTACCACAAATTATTAACTACTTACAGTCAAGACAAGATTTGAACCTCCTTTCTCGGATTGTCGGGCGTCAAGATGTTCGAATGACACATCTCATTCCACATAGACAATCAACGAGGCCCAATTGTGTAAGACATTGACAAGCTTTGCTTAATTTTGCAGAAAACAAATGCATGAAGGGGCTAAGGTTTTTTTCCGTCTGGTTTGGGTGTGAAATATTGAGAATGGGAGAGGGAGGGAATTTATTACATGTAAGAGTTATTTTCCCTCCAAAATCACAAATATTGACACATCATCATCCAACTCATCAATTTGGCCGGAAAATCATAAATCCCCAAAGGAGCCACACATTCGGATGCCAACTCAGCAAAATCCGGCCAAATTAAGAAAATCCGGCGAAATTAGTCCTTAATGTGCCAAAAAAATTTAATTGATGTCTTAATTTGCCAGTTAAAATAATCGAGAGGACCAAAAATGCAAACACGTTATAGTTACTGAGGACCAAAAATGCAATTAAGCCTTTTAGCTCAATTAAGAGTAGGTTAAATAACGAGATATAAGACACGTAAAACACACATACAAAACAAACAAAAACACACGACATTTAGAGGAGAAGAGTCGATCAGAGAGAAGAAGAAAAGAGAAAAGAGAAGAAAGAGATGTGATTTCCCCAACGCGGATCTTCTAAGACTACGTTTGATTCCAAAGAGCACGAAAACTTTAAGTTGAACAAGTAATCTCCTAGTTTTCATATAGAATTAGGGTTTATTATTATTGACTTTTACGTTTGATTGTAAGGTTTGTCGGTTAAATATTATGGATTAACATAGCTATATGATTTATTAGACTTATCTCCTAAGATGTTATGAATCATTGCTTGACTACCATCGGTTAAAGTTTAGAAAAACCTTATGTTCCAGAAATATATATATAATTACGACTTTGATGTGTCAAGGCATTGTCCTCCTTTGCAAATCTGCACAAATTTATATATTTCCATTGTTTGGTTAATCTATAGGTAATCTAATTGCTTTTCAATCCTTTTATATTAATCAAGTTAACCTTTGTTTGAATGGTACACGTGTATAAAGGAATTGTAGTTTTATAATATTTTGTTAAGTGATAATATTATACCAATTCATTACCCTAGAATTATTGTGTAGTAAATTGGATTTTCTCAATTTAGTTAAGGCATTCTGTTGCACTTTAAGAAGTGGTTGGCTGCAGTTTATATTATATCTATGTTATAATTTTAATGTCATTGGTAAATTGGAGCTCGTACATGATTGTCGGAACATAGAATCAGTCACGCCTTTCAGTTTATGATCACAACCCTCTATATCTTTAGTATTTATCTCTAATTAAATGAATATAGGATCCATTAGTTGAACATAAAGTTTATTTCTTATTAATTGAATATAGAGCTTTCTCCTAACTAAGTGAATATGACTTTTTCCCAAATATAATTGAATCTAAACTCTAGGGTTCACTAATTAATTGAACGTAAGGTTTCCCTAATTAGTTGAACATAGGGTTTATCCCTGATAAATTAGGATTTTCAATGATTAGTTGAATATAACCCTAATTAACTAAATATACTTTTTCTAACTAACTGAATGTAGAGTTTTCCCTTGACTAAATAAATATAAGGTTTTCCTTTGACTAATTGAATGTAGAGTTTTTCCTTAATTAATTGAATGTAGAGTTTTTCCTTAACTAATTGGATATAGGGTTTTCCGTAACTAATTGGATACTTGGTTTCCTAACTAATTGAATGTAGGGTTTCTCCTTAACTAATTGAATGTAACGTATAACTGAGTATCCGAATGTAAGTTTATCCTCGTTTACATGTTCTATGTCATGATTACTTTTAATATGCTAATTAATGTGATTTAATTATTATGTTTATGCTCTTTAAGTTTATGTTCGTATTCGATTGAAGTTGCATCACTTAGGTTCATGCATCATATTATCGTATGTTCATAACATTCACGAGCATCCCAAGATTAAGCCAAGTCAAGTCATAAAGTATAATATTTTTCAAAGAAAGGGTGCACATTGTTCTATGATGCTGGAGTGAGTGGGAAATGGGCGCAGGGGACCGGCGTTCCGACCATGTAATGTTAATGTTCAAGGAAAATGGCCTTCGGGCAAACGAATGGAAATGGGCCTTCGGGCAAAATCACGGGTTCCAAATAACAAGGCCACTGTGACCACGATTAGAACAATGTGTTACCAAGTGAGCTCGCGTCTAAGAATATTTCATGCAACGAAAGGCAAAGTCTTATGCGAAAGAAAGTTTTATGCAATGAAAACATAAACTCTTTTAAGTTAAATGTAAGATAATATGCATTAGGCATGCATTCATGCATGAGATTACTTGTTGAGCTTCTTTAAGTTCATTCCACGATTGTGTTGGTTTTGGTGTCAAAATAGAAGAAGGGGTTTTTGTCCCACATAGGTTGGGAAACAAAAGGGATGGGAGCCTTAAAAGGCTATTTAAGGAACCCATGTGTTTTGATTTCAAGTGCACCAATCAAATATACTATAATCTTTGTATTTTAATTCTTCTAAATTCCTTTCTTGTATTCTTTTGTAGAATTGGGAGAAAGGTGTGAGTTAGTCAAAGATTTATAATAGTGTAGGAGTATTGGAGTCGGGAGTCGGGAGAGAGAATTTCGTGTGATTGTATAAATTTTTCATACGGTGAGAATTGCTCATGGGTCGTGGTTTTTCTCCGGTTTTGGAGTTTCCACGTAAATCTTGTGTTGTGGTTTGTTATTTTATTTCTCAATTATTTTTGCTTGTCCCTAGGAATGAATGAGGATCGTTTTTCCCAACAAGTGGTATCGAGCCGGGTCGGGTCTCTTAAAATTCCGAGTATGCTCTGTGGTTGCGACTTTGTCGATCTTCCACATCGAAAATATTTCTTGAGAGGTAGGTTAGGGGTCTCTTAAAGTTTTTAGTATGCTCGTGGTTGCAACGTTGTCCGATCTTCCACATCGAAAAGATTTTGAGGCGGGTATTCATTAGGTTAGGGGTGTATAAGCGGGTATGTCAAAGTTTTCAAATTCAATGAAGTTTGACGTGGAGAACTTTGATGGAAGAATCAACATTGGCTTGTGGCAAGTACAAGTCAAAGATGTGATGATACAATCCGGATTACAAGCGGCTGAAAGGAAGGTCGAGGTTGGGCGGTTTCCAAGTCGGATGGTGTTGGCGAATCGGCGGAGCATCGACAAAGATTCGCAAAAGACTAGTATGAGTGATGAAGATTGGGAGGATTTGGATTTGAGGTTGCAAGCACAATACGTCGTGTTTGGCTAAGAATGTTCTTGCAAATGTGCATGGGATTTCAAATGCTAAGGAGTTATGGGAAAAGCTTGAGGCTTTGTTCCAAGCAAAGGGCATTTCAAATCGGTTGTACTTGAAGGAGCGATTTCACACATGCTGCGGATGAGCGAAGGATCTAAAATCTCGGATCATTTGAGTACACTCAATGGTATCATCTCGAGCTAGAGGCGATTGGAGTGAAAATCGAAGATGAGGATAAGGCGTTACGACTCATCTTGTCTCTTCCCATTCCTATGAGCACATGAAACCGATTTTGATGTATGGGAAGGAAACTTTAATTTTTGCGAAGTCACAGGTAAACTTCTTTCGAAGAGAGAAAGGCTAATGAGTGATGGGCGAACTTCCACGAAAAATTCGGAACGGTGGCGATAAGTAAAGGGAGGAAGAAAGACTCCAAGAATGTTGTTTGTTGGAAATGCGGAGAACCTGGGCATACAAAGCGTAATTGTCGAGGTGGAGCGGGTACATCAAATAGCTCGAATCAAAGGCTAACATTGTGATTGATGAAGATTTTCTCACGAGGAGAAAATGTCCATCCGTATGGCATGTGTTTAGTTGTCATGAAAAAGGATGTGATGGTGTTAGCGGTCCTCAAGTTTACACACGGACATTGACTTGGCATGGATGCGGGGTGTGTGGTGGATGTTATGTCGATGGGTGAAGGACTTAGGAGAGCAAGAGCTAGAAGTTGCACCATGAATTTTCAGGGGTTTTTTCGACATGTGCCGATTGAAATTCTTAGAATGGTTTATTTAAGTGGTCTACTTATATGGTGGAGTAGATTCTACGGTTTGAGAATGATGGTTCTCGGGTTGAGAATCATGGAGTTTCTTTTATTTTGTCGATGTGGAGTTTGTTGGTTTTGGTGTCAAAATAGAAGAAGGGGTTTTTGTCCCACATAGGTTGGGAAACAAAGGGATGGGAGCCTTAAAGGCTATTTAAGGAACTCATGTGTTTTGATTTAACCAATCAAATACACTATATTCTTTGTATTTGATTCTTCTAAATTCCTTTCTTGTATTCTTTTGTAGAATTGGGAGAAATGTGTGAGTTAGTCAAAGATTTGTAATAGCGTGGGAGTATTGGAGTCGGGAGTCGGGAGAGAGAATTTTTGTGTGATTGTATAAATTTTTCATACTGATGGGAGAATTCTCTTGGTCGTGGTTTTTCTCGGTTTTGGAGTTTCCACGTAAATCTTGTGTTGTGGTTTGTTATTTTATTTCTCAATTATTTTTGCTTGTCCCTAGGAATGAATGAGGATCGTTTTTCCCCACGAGAATATTGTATATTTTTCGATAAGAATGCGAGAAGAGGAAGAAGATGGTCGTGTGCGTGACTCGGGGAACCCATGTCCTTCAATTGTTTTTATTTTCAAAGTTTTGACTTTTTAATTTATTAAATGTCGAATATCGTTTTATTTTTAGCATGAATGTTTTGGACTAGCAATTATTAGTATTTATTCATTGCAAAGTTTTGAAATAAGTAAAAGTTTTATTATTCGTATTTTTAAGCGAGTCTATTAAAGTAATTATATTTTAATTGCTTATGTTTCGCATTAAAATTCAAGTAAGCTAAAAAAGAGCGCTATAACACTATTTTTTTAATAATATTTTATATTTATTCAAAAAAATAATTAAGATTAGGCTTCGTAGATTTATAATTTGAAGTAAATACGACATTCCTCGAAGATCCAAAATGCTGATTCGATCACGTGAGTTGACCCGAAAAGCTGGGTCTTCGTCCACGTCGGTAGAAGAAACTCAAGCAGCGGCAGTCAAGATCTAGGTTAATTAATTACCTATTTATTTTTTTATTTAAATTTACAACACTAATATTATTAACAGACACTTTAATAAATAGTGGAGTGATAAACAAACAAATAAATGACTCAAAATGCGGTGATTGCGTCTGTGATGGTGATGAAGAAACAAGTTGCAAGAAACGTTAAAAGTATGGGACAGAAAGAAAGCGTGTTGCAATAAAACAAAATACTTATGACAGATGAGACCAGCATAATTATTTTATGGGGGACTATTCTTTTGTGCCTTTTGTTTCTCCAAGAAAAAAATAATTACTTATTTGTGTGACGTTTATTAATTCTTTTGGCTTGGGATATAACAATAATTGATTTCTATAGCTCTGCCTACATTGGGCTGAGAACGAAAATTTTGTGGCATTCAGATTGTGGCGAAAATTTAAAATGTTTTTTCACAAAGGTGCTAATAATTATACTTTTAATTAGCACCCATTTAAATATTAGAATTGATTGTTAACAACTCGTTGACAAGAAATATCTCTATTAAAAAATTTGTCATATTATTTCATATATTATATTCTTTAAAAAAAAATCACACCAGAAAAATACTAGCATATTTAAAATCAACTTACAATACATTACATACATCCCGTTGCAAGGGCAGATTTAGGGGGACTCCGACCCGCCGCAATCCAATTTTTTTTTATCCTATTTTTTCTAAAGAGAAATAATAGTATGTATTTTTTCAAAAGAAAAAAATAGGTGGACTAAGGAAAAAATAATTAAACTAAGAGTAGTCGAGCACGTTCACTACGTCCTGCTTTGTCATCAATTAATTTAATTATGATGGCAAGATCTAAAGCAACATATGTTGTCTGAAATTCCACATTTCATCATCTAGTGAGTCATGTGCCTAAACCTATCATCAGAAAATATTATAAAAGTTTATCCAATTAAAGAGCCAAAGCCAAAAAAATAATAATTATTCTAAGCAAACCAAAAAAATCAAAGATTCCCATCATAATCGTGTCAACATTGGGATATTTAACTGGTGAAGTGATAGTAAAGTCGCTTTAGTAGTGAGGGTTGAGTTCATGCCACCAAACTGGGCACTACCCAACTCCACACACAAAGTGACACATGTCACTTTTCCTCTATTTTGACAAGCCTATTTTGAAATGGGCAAACCAATTTATTAAAACCATTTTGTTTACAAAAGCAAAATATAAAATGATTTCTGAATTTTTCAAAAATCATAATTTGAAAAAAATTAATTGCGAAGTATTTAAACTAGCAAAATATAAAATAATTTTTGATTTTTCAAAAATTTATGATTCCGCCAAACCGCCAAAAACTTGGTATCGGAGCGTGTATACGGTTCTAAAATAAATTAATTGTTTTAAAATTTTTTTTTTTTTTAAAACATGCCCTGGTTTAACTCTTGAGAAAGAAATTGAACTTCTCAAAAAGAAGAAAAGTTAGATTTGCTTGAACAAGCAAAAACTTTACAAGATATTTTGAGATCTCAATTGAGAGATCATGATGCTATATTTGAAGATCTTCAGATCTATATAACTAGAATAAATAATATTATTGATTATCTTGAGCAATTAAGAAATCTTAATGGAAATAGAAGATAAGTCGAGTTTTACGATGATCAACAAATTATTTTCAAGAAAATACCGAGGGTTTTTACTCTAGTATTATCTTTAAACAAGAAAAACTTTCAAAGATCGCGACTACTCAGTTAGATTTGAAAAAGAACAAGTTTTTAACTTGCCAAAATTTATTCCTAAAATGATGAATAATATTTTGAAAAGAAAAATGAAATTTTTATTGTGTTTCAAGAAAGAAATGCATATCGATATTTCAGATACAACTGGCAGTGTTTATTTACCATTAATTACTCGTGAAGAAATTAATAGTAAATTAGCCAAGATTCCTATAGATATTCGTACAAAAATTAGTGTTTTACATCTTGGAGCGATTAAAATACTAATCAAAGCAGAATTTAGAGAAGGAATAGATTCTCCCATAAAAATGGCCTTAATTGATAATCGAATTAAGGATAGAAAAGATTGTATTTTAGGTGCCGCACAAGGAAATTTGATTTACAACAAATTTATGTTCTGATTTATCCTAAGTTCGGATTAAGTTTAACAACCAAGAACTTAGATCAAGTCTTAAGTTTCATACATAAATTTGAGAGATCGATTTAATGGACAAAGGTGATAAGGTTTTTAGCATAACATATCTTGTAGGATATGCTTTAACCAATAGTCATCACAGAGTATTACTATAAGAAAAAGAATACATTGAAATTGATGATGTATTTTACGATATCGGAAAGATTGAAGAAATAAAGTTTTTCAAATCACTCCTTTAGAAAAAACTCTTGGGCTATTGACATAGCTAAAGGAAAACGACTTATTGGTTCCAAAACCAACATTAAGTCATCATAAAAATTCAGAGAACCCTCTAATAGAGAACTCCTAAAATCTATGTCTAAACGCATAGATTTATATTCGAGAATTTTGAGAAGATAAAAAGAGTTCTTGGAAACGAGTAACTCTATGACACTTCCCGAGATTAAATCCTTGATTGAAACAACGCTCATCAAGATTAGAGATCTTGAAAAAGATTTGAATCTTTTGAAAAGAGAAAAGAACTTTTAAAACACGAGCATCTTGAGATTGTTCTTTGGTAAGATTATTCAAAAAATCTCTCGATAAAATTGAGGATATCAATAGAAAAGATCCTTTAGTTATTACAAAAGAAGGAGAAATAACTATTGAAAAACTGTTAGTTTTAAATATTCCCACCAAATCATTTTGTTGGTAATGAAGAATTAGGTTCATCGGGAAATCCAAATGCTTTGACTTGGCGCCTTTTCAACCTAAAAAATGAGTTTTTAGAAAAACTTGAAACCTATTTTTGGGAACATATTCTTGACAACCAAGAAGAAATCAATGGTTTTGAACCAATTCAAGAACTTGTTAAATTAATGACCTTTGATGAGTCGGGTATTATACAACAACTTGAAGAAAAACCTTTTCTTAAAATATTTTTAATCTTGAAAGTGATCGAGAAAAATGTTTTGTTCAAATGAAGAAAGAAACCGGGAAACCGACAATGATCAAGAAACCAAAGTGATGATGAAAACCTAGATAAACCTCTAGGAAATTTGAGTAAATAGACAACAAAAGCGGAAGATGCGGATGCATCTATTTCAAGAGATAAAAAGAAAAACAGGAAGGTGTAAATTGGCCAAAAGAGCAAAACAAAACTCCCGATCAAAAGGAGGACAAATTCCTACACTCAATATAGATTGTGTAACCAAAGAATCTGAAAGAAGAAATTTGATTGGCTGGGGCGAGAGATATTAGCCTTCTTATTCAAACCAACCGGATGCTTATGAAGAACCAAATACTCTTCTTTTACTCATGGAGCATAAAAGCGCAGGTATTGCTCGATCTATGGTAAAAATACCACTTGGATAACAATAGGAAAAACTTCTAATATGATTTTTGAAGAAGTCATTAATAGTTTTTACACTATGTTCCTTGGTATTAACTTAACAACCGAACTTGTTCGGAAAAATTAATCGAGCAAGATATTGCGAATCGATTAGCAAACATGATACTTTGTGATATTTGTTTACTTGATGATTTTACTTGCGATTATGAGAAAAATCTTTATAAACTTCCTCAGGATGAATATCCGTCTTTAGTTAGACAAGATATTAAAAACTCCCTATTATAGGAGAGAGAGTTTTACAAGAATTTGAAAAACAAGCAAGCGATGTAAAAATGTTTTCATTAGGTTTTGCAAGACGCATTGCCAAAAATAAATTGCATCAATTTGTGAGCTTTCTAATAAGCGAAAAAAAAGTTTAAAACGTTTTAACAAAAACTGTTGTGATAAATTAATAGAAGAAAAATCTACGACTTATGGTTGTATTGTTCCAAAGAAAAGTTATTTTAAGAAAAATACAAAAGAAAATATAAATGGAAAAAGAAAAGAAAGACATTTAAATCGGAAAATACTTTAGAAAGAAAGTCATTCCTAAAAACGATTCTAAAGACAAGAGTAAATTTTGTCCTAAAGGAAAAAAGAATTGCGAGATGTTGGATGCGAATGAGCAAGGACATTATCTAATGAATGTCCTAATAGAAGAGATTACCCTAATAAGGTAAAACTTTAAGTGAGGTTCTTGAATCATTCCCTTAATTCGAACCAGGTCGAAGATCATTTTGACAATGAAACGAAGTTTTCATTTTTGAAACTATTATTGAATCGATGGAAATAATTCGGAGGATTCATCACAATCTTGATTGAAGAAATTCCTTGGGAACATTTAGATTCGATTTGGAACAAAAGCGTATGGGAAACCGTACAAATTCAAATAAAGCATCTATATTAAAGGTCGATTAAAATTTTCCGGCTATAAGCTAATCAATTTGCTTTGTTATGTAGATACATGTGCAAGCTTTTTGCATAGCTAGTAAATATGTTATTCTGAAGAAACATTGGGAACAAGCACCTTACCCTATAAAGGTAAACGTTGCGAATGGCGATACAATTCTAATTAATAAAGTCGTAAAGACATAAAAATTAGAATTGCGGGGAGAAATATTTCATATTCGGCCATTTATCAACAAGAATCGTGTATTGACCTTATTCTTGAAATAATTCTGTCAATTATATGAACCCTTCATACAATTTAGACATAATAAGTTTTACTCTTGAGAACGAGCCTATTATTATTTCAAAAGTAAAGAAAGCTTTCTCAATTGGAAAACCTGGTTTTCTTGAGTTTATGAAGAAGAATTCAAAACTCAAAAACACGAAGCTATTAATATTACTCCGACAAAATCGAAGAAGTCCACAATTTTTTGAGGGGAGATGATATTAATATTAAAGAAGAAAAATTTTCAATTTAAATTCGAAAAAATTTAGTATTATAGAACAACTACTTGACAAAGTTTGTTCAAAATCTATAGATCCCATTAAGTCAAACAATGGATGAGAGCATTCATAAAGCTCTTAGATCCCACGAAAATAGTCGTGGTTAAACCCATGATTTATAGTCCAAAAGATAGAGAAGAATTTACTAAACAAATAAGTGAGCTCTTAAAGTTAAATTACACCTAGTAAATCTCCTCATATGTCTCGACTTTCCTAGTTGAGAACGAAGCGAAAAAAAAAGAAGAGGAAAAAAGAGAATGGTAGTCAATTATAAAGCAATCAATGTCGCTACTATAGGAGATAGCCATAACCTTCCTAACAAATATTTCAAGCATTCCTCTTATTTATTTTCATACAGTTTTATGTAAAGCAAATATCGTATTAATCACCACTTCTCCACATGGTTTACTATGAGCTTTGTTATAAAAAGCAAATATAAGAATAACTATTTATTTGAACTGAAGATTTGAATGATTAATAAATATGCTTTATTTTTCTGTGAGGATAGTAAAAAGCAAAATATTGAAGAAAAATTGTAGGGCTTGTGGAGTGCCTTCAAAGTATAGACTAAATTAATATATAGCAAAGAGACGTGACAGCTTAGAATATTAAAAATTTGAGATGGAATTTAAATACATTAGTTTATCATAAAATAAAACTTATATTTCAAACAAAAAATACAGACATTACAATAAGAAGACTTGTTGATGCAAACAAGCCAATAACTGAGATGTGGAACATATACAGAAAGCAAAAGAATGTATTAATGCTGGAACTGTGAATTAAGGCAGATTGTAACAATTTATAACAATTAGCTTAAAACCAAGAACTATCTGTTTTATCAGAATCATCAATATCAGTAATATAGAGGATGAACTACAACTATTTCAAAAAGATGTTCTGAATCAATCAAAGACCGCAAAATCGGAATACTTATTTACTTGTTTGAACAAAGGTTAATTTCAACCAATATAAACAAGACAAATTACAGTTCAGTATTAATGAGAAGCCTGTAAAGATCACACCCACATTCTCATTGGAAAAGGTTTGAAAGCAAACCCAGCCAAAGCCCGGGTGCTTGTCCAACCCCACACCATAAGATTATAACGTTACGCCCTAATTTTCACAATTGATTCACACCAAGCCGAAAATCTAGATTCATATTGTGTTTTTCGTAGAAAGAGATTTGGAAACCAAGAAACGCGTGGTGATGGAACAACAAACCCGCGATACGCATAACCCACAGTTCGATTAGTTATGGGTGATTGGTCGCCACTACAAAAATTTAAATTCTTAAATAAGTTTGTAATAAGTTGACAGCTACTCACGTTTCTACTCAATTAAACATTAATAAAGAAATTTGAGGTTATAAAAACTTTTCTATGCAGAATTTGGGAAAGAAAAATATTTGGGTAATTTACCATCTTAAGAACAATTTGAAAATAAAGAAATTTTGAATTTCGTTCAGATTTATTGAATTTTTGCCAGCACAGCATTGTACAAAGTTCTACATTGATAAGATTTTTTTTATATCATGCAGACTGCAGCAGCTTCTCAATGCACAACAGCCATCCTGCAACGTTTATGTGGCGTGGTCGACTACAAAGTACATTTTAGTTAGAGTCCTCCCTGCGCTGGTTATGCTATACTTCTTGTAGTTCTGCAGCGCTTGAGCCACACTTTCTGCAAATAACAAACAGCAGATCATATTGTTAATGTTTGGCACAATACGCAGACTGGACATGTTAACACTGTGAGTCTTTATTATTAATAAATGTGGCGCTGCAGCGCGCACACCCCCTTCTGGATGGAAAGCAGCACATGACTACATGCACCTACCCAAAGCAGAATAAGTTGAATGGCCAAATGCAACAACATGGCACAGCCAAAGCAATTACTGCAAAATGTCACAAAGCTTCAAAAAGGTCAAAACACAACAAAGCACAAGAATGCAGCCAAACAGCAAAACAAGAAATACCACACAAAATTACTCCTACACACCAGCCTACAAACAAAATAAAATGCAACACAACAAGTTTATTATCTAACAAAGCACTCACAAAGCAAGCTGCAACTCATCACTGCGCCACAAAAACGTTACTTTATTGTCAAAAATGTTGAAAGCCCCTGGCTGCTCACTTCTTGCAGCATCTCACGCCTCAGCCCTGCAAACTCAGCTCCTACACTCCTTCTTCACCTGCCCTCCTCCTACTGCCAGCCACAAAGCTTCTCACAAACGGCAACTTTCTCATAGCAAATAAATTTAACCAAGGCTTCAATGTTACACAACACAAACAATAATACTCAAATAACTAAGGTCAGCCCAGCAAGCAATACTTGCAGCTTCTCTATCATGTTCAAGTCAATATGGTTTGGAAATAGTGCAGTCAACAAAATATTTCTACCTGCAGTGCCTACAATTGTCACCATCACATTTTTTGCCAATAAAACAAACAACAGCAACACAAATGCTATGGCTTCAAGACTGCAACAGCAAAAAGTCTCATCAAGCACCAACAAACAACTGCAACATAATTATTGCAGCTCATCTGCCACAACAATAAAATGCTTCACCAAATAAGGCAAAGGCAAAGGCAAAGGTGGTATGAACGCTGTTCTCCTGGTCAGTGAGCTCGCAATCCAACCACCGCACATGCTTCGCCCTAGTTTCGCGTTTAGGAGTTGATGTCGCGAACAAATAGGCTACTTATGGGACAGCAATGTTAGTTTGAGATTGACAGACTTAAATGAAGGCCGAATATTTTACATGTGGTTTGCCGGACAAACCCATGTAGTCCCTCATGTCATTTTATCAAATTACATCTTCATAAGAAAGATGAATGATTTTTCATAGTAGTATGTTGAAGAAGAAGCGAGTAGGTTTGTTACGTGATTTTGTTTTGAGGTTTGGAAGGATTGCGTGAATCCCATGAATATCTGTGAATCCCATGAATATTGATTTGAGAGGATGACTAATTTACCCTGTATTTAATTAACAAGCTTGTAATTTGTAATTTTGCCTCTTAAATCGCAACCCTTGAAAAAATTAGATATATGGCTAGGATTGGTCCTATGGACTCACCTTATGAGGTGGTCTCATATAACTCTCTCCCTATATATATATATATATATATATATATATATATATATTAAAAAATAAAACCTAGATATTTGGAAATTGTGCTTTTTTAGTAATGGAAACGATTAAATTAATTAATCCGTAGTTTGATTCAATTATCGTTCGGATTAGGCGTGTATAAACTATAATTAATAGCGAGATATGGATAAACACATACTTTTTCTTAAAAAAAAAAGAGGAAAACGCTTACTTCTTATTGGAAGCTGATGGAATCTTCTAATTCGCAAGAGTATTTTACCTACTATTTCATCGTACGGATTATTGCAATGTACACAAATGATAAATATCATATTAATTTTGAATCACAAATTAAACCTAAATTATGGAATTTTAATATGTTACTTTTTATATACGTGATAATTATTTTGCGGTGGATCCTATCTGATTGCAGATGGGATCTTCTATTTCAGAATGATGTTTCATCTCCTATTTTATTGTACGAATGATTATCGTGTGCATAGAAGTTACCATATTAGTTCTGAAGCGAAATTCAACTACATTGTGGGATTTTAATATGGTAAATTAATACAGTAACTTCTACACACGTGACAATTATCCGTGCTGTAGAATAGAGGATGAAACATCATTTTGAAATAGAAGATATCATCCATCCGATTGGAGGTATATAGGGATGCCACTTTTTTCTTACTTATAAATTTGTAAATTCAACCTGTTAATCGCAATTGATGTTAATTTCATTTATTACTAAAAACACGCTATATATTTAGAATAAGAAACAGAAATAAAAGTTAGATCTATCTTCTTTTAACTAATGCTTGCTTATCTTCTTCAACTCGACTTCAATTTTTGCCAAACGTACATAATGCTCGTAAAATTATAAAATTGCCCTTCTAAAATAGGAAAAGTCAAAGGATGGTTGCTAAATAAAGAAATAAATTGCAAAAATCCATATTAGTGGCCAAATAGAGTATATTTATTCATGCAAAAGGACGATTTCAAACATGATTCTACACAATAAAAAAGATATATAATATATATATATATATATATAGAATGCAATTATGATGATGATATATAATGATTATCATGATTTGATGACTAAGAGAATTTAAGCACAAGAGATAGACCCAAACCAAAGTATATCCATTAATCTAGATTAGGCCGAAAAGATTAAGGAATTATCCTCATGTTAAATGATTCTTGACGATAACTGCACCAACAATATTAACAGAACCTTAGCTTTGAGATCATCAAGTGATGATACCTAAAAGATAATTTAGAATAATAATGACGCTATTTTTTATCCCCACACCAACTGGGGCACATACCCCACACTTCCTTCGGACTATGGGACATCCGTCCTTCTCAAGAATGGTCCTAATCTCTGGAGAGGAGGGGCAAACTCCAACCTCTAGCTTTGCAATAGTCAAGATTTGAACTAAAACCTTAGAGTGCAATTGCAACTTTAAATTTTGTTAGGCCAACTTTTGGGGGCTAATTATCCTATATGCATAATGTTTTTCTTTCTTTAGGAATACATAGGGATAATTTCATTTTTCATACCCAATCTATACCCTAATTTTACTTTTGATACCCCCTGTTTTCAACCTAATCAAGATTGGTACCTAATGTTCACAAAATTAATCATATTTGGTACCTTCCCGTTAACTCTCCGTTAACTCTAACAGTTTAACCTGTTATAGCAGGTTTCCTTCTTTTCAATTTCAGTACCTAATGTTTTATGAATAATCTCTTCCAGTACCCATACTTTACTTCAGCTACAATAATGGAAATAGTCCATTACGACCATATCAGGCCCAACATGCTTCCGTAAAATTAATAGATCCCTTAAAATTCATACCTCTTTTGACCGAAACACCGCCGGGTTAAGTGGTTCGCAACGCCACCAGTCGGAAAATTACTGCCCCCAGATCGTTTGACAAACAACTCCTCACTGTTCAACCTCACCTCGGGGAAGATGATCGCAGTTATCCAGGACCCCTTCAAGACTGCTCAAAGACTGCCTTGGTTCGTTTCTACTCCGGGCGTAAAGTATTTCTTCAAAGGGATAGATCAATAGAACACTATGAACACATGTTGAACAAAAGCCTTTATTTTATTAAGAACTTAAAGAAAAATTTATTACATTAGTAATCTCCTTTTGGGAGGAGAAAACTTGTTTAGCCTCTCATTATTGAGGCTTGCACTCGAAAATACATAAATTTAAAAACTAAACACTCAAACTTATTACAAATTTTCACTCAGATTTTATTGTAAGAAAACTAAGGGAAATGTTCGATGTCCTCAGCTTCCTTCAAATCCTGCATTTTATAGAGGTAAGTCCGGACTTCAAAGGCGGACTTCAAATCTTGCTGATACTTATGACGTCACTGCTTACGTCATATCCTGCATTATTGCCTCGCCAGCTGGTTTTCTTTTTCTTCCGCGTGACTCAGCCCATGTGAAAGTTGTGGGAATCTTCTAAAAAGTTGGTTTGCGTGGTCCCCGAGAAAACGCGTTTTGTGAGTGGGCCCTTGTCCTTTCAGTGCCTGGTCTTGTCGGTCGGGTTTGGGTCGAAAACCTTTCCCAAACTCGGGTTCCTTCTGTTCGGGGCATGCTTTGTGATCCGGTCGATCCATCGGCCAACATGTGTTATATTCGAGAATCCGGTAAGTTTCTTTGCTTGGAATCTTGTTTTCGAGAGAATTCTTCTTTTGGTCTCGAAGAGCTCTTACGCAAACCCTGTGGTTGATCCAGTCATCGAATTCAAAAGGAAAGATCCATTCGCCGGACGGAAGAACTTGAATGGATATTTGACTTTGTCCATTTGATTAGACAAACCCAAAGACCCCATGCTTTCGTCTTGTAGAAGCTTCGTCTTGAGAAAATGCTCCTACTAACATGGTCCTTCTTAGGTGAATTTTGCCTTAATGTATTTTAAAGCATTTCCATCCGGTCTTCTTAGCTTGATTGATGAAATGAAAAGCTTCATTAAAGCCTTTCTTCGCTGGTTCAGAGCTGCACCGATAAAATACAGTTCCAAAATATCGCCTACGGCCAAGTGTGGATTATGGCCCAGGTCTCGAACCGCTTCCCCAATCCATTTCGGTAATTTTGAAATTTACGGGAATCTGGTGACACGGTATAGATTGAAGCTAAAGCTCCAAAAGTATACCATTCTTGTACTTCATTTGGATGACTTCTGGTTTCATCCAAACTCGGGATATTTTCTGAGATATCAACCATTGTTTTCTCGGATTAATACCTTGTCTTGTAACTAGTTTCTCCCATTCTTTCTTTGCCGATATACCGCATAGGAGAAATCTTATTCTCGTCGATTTGAACCTTAGATTTGCACTGTCGTGGCCTAAGATTCAACTCTCCTCTCTTTACCCCAGTCTTTGGGTTGACTTGAAGACTCGGGTTGTGACACAGGAGCTTCAACATTCATTACTGATTTGTACACCCTCGGGGGATGCATCACCTGCAACACTTGTGATTATGGTACTTGAATCTATAACCTCCGGGTTAGAGCCCGTACTCTCTCGGCCCCTTTTTGCACCGTAGGAGATGCGGCTGGAAGAGAGGCCCTTGCGGCTAAGAACAATTGTCTCGAGTTTAACCTGGCATGCTCGTATTTGACTAGAAAGCGGATTTTGGTCAACTTTGTTGAAGTCGTCCCCAAACACGCATTGAGACATAACGCCCCAAAATCTCGTTCTAGACTCTCCAGGTTTTCCCGAGATGTCTTACTCGTTTAAGGACCTCGTCGAACGCTGGGCGTCCTTCCATCTCGTGTCAAGAAATCATCTAAGTAATCGAGCCTTTTCTACGGTTTTGATTCAATTTTGTTTTTCGAAAAGCCTTGACACTTGAATTATCAATTTTTAAAGTAAACCTTTTAGCCGGTAAAAATAGAGGCCATTTTTTAAAAGCCTACATTGATCGCAAAGAATTCTTTCTCGTTAATATGCCACCGAGTTGCTTCACTAGGGGTGAATAAAACGCTGCGATATCTGCATGGCACTTCCTCGTTTGGTGTGACTTTCATAAGAACCGCCGCCCACCATTCATCACGGCATCGTGTACGTAACCAATTCGTCCTCGTCTTGGGAATCGCAAGCTTTGGAAGCTTTTTACAAACTTGTTTTAGTTGCTTAATCCCTACTTGATGTTCATCTTCCCATTTGAATCTTGCATCTTTTTTTAAGCAATGGGCTAAACACCTTTCTCGTAATATGCCGATTGTTAATGAACATCCAAGCCAAAATTAACAACTCAAGAAAACTTTGAAGTTGTTTCTTGTCTTTCGTGTATCGGAAATCCCTGTATTTTTCCACAATATGATTCTCAGAATAATTCCGATTCATCGATTTCAATTCGATGAATTCAATCTGTCTTGTTGCAATTACCGCCTTTTTTTCAAAGCACTAATCCTTTCTTTGTGACAAACATCCGAAAATATTTCCAAATGTTTGAGATGCTCCTTCATGTTCTTTGATGCGATTAGAATGTCATCGATATATACGAACATGAAACTAAAATAATCTTTGAAAAGATTATCCATCTTTCTTTGATATATCCGGGGTGCGTTAGCCAATCCCATAGGCATCACGTTCCAAATATAGTGTCCCTGTGGTGTAGAAAAAGTCTGTAAACTTCTTACTTTCTTCCTCCATCTTAACGGTAGAATCCGGACTTACAATCGAACTTTGAGAATATCTTAGCACCTTTGATCTGATTAACGGATGTTCTCTGCTTGGGATATAGTATCCGTCGAACTCCAAAATATTATTAATTCCTTTGTAATTAATAAAAGTTTTCGCTTTCCTCTTTTTATTTCTCCATGGTTTCGACTAAGAATCCTCGGATCTTTGTATGGAGAAACTCCTGGTGAAATTAACTTAAGGTCAAGATGTTCCTTAAGTATCGTTTGCATATCCTTACGATCTTCTTGGTTCATAAGGATTGGTTTGAATCTTACAATTCGTACTCCTTTCCAGGTTTAACCTTTAAGGAAGCTTTAAGCTCGTTCTTATCCCACCAAGCCAAAGGATCTTCATTGTAATTCCTTTGGATCTTCTTTCTTGATATCCTCGAGTGATATTTGTTCCTCTATGGTTGCATCACTCTGTGGATTCTCCATTAGACTCATCCATAGTTCCGCAATGGCTTCAGAGTGACTCGTTCTTCTCCTTGTACTCGAATGAATACAAGTTATTATCCCATATCTTGATCGATCTTACGGATGGAACCAAATTGTCTATAGGATAATAAGGCTTCACTAAATTTCCTTCGATCCGCCATTTTTGGATTGCGAAGTTTGGCTCACCACGCCATGCGAAAAGTAATGGGCATTTTTGGTAAAATGCTTCCAGCGATCTCTGGACAATAATCTTATGATCACATAAGGTTGTGAAAATAAGTCTTCTCGTCTCGTTTTCTTGTGTGAACCGCTTGAATGTTTGTAGGAAATTGTTTCCAAAGAAAATATCGCACTTTTTGTATCATGGAAATAGATTGGTGGCGTCTTTACTTTGTACCCGGGGTGCCCGTGCCTCCGATCATTATTTCGCTTGTTTAATTCCTATAAGGATAAGAATCCTTTTAGAGAAATCTCTTCTCGCAATGGGTGGTAAGTCTTCTCCAATTTCTTTTAGGAAAAACATCCGAACTGCAAAGTACATATTTAAGACTGAATCAATATAGCGCGAAATACTCGGCCTTGTATTCATCATATAACATTCCAATAGAAATGTATATGGAGAATGGACTAGTGGTCATCGATTCTCGTATCTTTTATTAGCAGCTGTGAACTCCATTCCGTCTTGTAATCTTTCCCAAGGTTTATGTTCCTCAAGAAATTCAATTCCCGGTATTAATTGTTAAGGACCTTTCCCGCAACTCGTGATAGTAAGCTCAATTTCTCCTATTTTCGGGCTTCCTTGATACCTTCCAACTATTGGTTGTTGGAGATAATATAAAACATCACAAGGAAAAATGTTATCCTTTTTGAGTGATGTCGAATATTACTTCAACCTCTCGCCATCCTTCGGACATTTCACTCTCTGTTGTTTTAAAAACATCGGGGATCATTTGACGAACGCATTTCTGGTCTCCTTTCTTCCCAACGATCGCTACTCACCATTCTCTTCTTTGGAAAGACATCCTTCTGGCTCAACTCGAGACTCCGACTTTTGTTGAAGATGGTTGATCTTGGATTATTATATCAATCTCCTTAATAGTTGGAGATTCAATGATTTCTCAGTAACACCACCCTGGCAAAGTCCTCAAAGATTCTTGGGACTTCAATAAATTCCTTTCTCAAGAATACTTGAATGATGGGTATTCGAGAGAGCATAGGAAATCTTGTATGTGATTGAGTAAGGGCTGTTTCTTCTTTCATCAAATCGACTCTTTTGAAATCTTGATGAAGGGTTAGGACTCTATCAAGTCTCGATCTCCCAAATTGTATGCAATTCTAGGATAGACATTAAATGCCAATTTCCCCGCATACAAATTTCAGAACTTAGCTCAAGGCATGAATCCTTGAGATGTGAGATTCGCTTGTCAAAGACAACAAGATTAAGAGGCGAATCTATTCCTTCTTTGAATGTTGCTTTTATAATTACTCTTATGGCTCCGATATGAATCCATGAGAGTGTATTTGCAACTTCTCTTTTAACTTTGCTTTTGATCTCTTGTATTTCTCTAATAGGGACCAATCGCATCTCGATCGAGTTCTTTGGTAAACTCCATCGGAATAGCAAATTCTCGGTTGTTACCCTATGGATAATTTGGTGTTTTTCATATTACGAAACCCAATTTTATCCAATGCTTTTTCCATAGCTCCAATTGTAAATCCATCATATACTTGAAGCTTTGGATCTTCCTTCATGATTCTCATAAGAGTTTTATGAGAAACCGTCGTGTGAGAGAAGAATCGACATATCCTCTCTCGATTGTCTCTTTGAAGAATTTCTTCTTCACTCGATTCTCGAGTGAGTCACTTCCATCATCAGAATAGATCTCTTCTTCATAGATGCTTTCATCTCGGGAATATCCTCGAATTGATACACTGTATTAAATCCTCGATAATAGACAAGCCTTCTTCGATTTTACGGTGTGGCCTCAAACCTGCCTCGATTCCTCGTTTTTTTGATTGTCCGGGCAATCCGTTGAGATATGCCCTCTTGCTCCGCATGTCCAACAATTACAATCTTTGAAACTTTCATTAGCTCACAGTGTGAGCACGCCCGAAAGTTCTTCTCCTCGGACCTCCGTACTTGCTTGATTAGAACGATGATGAGGCTCTACTCTCCGCTTGGTCTTTGGTCTTTGCCTTGATTTATAACCGGGCTTTTTGTTTTGACGAGAACCTTCAGGTCTCCATGAAGACCCTCTCTTTTTATTCTTCTTCTCGGCGGTATGGATGGCTTCGCCATTCTTCCTTTTGTGCCGCCTTGGTTGACCTCCCACCTTTGTTGGGATATCATTATCTATGCAACATAGAGAAAGCGCTTTGTTAATTCCTCTTAATCTCTTGTAATTCTGTGCGGAGGAGTGCTTGATAGGACCATTCGAGATAACTTGGCCTTTAGGAAAGACATTTTTCTCGCCACGATTTCTCTTGACTCCACCCTTATATTCCCCGATAAGCATTTCTCTCGAGGGACTCGGAATTTTGGCAAAAAATAGCCATGCGACTTCTTTTTCCTCAATCTTGGATTTCCACCGTATTCGGTGAACAACTTGATATATTCGTCAATATGACAAATATCCCGAATTCAAGGTTATAGAGGGCTTGTTTATATTTTTTCTTTTTCATCCTCTAATCCTCGAAATAACCCGTGCCGATGAATTGGATTTTGAATAGTTTTGCCATACCATCGACAATTCCTTTAAGTGATTCCCCGATGTGATCGAACTTTTCGTACTAGCATCGGTCATATCCCAGCAATCTTCACCGATCCTTCAAGACTCATTTCAAGGAGTAAAATGAATGAATCCTTTGTAAGATCGAGGGTTCTCATTTGAAATTCTCATAGTCAAGCCCATTCATCAATGAGAACTTCTTTGTTTTTAAAATCAGGATGTCCAGATTTAACATCAACCCATACGGATGTATTGGGTCGAGGTCGCGATCTTCCATAAGGCGTTTGATAAACATTCGGCCTTCGGTAGGTTATCAGTTCCCAAGAGGGTTTCGACCTCCGTCCCGAAAGTGGATCACTTCAGGTCGTGAAATCCCCAAAGATGTGGCATCCTCTCGTCCCGAGCTCCATGATGTGAACCCGTACTTTCTTCGACGTTAGGAGAATCGGTGGTGGTGGTGGAGGAATTGGTCTACCTTGTGTTTGATACATGTTTTTATCTTAGTTTTGATGATTTTATTTTGTCACCAAAACAATGTTTTTTATTGTTGTCCAAATACTCCTAAATGATTTAAAATGGTTTTAATATTTTCCGGAGTATTTCTTCAAGTTTATTTTCGTCTAAATTGGACAACGCTTTTAATGATTTTACGTTATTGGTTTTCACTCTCAAACGATGTTTCTAAATGTTGTCATAATACTCCCGATCGGTTTAAAATGTTTTTACTAAATTTCGGAGTATTTCTTGCTTTTATTTTCGACAAAAATTGGACAATATTTCTGCCGTGGTCGACCGGCCGCATCTATAGGGCAACCCGTGCACTGAAGATGTTTTTAGAAACGAGAAAATGAGACGGAAAAAGAAAAACAAGCAGTCGGCCGGCCGCTCAGGCGTCGGCCGATCCGGTCGGCTTGTCGCCCGCCAGTGCGACCGCACTGCAAGTTTCTTTTTGAAACAGAACTTAACCCCTTCATTTTTTGTTTAGGGGGACCGGTTGAGACAGTCGACCGGTCGAAGCCTACGTCGACCGGTCGCCCTGTTGTTGTAATTTTCAAAGTGTTCTTATTTTCTCTTATTTAAATGCGGCCGGTCGCCCGTGTTTTGATGACAAAAAAATATGACCGTTTGACAAAGAAACACATTTCCTTAAAATGTGGGATTGATTTCTAACAGCTATATTCTTGATTTTAATTGTATTTTTCTCAGAGATTTTCAATCCCCAAGAGGAGCCTATGCTTGATCAATCATCTCCTATAAATAGAGGAAGTCTTGGAGCAACAAACACAACAATTGAGATACAACACAACAAGATACACTTCAAGCAAACACTTGGTCTTTCATTGTTATTATTCTTGTTGTAAAATTGCCAGCTTATCACTTTCACATCTTTGAGGTCTAGGCTATTCTTGATTACACTTTGCACTCAAATTGTAATATTCATTATTGAGTTGTAATCTTGATTTTTGTTATCATTCAAACACAAGATATCCTTGTGAGTGTTCTTGTGGTAAGAGCACACTTGGATGATCTAGGTGATAGGTGCAAGAAGATTGTGGTAATCTTATTGAGGTGTTGAAGAATTTGGTATTCTTCAAGGTTGAAGATTGTGGTAATCTTCACAAGGTCTTTGTTGAAGGAAGATTGTGGTGATCTTCAAAGGGAGATTGTGGTAATCTCCAAAGGTGTTGTTGAAGAAGAGTGTGGTGCTCTTTCAAGGTGTTGTAAGTTGAATTTGTATTAATTTTGGTAATTAATAAAATTCTTTTTCTTTTCGAAATCCATCCGGATATCTTTGGGGTGGTAGAGGATTAGGCCCTAGGTGGGTTGAACCTCTTTAAATCGACGTGTGTTGTTTACATTCCGCACCTTTGTTATTATCTTTGAGCATTCGGGTGGAAAAAGATGGTGAAATCGAAAAAGATGGAGATAATCTATTCACCCCCTCTCAGATTATCGTAGCTTGGACTTACACTTGTGGGTCATAGGTAACAAAGCGATTCCTCACTGTGTTCATCTTTAAATCTACTATACCTAATCCCGCCGAAGGATTTACAGTCGTCGTGTAGATCTTTAAGATTCATCTTTTCCAAATCCATTTTTTTAATTTTTGATGGATTTTCCTTTGATTAATGCAATGAGCTTTTCTCTCATCCGTCATTTTTCGTATGACTTGGTTGGTTTCCCCTTTTGGTGTAAATAGGTACGTGCATCGCCCCAAAATCAATACGTTTCCTTCCTCCGGATGAACTTGGTCCGTCCTCGATTTCTTGACTCGTTTCGAATATCATGAAGGAGTTCAAGAGTTTCTTCGATATTTCACCATCGTTTCCATCAGTTGGATCGATGAACTTGTTTGGTAAATGAATATGGCGGTTGCCATAATTTTCCGCGTCTTCTCGATTTCTCTAAGATCTTGGGAGATCTTAGATTTGTCTGGGAAGTATCTCGTTCCACTCGGTACTCCATCGGGAATCATTGTTCGATGGGAATTTTCATGAACCGTTTCTTGAAGGTTCATCAAGTGAACATATAAGTGCAGTTAAGCATCCAATCGCCTATAATATTCTGCTCTCATTTTGCATTGCTTTAAGGTTTTTCGATAAGTGTCATTTTGTACATATTTTATATCATTAATTCAATAGTTTTTGAATTGTTTTGTTAGAAAAATCATAGTTTCTCAAGTATTTCAGTAGCATTTCATCGTGTGATGTGTTTAACATTATAGGTGGAGCAATTTGGAGCAATGTGAAGCCAATATTACTTGAAAAAGGCAAGAAAATCACTCAACATGACTTGGGGTGTCAAGTAACATGGCTATGTTCAAAAAAAGAAGGAAATAAATTGGATAAAAATTGGAAAAAGGGTCCAAAACGGCCAAGCCGTGTCACCAAACACGGCCATGTTGAAGGGGATCAAAAGAGGAGGAAAAATCGCACAAAACAGCCCGAACACGGCCTGGCCGTGTTGTCCAACACGGCCGTCGGTCGTCGCCTGCTTTTCGGCAAATTTTGTGCAAGACGGGCGGCTTTGGCCGTCTTTGACATTCTGGCGTGTCCGGATCCTTTTTGCAACTTTTCTTTGCGGAATTTGGGGAAAACTCACCAACCAACCCATTTTGGCCACTTTTGTACACTTTTAACACCCTATTTTTTTGAAACATGTCTCCATGTCCCCTCCTCATCACTTGAATACAAGAATTCACCAACCAACAAGGAAAATGGAGGCAATTGTTTAACAAAAGAGAGTACTATCAATGTATTGATTGCCTATAAAAGCCAAGGTTGAAGTTGGGAGAGATATTCATTAGATATTCAGGAAATATTCATTGTATCCATCTCATTAAGTAGAATTGGGATCAAGGGGTCTTGGAGAAGAAAAGCTCAGGGCAATATTGGAGAAGAAGGCTTGGAGCAAAATCATCAATCAAGGAAGAAGTCCATTGAGGTTTTGAGAAAGATAAGTACACCATGTCTACAATGCTTAAATCTTCTTGTGTAATTTACTCTTTTGTCAAAATCATGAGTAGCTAAAATCTTAGTGTTTGAGTGTAATGAACTCTAGAATGGATTTGTGATTAAGGTTTGTATGTTTTTAATAAAATACTCATGTCTTGTGTGATTAACTTATATCATGCTTATCTCATTCGAGTTAATATTTCCTAGTATATTAATTTGATATCTTTTCTTCATCGGTAATCGAGAGATTTATGGTGAAAAAGAATTTGTATAAGTGAAAAGAGTTGCATGCAATCCTAGATATAGGGCGACATAAATCTTCCGGATTAGGGTCAAACCTAATATGGGAATTCATAAATCGTTATAATGCAATCTTGGGGTTTTAACTAGAAAGAGATTTGAGTTAATCAACTTGAGATTAGGAGTTTTTCGCCTTGAGAAAGGGATTAACTTAAATCGGGAATTTCTACGGTCCACATAGCATGAGATTTTATTAAAAGAGGTTGGTTTTGCTTAAGGGCTTATGGTTGAATCTTTTAACTTGTCAAATCACAAAAACATTCTAGAGGGATTTACATTCAAACACACTTTTATCTCTTGATTTCTTATTCTACAATTTTTACTTCATTTTTACAATTTATAATTTGTTTTCCTTTTTCATCAAACAAAAACTCGAAAATTGTTAGATTAAATAACAAAAAGACGGTAATTATTAGTACTTACAATCCTCGTGGGAATGACACTCGGTACTCAATAATCTATACTATAAAACGATAGGTGCACTTGCCTACGGTTTTAAAGGTAGCTTTTGAGCCATCAAGTTTTGGCGCCGTTGCGGGGATTGTAATATTAAGAACACCTTATTTTTGTTAATTTAATCATTTTTTTTTTATTTTCATCAATTGTCTTTCTAGGTATCTATCTTTGTAAGTCTTGGATTATACTTATCCTCCTTGTTTACTACAGTGCATGCCTACTACGTCGCCGAATCTGGAAGCGCGAGACCGCCAGTAGGTAGCAAGAACACGAGGAAAGTATTAGATGCACCACACGAGGAAGATACTAACGAAAGCAAGGATCCCATATGGCGGATGAACAACAAAGAACCATGTACGACTACGCTAAGCCATCTATGGATGATGACGTCATCTAGTATCGTAAGGCCATTTATTTGCGACCAATAATTTTGAAATCAAGCCGAATGTCATTCAAATGGTGCAACAATTTGTCAATTCGACGGTTTACGGATGAAGATCCAAATAATCATATCGCGAATTTTCTCGAAATTTGTGATACTTTCAAAATAAATGGAGTCTCCGACGATGCCATCCGTTTACGCTTGTTCCCATTTACTCTTCGGGACGGGCTAAACAATGGCTAAACACTTTACCGAAGGGAACAATCACAACATGGAGCATTATGGCGGAAAAATTCCTTTTAAAGTATTTCCCACCCGCTAAAACCACACGATTGAGGAATGAGATCTCTTCATTCACTCAAGAGGACGATGAAACCTTGTACGACACTTGGGAGAGATTCAAAGAATTCTTTGCGAAAATGCCCACATCATGGTCTTCCCATTTGGATGCAAGTCCAAACATTTTACAATGGGTTGCTCTCATCGACAAGGCAGATGATTGATGCGGCGGGGGAAACATTGAACAATAAGACACCCGGCCGCCCAAGATCTCATAGAAGGAATGGCCATGAATGGCTATCAATGGCAATCTGATGCGAGGAAAAACCAACAGGTCGGTGGGAGTATATAATGCGGACGCGGTGGTGACACTAGCCGCACAAAGTCGAAGCTCTAACTCGAGAAAATCGACGGGTTGGCGGCTCCAAACCACCACCACACAACAAGCCTTCTCATGCGAGACTTGTGGAGGATCGCACAACCACCAAGATTGCCCTCACGCAATACCGCCGCATGAACAAGTGGATTATCTAGGTAATCAATCTCGACCCTTTCAAAATAATCCTTTCAAAGAACACTTATAATCCCAGGTTGGCGTCAACACCCGAACTTTAGTTGGGGAAATCAAGGTCACAGAAGCTTTAATCCAAACGCACTCCCCAATTGCTGCACTCCCGGTTTCCAACCGCGAAAACCAAGTTTGGAGGACTTCTTGTCCAAATTCGTCAAACAACGGAAACCCGTTTCACGGCCACCGAAACATCCTTAAGGAACCAAGAAGCATCCATTCGCAACTTGGAAAATAAAATTGGTCAAATTGCCAAAATGATCTCCGAAAGGCCACAAGGGAGCCTACCTAGCAACACCGAGCCAAATCGAAGAGAAGGTAAAAGCAATTACTCTAAGGAGTGGAACAAAGCTAGACGAAGACGGATGCGGAGGACGAACCCACGCCCATACAACAAAAAGACGAAAGGTATCGAGGAAACAAAGAAAATGGTACCGGAATTCCAACCACCTATTCTACGTATCCAAGTCGATTGCGTAAGGACAAACATGACGACCAATTTGGTAAGTTCTTGGATTTATTTAAACAATTGCACATCAATATTCCTTTTGTTGAAGCCCTTTCACGGATGCCAAAATATGCCAAGTTCCTAAAAGATCTTCTTTCAAATAAGAAAAAGCTTGAAGAAATATCCATGGTGCAATTAAATGAGGAATGCTCGGCAATTTTGCAAAACAAGTTACCTCGAAAATCAAGGATCCGGGAGTTTTACTATTCCTTGTCATGTCGGTAATTTGATCGTTGATCGGGCATTGGCGATCTAGGGGCTAGCATTAATTTGATGCCTTATGATTTATTCAAACAAATGGGTCAGGAGAGCCAAAACCAACTAGGATGAGCCGCAATTAGTGACGGATCTATTAAATATCCTAGAGGCATTGTTGAAGATGTTTTGGTCAAAGTCGATAAGTTTATATTTTCTGTCGATTTTGTAATTCTTGATATGCATACGAGATGTCGAAGTCCCTTTGATCTAGGGCGTCCATTTTTAGCTATTGCTAAGGCAATCATTGAGCGTGCATGATGGCAAACTAATTTTAAGAGTCGAAGATGAACAAGTCATTTTTAAAATCGCTACATCAATGAAAATACGATAGATAAAGATGACTCTGTTTTGCTATTGATCTTATCGATATGGAGATAACCAACTCTCTACCAAACATGATTTCTAACGAATTTTTGGAGACTTGTATTGTTCAAAGTGCGGGTATATCGGATGAAAACCCCTTTCTTAGGGAATCCGCACTCGCATTGGAGGAAAACAAACCAACACAACGAGAAAAGAGTTCGAAAAGATTGAAAACTCACGGGTGGGGCATATCAAACCATCCATTGAGGATCCACCTTTGTGGGAGCTGAAGGAGTTACCCGAACACTTGGAATATGCATTTCTAGCCGAGAACGCCAAACTTCCCGTAATTATTTCCTCCAATTTATCTTCTCATCAAAAGGATAGATTGTTGGCAATATGCGGGAACATAAAAAGGCCATCGCTTGGAAAATCTCCGACATTCGAGGGATCAATCCTTCCTTTTGCACTCACAAGATTTTGATGGAGGAAAACTTCAAGCCGGTTGTTCTACCTCAGCGTCGCTTAAATCCAAACATGAAAGAGGTAGTTAAAGCGGAGGTAATCAAACTACTAGATGTTGGGCTCATCTATCCAATCTCCGACGATGGTGGGTAAGTCCGGTTCAAGTGGTCCCAAAGAAAGGTGGGATGACGGTGGTACCAAATGAAAAGAATGAACTTATTCCGATGCGAACGGTGAATAGGTTGGCGAGTTTGCATCGACACGACGACTTAACGATGCTACTCGCGCAAGGACCACTTTCCCTTACCTTTTATTGATCAAATGCTTGAACGTTTATCCGGTCACCTCTATTATTGCTTCCTTGATGGCATGTCGGGTTATTTTCAGATCCGATAGCACAGGAGGACCAAGAGAAAACCACTTTCACTTGTCCCCTGGATCTTTCGCCTATAGACGCATGCCTTTTGGGTTGTGCAACGCACAAAGAACTTTTCAACGTTGTATGCTTGCCATCTTCGACGAGCTTGTAGAAGAAATCATGGAAGTCTTCATGGATGACTTTTCGGTTTCGGGGATTCATTTGATCTTTGTCTTGCAAATCTTAAAAAGTCCTTGTTCGTTGCGAAGAGACTAACCTGGTACTTAATCGGGAAAAATGCCACTTCATGGTACAAGAAGGTATTGTTTTGGGGCATAAAATTTCTTGCGGGGAATTGAAGTTGACAAAGCGAAAGTTGATACAATTTCCAAATTGCCACCACCCGCCTCGGTGAAGGCTATCCGAAGCTTTTGGGGCACGTAGGGTTTTATAGGCGCTTTATCAAAGATTTTTCAAAAATCGCACGACCACTTACTCTCGCTTTTAGAAAAGGATGCGAGTTTTTGATATCAACGATGAATGTCTCAAGCATTCAACACTTTGAAAGAAAAACTCACCACTTCTCCCATCATGGTGGCTCCGGATTGGTCTCAACCGTTCGAACTCATGTGTGATGCTAGTGATTATGCGGTAGGAGCGGTACTTGGGCAACGAAAAGATAAACATTTCCGGCCAATTTACTATGCAAGTAAGACTTTGAATCTGCTCAATCCCACTATACAACTACCGAAAAGGAACTACTTGCAGTGGTTTTCGCTTTGACAAATTTCGGTCATACCGATTCTATCCAAAGTCATTGTCTATACGGATCACTCTGCTTTACGCTATCTGCTCGACAAAAATGACGCAAAACCACGACTAATTCGATGGGTTCTCCTACTCCAAGAATTCGATGTGGAGATCAAAGATAAACGGGGTCCGAAAATCTTGCCGACCACCTATCTCGGCTTGAGCACTCCGCAAGACCGATGAGCAACACAATGGACATATCAACGATTCTTTCCCGGATGAGCAACTCTTTGCCCTTAACTCAATTTCAATTGATATTCCTTGGTTTCTGATTTCACTAATTATCTTGAAGAAAAGTTCTCCCAAAAGGGATGACCCATCAACAAAAGAAAAATTCTTTTCGGACCTCAAGTATTATATTTGGGACGATCCCCACCTCTTCCGAGTTTGTGCAGATCAAATCATGCGAAGGTGTGTTGCACTTCCCGAAACAATCTCCATTTTGAATCATTGTCACAAAGGACCCACTTTGGTGGACATTATCAAGCAAATACTACGGCACGCAAGGTCCTTGAGTCGAGGTTTTTTATTGGCCTACACTTTTCAAAGACGCAAAACGGTATGTTGAAACTTGTGATAGTTGTCAACGAACAGGGAATATTTCTCGAAGAAATGAAATGCCCCAAAACGGTATACTTGTTTGTGAAATTTTTGATGTTTGGGGTATTGATTTTATGGGACCTTTTCCGTCGTTTGGCAATAAATATATTTTGGTAGCCGTTGATTCACGTGTCTAAGTGGGTAGAGGCTCAAGCTTTACCTAAAAATGATGCTCGAGTGGTGGTGCATTTTCTCAAAAACTTTTTACCCGGTTTGGTACACCACGAGTCATCATTAGCGATAGAGGCACTCACTTTTGTAATAATCAATTTGATAAGGTTTTAAAGCGTTATGGTGTCACACACCGAGTCGCGACCGCTTATCATCCCCAAACTAGCGGTCAAGTCGAAGTGTCCAACCGCGAATTAAAACGAATTTTGGAAAAAACGGTTGGGCACTCTCGCAAGGATTGGTCCCTCAAACTCGATGATGCCCTTTGGGCTTATAGAACGGCTTTCAAAACGCCAATAGGGACTACCCCATACCGACTCGTCTATGGTAAAGCATGTCATTTGCGGTTGAGCTTGAACATAAAGCCTTTTGGGCTATTAAAATGCTTAATTATGACTTGTCAAGTGCAGGAAATAACCGTTTATTGCAGATTAACGAACTCGAAGAATGGCGAAATTCGGCATACGAGAATTCGAGAATTTACAAAGAACGAACGAAACAATGGCATGACAAGCACATTAAGCACATGAGGGAATTCCAACCGGGTGATCAAGAATTACTATTCAATTCCCGACTTCGCCTATTTTCGGGTAAGTTAAAATCCAGGTGGTCTGGCCCATTTCACATTACTCAAGTGTTTCCTTACGGGACTATCGAAATTACGCACAAGGAAATGGGCACCTTTAAGGTAAACGGACACCGTCTTAAAAATTATTTTGGGGGCACCATCGATGATAATTATAGAGATTCCTTCAAGCTTGAGGATCCCCCAAATACATCACACAATTAGAGGTGAAACAAATCGGCTATACGACACTAAAAAGCGCTACCCGGGAGGCAACCCGATGATTTTTTTTTTTTTGTCAACTTGTTTCCAATTTTTACTTAGGATTCATTTTTACTCGGAATGAAAAAAATTTCAACCCGAAACACGGCATGGCCGTGTCTCCGACATGGCCGTGTCGCAAAATTCTCCATTTTTCTTTTTTTTTTTAAAAAAAAAAAATCGAAAATTGGCCCGAACACGGCCGGGCCGTGTCGCTCGACACGCCCGTGTTGAGCCCAAAACTTTAACCACCAAACAGCCGGAACACGGCCAGGCCGTGTCGCCCGACACGGCCAGAAACCGGCCGTACAAACAGGGAGCGGCGTTTTTGTTGTGTTTTTCAAATTTTCCCCATTTTTCTTATTTCTAAACCCTAAAACCTCTTCTTCCTCCCCCAAAATTTCCCCCAAATCTCTCTAACACTCCCATTTAAACTTAAATTCTTCCATAAAACACCATCTTTCCTCCATTGCCAACACTTCTACCGATTGATTGTTGGGAATTTTGTGGGTTTTTGGGAGATTTCTCTTGTGGGTTTCTATTTCAAGGTATGATTTTCTATGTTATTTTTGTGTTTAATTTCATCATGTTTGTTTTTATGCTTTCAATTTGTTCATAAATGTTTGAAATTTCTATCATTTAGGGCTTTTTGATTTAACTTAAATTTTGGAATTTTTATGCCTAATTATTTGTGTTGAAGATGAGGGTATTTTTGGATTTTTATGGTAATGATGTTGGCCCCATGTGCTATTGAAATTTGTATGGGTAAAATCATGTGAAGTTAATTGTTGGAATTATCTTGCTTAATTTCACCAACAAAATTGGTCCTAAAAGAATGAAAGGGTTTATTGTTGCCTAAATATAACGATATGAGCGTTTGTTGATTGATTGATTGATTGTTAGAATCATATGATTGATCATGAGTGGGAACCGTGCTTTGTTGTAACCTACTTGCTATTTACGATGAGAACTTGAAGGTGATGGGATGATGTTGTTGTTGGGAATTTAATTGAGGCATGGTTTTTATAGGATAGTTGGTTTTCAAAGAAATATTAATAGTAATTGTCCTTGTATTGCATGTTGCTATCAAAAATTCCTTTTTCAGGACTACCATGTCAAAACGAAGTCGAATTCCGCTCCTTCCCGGTGCAGGGGACCTCGGCTCTCGCCGCCCCTCCCGGGCTAATCCACCAAGTAATCGTGAACGGCATTCTATTAGGGATGACGAAGCAAGCAACCCGATATCAACAATTGTTGAGTAAACCATTGCACAACACCAGGTATCCGGACGCCATGACATTAGAGACCCTTGGGCTACAAGAAGATATTGATTGGATGTTTGAACAAGTTGGGTGGGGACAATTCATGGGTGCGAAAGCACCAACTTATGAGCGCGTCACACTGGAATTCCTTAGCTCATTTAACGCCGAAATCCTCACGGGAACTCATGCTAGGGACGGCCTCATCTCTTTTCGCTTGTTCAATCAAGAGTATACATTGACTCTTGCCGACTTCAATCAAATATATGGTCTTCCAATTGATGGTAACAGACGCTTTCCTAGCGACTTTAATGCACAACGGTTTTGGAATGAAATAGCTCCTTCATATGACTATGTTGCTTCTCGTGCTAAAGTATCACGCGTAATAAACCCTTGTTTTCGTTATATGCATCGTGTGATGGCTAGCACACTTTTCGGTAGGGGGGAAAGTGACGGGAATTTGAGGAAGGACGAGCTATTGTTTTTATGGGCTATGGTCTATGGAAAACACCTTGACACCGGGTCTCACTTAGCACGCCATTTTCAGAAAGTCGGGCGGGGCGAATGTAGTAAAATTCTTGTTGGAGGCCTAACTACTCCAATTGCTCTTCACTTCGAGCATGACTTAACGGATTTACAACAAGCGAGGAAGCACGCACATTGATCTCGAGGTATGCACTTTGCTATAAAATTAATTGAACGAATCAATGATCACTTTTGCTTGCTTTTTCGACATACATCCCAACGACTATTACTTCCCGACCAAGACGAACTACAATTCGTAATCGTGACAATTGGTTGATGGGTATGCGGACGCAATCCGGAGGATGACGAATTCGCCTCGAACTACCTCCCATAGAGGATGATGCTCCCGAATCCCCATCTCCTCCAAGGGTTCACCATCCCATACTCCTTCATCTCACCCACCACCACCACCGCCACCGCATGAACAAGTCAACCTTCAAGCTATTCTACGGGGGAGCAACAACACCAAAGAGACATGCTATCATATCAACAAACGATGCTCGAACGCCAAAGAGAATATGCTTGACCGCCAACAACAAATGATGGAGCGACAATTTGGCGTCATTAGGGATATTCGAGAGGACCAACAACAACAAAATGCCCTTTTATCTCAACTCCATCAATGGCACCTCTCTCTCGAGGACACTTCCCACCACCGTCATAAGGTCGTATTTGTCTTTGTCTTAGTTTTTATTTTCTTTGCTCCATTTTGTATCCCATCTCCTCTTCACATTGGGGACAATGTGACCCTTGAAGTTGGGGGTGGCGAGATTTGCTAGAACGCTTGGATTTGAACTATTTTCTTTAGCTTTGCGTGTTTTAGCTTTCTTTGTGGATATTTCGTTTTCTTTTTACGCACCTTATCAATACATTGCAAACAAACATGAGGTAATTTTTTTTTTTACAATTAGATAGGTTAGTTGTGGATTGATTATGACCATTTTTATCCCGAAAAAGTCATCTTTTTGAAAACTCAAATTGCCAAAATGTTTTTAAACTGCGTGACTCTCTAGTAAAAGGATGAATTTGGCCAAAAGAGTTTAATGTCATGAAGTTAGCTTGGACTTTGCTTAAATCACAGATACTTTGTGTCATGATCACTAGAGAAACCATAACTCGGGTTTGAAAAAAAAAAAAAAAAAACAATTGTGCTAATATTTGTTATATAAAGGGACAATTCGAGGTTATATTCTCTGTTTGTTGTTGCTTAGTAACTAGGAGCATTCATGAGCCCCATGTTTGTCTCTTACGTAAAACGGCGACACAAATATGAATATGGGACACCACCCAAGGAGTTTTTGAAAAGACATTCAAAATTTAAACCTAGTGGAAGTTTGCCTCAAAAATGTCCCGATTTTATAATTATATTTGCAATAAATAAAAAAACGAAAAAAAAAAATTGAAAAGACCGAGTTTTGAACTTCTCCTTTTATCATTGCATTTTTGTATTTGATCTAAGCATATGAACGACAAATTTTTCGTGATATGACAATGTGATGTTTTGAACGATTCCAATTATTGAAGTCACTCTCTTTTTAACAAATTGGTTGATTTGAAAAACGGATGGATTGACTTAATTGGGAAGGAAAAGGTTAGCGATTCACTTCAATCATGTCGAAATTGTGAAAATATATATCTTTTTTTTTTTGTTTTCAACCCATCTCTCTCTGTTTTAAAAATTGCTTGAGGACAAGCAAAATTTCCAAGTTGGAGGCGGTTTGATAAGTGTCATTTTGTACATATTTTATATCATTAATTCAATAGTTTTTGAATTGTTTTGTTAGAAAAATCATAGTTTCTCAAGTATTTTGTAGCATTTCATCGTGTGATGTGTTTAACATTATAGGTGGAGCAATTTGGAGCAATGTGAAGCCAATATTACTTGAAAAAAGGCAAGAAAATCACTCAACATGACTTGGGGTGTCAAGTAACATGGTCATGTTCAAAAAAGAAGGAAATAAATTGGATAAAAATTGGAAAAAGGGTCCAAACGGCCAAGCCGTGTCACCAAACTGCCATGTTGAAGGGGATCAAAAGAGGAGGAAAAATCGCACAAAAAAGGCCCGAACACGGCCTGGCCGTGTCGCAAGTCCAACACGACCGTGTCGGGGCGCATTTAAAACCAAATTTTTGTGCGGCAAAGACGGCCTGGCCGTCTTCGCCCGACACTGGCGTGTCCGGACCCCTTTTTGCAACTTTTCTTTGCGGAATTTGGGGAAAACTCACCAACCAACCCATTTTGGCCACTTTTGTACACTTTTAACACCCTATTTTTGAAACATGTCTCCATGTCCCCTCCTCATCACTTGAATACAAGAATTCACCAACCAACAAGGAAAATGGAGGCAATTGTTTAACAAAAGAGAGTACTATCAATGTATTGATTGCCTATAAAAGCCAAGGTTGAAGTTGGGAGAGATATTCATTAGATATTCAGGAAATATTCATTGTATCCATCTCATTAAGTAGAATTGGGATCAAGGGGTCTTGGAGAAGAAAGCTTGGGGCAATATTGGAGAAGAAGGCTTGGAGCAAAATCATCAATCAAGGAAGAAGTCCATTGAGGTTTTGAGAAAGATAAGTACACCATGTCTACAATGCTTAAATCTTCTTGTGTAATTTACTCTTTTGTCAAAATCATGAGTAGCTAAAATCTTAGTGTTTGAGTGTAATGAACTCTAGAATGGATTTGTGATTAAGGTTTGTATGTTTTTAATAAAATACTCATGTCTTGTGTGATTAACTTATATCATGCTTATCTCATTCGAGTTAATATTTTAGTATATTAATTTGATATCTTTTCTTCATCGGGTAATCGAGAGATTTATGGTGAAAAAGAATTTGTATAAGTGAAAAGAGTTGCATGCAATCCTAGATATAGGACGACATAAATCTTCCGGATTAGGGTCAAACCTAATACGGGAATTCATAAATCGTTATAATGCAATCTTGGGGTTTTAACTAGAAAGAGATTTGAGTTAATCAACTTGAGATTAGGAGTTTTTCGCCTTGAGAAAGGGATTAACTTAAATCGGGAATTTCTACGGTCCACATAGCATGAGATTTTATTAAAAGAGGTTGGTTTTTGCTTAAGGGCTTATGGTTGAATCTTTTAACTTGTCAAATCACAAAAACATTCTAGAGGATTTACATTCAAACACACTTTTATCTCTTGATTTCTTATTCTACAATTTTTACTTCATTTTTACAATTTATAATTTGTTTTCCTTTTTCATCAAACAAAAACTCGAAAATTGTTAGATTAAATAACAAAAACGGTAATTATTAGTACTTACAATCCTCGTGGGAATGACACTGCGGACTCAATAATCTATACTATAAAACGATAGGTGCACTTGCCTACGGTTTTAAAGGTAGCTTTTGAGCCATCATTTTCCGTCGGCTCTCCCGCCATTTCCTTTTCTTCATGTTGGTATTCCCGATATGAAACCTGGTCAAGGGTGTGTTCTTGTGCATACATCGTCAATATTTGACGATATGTCCTGTAAGGGGTACATCTCGGACATCGGTCAGGATCCATAATCTCGAGTAATTTCTCCACACCAATTGTTAATTACATAAATATAATAAATTTAACTAAAAGTTCTTAATAAACCTGAAGCTCGATACCATTTTCGAGGCCCAAAGTTAAAGAGTTGGAAATCGAAAAGATCAGTCCTTTGAATAAAAATTGAAATATCTAGGGACCAAATTTGATAAACCAAGAAACATAGGGTACCAAAAATGATACATTCGAAAGTTTGGAAAACCTTCTACAACCAAATAACTTTGTCATTTTTAACAGAGTTATTTAACTAGCAGTATCCGAATTGATTAAAACTTAAAACGTTGGGTACTAAAAACCGATTAAACCGAAACCTTGGGATCAAAACCGAAAACTAGGTATAATTGAGGTACTAAACCGAAAATAACCGGAATACATATCAAGAAAATAGAGAGAGGTAACGTGATAACCGGATAAGCCCTATCACTAGATTATATAATATATCCCTTTCGCAACTAGATGATTCCCAAAGGGAAAGAGCCATCATAAAAAATTGTCATAATTCCGCACAATTTTGTCTTGCTTCTTCAAGAAATCAATAGCAATTTGTTATCGTAAAAGAGTTTGACAAAAAGAATTGAGAGACAAATTGTATTAGAAAGAATACTTAAATGTTAGAACTTCAAGTAAATACCTCAAACAATGGCGTAGCCTGGCTAGTCTACAAAATTAAGTAGGGTGAGTAGGCACACAAAAATGGGTGAACCGGATGAAAAACTCGAAAAAAAAAACATGTGTTGAAATATCTAATTTGGACTAACATATGTTAATTAAATGTGCATAGTTGTCTTACGGTTTAATCCAATTAAAGTGATCTAATAAAGTTTTATTTTGGATTAAAAGGGTATCAAATTGTTATGGGATTAAATGCGTAGATACTATTACGTGATTTTCTATTTGTTGAGGGACCAAATAGAAAATAAAGGGATACTTATCCAAAACGGTTATGGTCGGCGGCGGTTCTTAAATAAGAGAAACGTTTGTTCTCCTTCAATGAGCGTAATACAAAAACAATACTGAGAACTCTCAAGAGGAACCGCTTGTCCGGAAGGCGAAAAAAACCAAATCCCAAGACCGGATCCATATTTCTCACAAACCCTAATGGATTGGTGACGCTCCGCAATTAGGATTAATCTCTTCTCTTTCTCGGATTATCATGGTAAATCGGTCAATCATGCTTTTGGGTTTTGTGAATTAAAGCATGCCCTTTGTGATTTCGATTTCTAACAATATGAACTATAACAATACAAGTCCGGGGAAGAAGGAAAGTATGAGACCCCTATATCTTAAATTGACCTCAAATATACAATTACAAATTAATTATGGATTTTTCCTTGTGGAAATGAAAAAAACTGATAATTTTTTGTCTACTTTTTCTGTTGTTTCCTCGATTTTTATTAGATAAATTTATTAAATTAAAGTGACAATGTATTATTATAATTTTTTTGAGGAAATGACAATGTATTATTCATGTATTCTATTTAGTCCAATATTCCGAGGGGCTATTCCGGAAGTTCGAAGAATTATAATAAATAAATATAGTTTAAGTCTTTGGTGTAATGTGACAGCCCACCATTACATGTTCACGCGTTCCCACCTGTGAGGAGAGGCCAACATGGACATAAAATCCGTATCACTAGTGCACACATACCGTACCATTTCCCTATTTTGTTAATTCTTATTTTTGTAGGCCCCCTTTCTTTATCTTTCTTTTCAATTCATGCTACCAACTAATTCACATGAAATAAATGAACTTAATAATTAATCATCAACAATCCGGACCAAATTTGGGACTTAAACCAAGATCACAAATCGTACCTTTGTTTATCCAATGTTTTGGGCAAGATATGAGTAAAACGCAACTATATAGAAATATTACCAAAATCAATTTTGCCAAATTTTTGCTAATTCAACTAATTTCGATTATTGAGAAGTTAAATGTGAGCTCTCTAACAACTTAGGTAACAACTATGGATGATAAGATTCGGGAAGGATGTGATTTCGCGTTAATCAAAAAATCGAAATTGATAGTGTTTGCAAATAGAAGTTGAAAATTCATTAAGTTAAGATAGAGTATTTGGTGAATAAGTTGGAAAGTGATTTTCTGTTCAGTAAAAGTCAAATTACAAGTAATATCGTAAATTTAAAGACTTTTTTCCCTACTTTTAGATTCTAATTAAATGAAGTAGAATCGAAGTTTTTACGACATTTGCAAACCCTAAAAATGATTTTTTAAAGCTAAAAGTCGTGAATTATTTTTTTAGTGTTTGCAAACTCTCTTTAAATTTAACCATAATCAACGATGAAAATGAAACGGACAATAAAAGTGTTTGTTCCTAGCTCTCTTTTAATCATTATCATTGTATAATTTCATTCATAAAAATATTTCATACTTCAAGATGACCATATGCAATAATTTAATGGCATTTATTACAACTCTTTGTTAGAATTATTATCTAATCAAATACCATGGCCAGGGCAAGACTTTTGTTACTCAACTAGTGACATGAATTATTGATGAAATTAATAATTTGTGGAGGTGGGGGTGGGGTGGGGGGTGGTTTTGAATGGGGCCAAGAAAACAAAGTCACAAATATATAAAAAGCCAAATGGTCCAATACTACTAACAAAGCCTTTGGATTGGTTTATTTCAACTTGCTAAGGTGGGGCCTTTAGAGAAGGATGGACTATATCCGTACAGAATCCCCATATATATTTATATAAATCTTTCACTTCATTAACCATTATTGACAAATAGTAGCTTTGGAATAAAGGTTTGTTGTAATAGTAGCCCACAGTAAGTTCAATTCCAATTGTGAAACAAGAGGCTGGACAAAATACCAAGAATTTGGAACAAAATTAGTGAAGTCTGTCTTGTCCAAAATAACAGTTTAAATAAATTAAAATAAACATTAATGTTGTATAAGATAAGGTTTCTTTAGCTTTTTTTTTTGAGTGGAAAGGTTTCTTTAACTTTAAATAGGTTGAAGTTGTCCGTGTTATCCAAATATGGCCCATGATTCAACATAAATGTGAAAACCTATGTATTGAACAAGAAAGAATGGAAAATATTATCAGACATTGGTCTTCTTTCGTGGAGGAATCTATGAGTGTAGTATCTACCGTAGATCTATATATAATACACGTTGGACTGTGTAATTGCATGTGAATTTTTCAACATCATAATAAATCTATGGTTGTTATGCACCTGAAGTCCTCCTCCAGGTATAGCATGTTATAAACCCAATTAATATATGTATTACACCTAGTATACATATCTTTGGGTGCATGAATCTATTATCCAGTGTTTTATTAACGTAAAATGAAACACCCGAGCATTGACATGTAATTTATATATGCACCGAGTATAGCATGAGTTACAACTAAAAAGTGCCATATTATCGGAACCTATACACATTTTGCTCAAGCTTAGAGCTTTCTTAAAATATGCATATTATGTGTAACACATATTTTCTTGTATAATTGGATTTTTGTCAAGTATATATAAACATAAAGTACCAAGCTAGCATGACTGAAGTACATAATATTTTATATATTGTTGTGTGGGAAATGAACCTATAAACTGCAATTTCTACATATAATTGATATACACAAATATAAATATACATGTATTTAATACATTAGGCTTGAATATCATAGCAATTAGCATGGGAAGAAACATTAAATGCGCTTGGAAAGAAAAGGTTTGTGAGACTTAGTCCAAATCGCTTAAATTAATTAAATAAGCCACAAAATAGAGAAAGAAAAAAAAAGCCAAACCATGGAAATTTTCAATGTTGGTTTGAAAAGTATGAAATCAATAATGTGTATAAATGTCAAGAAAATACTAAACTGAACCTAGCCAATAAAACAAAAGAAATATGGAGATGATGAATCAAATCATGCCAGGTAATGTTCTCCCAAGGAGAAATAAAATTCTTGTTGGATGAGTCCCCTTTGTCTTCAAGACTCAAGTCTATCCATCCCCCATTTTGATTTACAGTGGTCCATACACGCCCCATCCTAGTGGAAGATTGTTATTACTCGAACTTAAAAAAAATTATTTCTTTATATCTTATCTGATGCTGATACAGTGATACTTCATCAAAATCTCCTCTCTATTATTTGTTATCTGCTTTTGATTACACCAATTGTTTTCCAGATAAACATATATATCCCCCCACACCCACACGCTTGCTCTCGAAGCCTCTTTACCAACATCATTAATTGTTGCATGCCAAACATCAATAATACTCCCTACTATTCAAAATAAATATAATTTAAAAGAAAAAAAAACAAATATTAAGAATTGTGTTAAAATACCAAATGTACCCACTGCTTTGAACAAAATAAATTTAGGCATTAGTTTTAATTGGAAAATAATACATCATAAATAAATTATTAAATGAATTAATAAATATAAGGATAATTTGGGAAAATATTTTCTCATCAGTCTTTAAAATATCAAAAACGACGTCATTCGGTTCGAAAAATTTTTATATGTTAAAACGTCACTTATTTTGAATAGACGGAGTATGAATGTTATTATCGAATCTTATATGCATGAATAATTCTTAGGGGTAATTAAAAAAACACTAATGGGGTTTGAACTAATTACAAAAAAACTTAAATTTTTTGAAAATTACAAAAAAAAAAAAAACCCTCAAGGTTTGGTTTAGTCTTTATATATAAATGTATAAACGTAATATTTCTATAAATGCCCGGGGTTTTTGAAATGTTTTTTCTTATTATAAATGTAGAAAATGTAAGACGTAATCAAACTTTAAGGATTTCTTTGCAATTTTAAAAACCTTTAGTTCTTTAGTTTTTTTCTTTGTAGTTAGTCAATTTTGCAATTATCTCTAATTATCTTATCGTTGGCATGAAATTATTCAATAGCTTTTTTATACAAATATTTTAATAATTCCAGTTACTCGTGATATGATTTATATTTGTTACGTAATTAGTTAATATTATAACATAAATATTCAAATCAATTAGGTTGTGGGACAGTGTATCTTTACGTGTATATAATGTGTGTATTATACTTATGTGGGTGTGTATGGAGGGGGGAGACCATGCTGATAGTCAGCAGGGGTAGCAAAGGTCAGGGGGATGAACTTACTAAAACAAGGTCCACACTCATGTGAATCCCATCAACTTGCTTTCATTATCTTTACCCCACCCCCACAACACACACATACTTCCTACTACGTACAGCTATGCACAATAGTTAATAACTCTTTCACCACATAAGATCTACTATTTTCTACCCTGTTCATGTCATGTTTCAATTTCTCAATTTATCTTATGTGCTAGTATAGATGATGTAATCATTGTAGGATTTTTTTATTCCCTACAATTCTAGGTGTTTCACCTGATATTTCAGTTTATGGGATTAACTTCATGTGTATTGAATGGTTAAGTACGAATTTTCTATTCTCTACTACCTTTCATCTTACTTTATAAAATCAATATCATGTGTATACTTTTGACATCATCCTATATCACTACGACAAATTGGGTCATAGGTGACTGACATATTACCGATGACTTTTTGTTATCGCTTAAGGGGATGTAAAATGACAACATGTCATCGCTAAACACTGTCATAGAACTTAAAAAACAGATGGTTTGCGACACACATAAAATAAAGTGTCGTTGCTAGCTACTTGCTAATATGCAAGTAACTACGAGTCTACGACTACAACTTTATCGTTAAATATTATCCACTTAATCGTGACGACATGTATATAAACATGACATTTACCTAATCTACCGAAGTACCAATTAAATTAAATATTGTAAGGAATAAGAGATCATATATGCGTTATTATACACACATGATATTCACTAGTGGTGGCAACAGAATCGGGCCATCGACCATATTCGTATTGAGCTTTGAGTCAATTTCAAGATATGTTCAAAATATATTAAAAAATAAGTAAAATATAATATAACTACTTTTTTAAGACAAATGGTAATATCAAATCAAATTCGTGTTAGTGGTATTTGTATTTCTTTTAAGAACTTTAGTTTGGATTCACGCCAGATTATCGTGTCATAATCGTAATCAGAATCCCCAATATTCACACACGATATATTAGTAGATTTAAATAAAATACTCCAAGTCTCCAACCCTCCCCCACCAATGAATCTTCCTAGTTCCTTACTATCTCAAGGGTTGACCCACCCTCACCCACATCTCCATAATTTTTCAGAATATGTACAACATACATCTACTTTAAAATAGTACTATTATTATATTGCAACACACAAAAACTTGGGGCACCTCCTATATATAAATGTACTCACCCCTTTGCATCAAACAATTCATTTCATATTTCACACTTCTCTCTCTTTTTCATTCTCTCATCTGTACTTTTCTCCAAATAATTTCGTACTATCATATCCTTTTACAAAAAAAAAAAAAAACAGAGCATAAAAATATGGATATAAGCAGCACAGACGAAAGCACAACCAGTGACTCCATATCAATCACGCCGCCGCCGTCCAAATCGCCGCAGCTAAAACCGCCGCCGAACAGTCTCTGCCGCGTCGGCAGCGGCGCCAGCGTGATCATCGACGCAGAAATCGGCGTCGAAGCCGAGTCGAGAAAGCTGCCATCCTCGAGATTCAAAGGCGTGGTCCCACAGCCCAACGGCAGATGGGGCGCCCAAATCTACGAAAAGCACCAACGGGTCTGGCTGGGGACTTTAACGAGGAAGAAGAGGCGGCGCGTGCCTACGACACGGCGGCGCAGCGTTTCCGCGGCCGCGACGCCGTCACCAACTTCAAACCACTGTCGGAAAACGAGGACGAGATCGAGGCCGCTTTTCTGAGCACCCACTCGAAAGCCGAGATCGTCGACATGCTCAGAAAACACACGTACGGCGACGAGCTCGAACAGAGCAGGAAAAACTACGGCGGAAAAAACAGAGCACCGGCGGAACACGGCGGCGACGCGGCGGCGAAAGCACGCGGGCAGCTTTTCGAGAAAGCGGTTACGCCTAGCGACGTGGGGAAACTGAACAGGCTGGTTATCCCGAAACAACACGCGGAAAAGCATTTTCCGTTACAGAGCGGGAATAATAATTCGAAAGGGGTTTTGTTGAACTTCGAAGATTCGGGCGGGAAAGTGTGGAGATTTAGGTATTCGTACTGGAATAGTAGCCAGAGCTACGTGTTGACGAAAGGGTGGAGCCGGTTCGTGAAGGAGAAGAATTTGCGGGCCGGTGATGTTGTGAGTTTTCAGAGATCGACCGGCCCGGATAAGCAGCTTTACATTGATTGGAAATCAAGGAATATTGCTAATGGGGTATCGGGCCGGGCTCAGCCCGGACAGATGGTTAGGTTGTTTGGGGTTAACATATTTGAAGTGCCGAGAAATGGTGTTGATAGTTGCGGCGGGAAAAGGTTGATAGAAATGGAGATTTTGGGATTACACTCTAGCAAGAAACAGAGGGTTATTGATGCCTTGTGACATTTACATTTAATTTTGTTTTTTTACTTCATTTTTTTTTTTTATGTTTTGTTCTTGTTTTTTCTTGATTTGGACTTTAACTTGTAATCAATTTGTAATGTAGATGATGTTTTATGTTGGGGAAGGGGATGAGGAGGGAGTGGGGTGGTGGTGTTGCAAGTTGCCAAAAAGGTTTCCAATTGTATATAAATCAGAAAAGAGAAAAGAAGGGTAGCTGAAAAGAACTTAGGTGGAGAAATTTTGGATACAAAAACAAATTTGTTCTTTTCAATGTTTTGAACTTTTATCTGCAAATTATCTCTTTTTTTCTTAGAGGGTGTGTTTAATCTCCTATTCCAAGTCTATTAAAAATTGATTGCATGAGATGTTATGTTTTATTTTGTGTGTTTTATTTCCTATTTTATTGTGGTAGATGATTGACAAGTGTAATAATATAAACATGTGTTGTTGGTTTTTTTGATGCATTTACACTTGTCAATCATCCATAATAATCATCCATAAACATGAAGTGGAACGGGAAATCTGATCTCAAATGTACGTCAAAGTGCATTCAAAGTGTAGGGATGATATTTAAAATTCGAGATAGAGATGATATTTAACACAAGATGATAAATGGTTTGGAATTAAAATATTGTGCCGACTTAGTATTGGTCAATTATTTTTAGCTGCCATACTTTTGGAATATTGCGTTGCTTTCTAATATTTATGCCAACACCATCCTTTTTCTCACATATTCCCGTATGCATCCATTATAGAGAAATTGCAGGTGATTATTAGATGAAATTTTCTATTTTAAAATAACGTTTCATATCATATTTTATTGTATAGATGACTGTCACTTGTTTTTTTAACGATTATCACTCGATTTATGAGAATGAGACACTAATATAGTGGCTAATCTGTCCGAGATTTCTATTATAATTTAATATTTTGTTTAAGAAATACACGTTAAGTGTATATATATAATGATTTTTGAATTTATGTTATATATCTGTAATGTGCTATACAAAATGCAATACTTAATTGAAACATTTAATTTGAAATGGTAATTCTTCAGTTTCTTTAGAATTAAATTAAAAAATAAATCCTTCGATGAAAATGGAATCTCATCTGCGACTAAGAATATACGGAAATTGGGTCATTTTTTTGCGTCATTTGCTAAAAAACATATCCTCACTCTTTCTTTATGGACCATATCCCAAATTCTCTTTGTCAATTGTTGTTGGACGATTTCCAACACCTTTAATGTTATTATACATTTCCTTATTACAAAAAAAGAATATGCGGAAATCGGGTCGAAAGATCGTATCTTTCAACAATTTGAATTGACATTTATTGGTAGCAGAAATTAAATTGAGTTCTTAGTTACATATAAATACTTTAGAGTTAGATGACTTCTTCAAATTAATTTTGCACATCATAGGTCGGCCAAAAAAAGAGAAAAAATGCAATGAGATAGTTAAGCTCTTTTTCGAATTTTAGTAATAAGATTCAAGTTATTAGTTCAGCTAAATATATGTTTTTGGTAGTATATACCTTGAGTGCCACAGAGTAGCCTTTTTGGTCCAAGATATACAGAAATTAAAATGAGAAAAAGATTATTTTTTTTTTTGAGAAGGAAAAAAATTATTGGTTACTCCATTAAAGGCTTTCTTTGGATATTTGATGTAATTATTGAGGGAGACAAAAGAAAGAAAACTTTAGCGCGCTGCAAAGTAATAAAGCACATCTCAATAAATTTCTGTAGAAAATGAATAAACTTATTGGACTTATTACTTGTCTTTGTGGTCTCGTGGAAAAATAATGCTGTAAATCTTTCACGTGTTCTCTATATTATACTTATTTCTATGATTTGTTCACGATTCTGTGTACTATAAACTCTTATGGTGCATGAATTCATCTGGTTTTTCATATTCATCTACTAAGGCAATCGCATGAGAGGCTGTAAAATCTCTTTTCCTTTTTCATAAACTCATTTAAACATTTTATATTAAGTTTATTTTAAACTTTAAATAAGATCGTACGAAAGTATATTACAAAGTTTACAAAATGTTAGTACATAATATAGAATGACCACCTCATATAAAAATCTCAATATGTTAGAGATGTGAGTCGTTAATATTTAATTACTCTGACACATGATAGTAAACGCAAAAGAGTATTTGTTAAATTTGGGTTTATCGTACTCCCTCCATCCCACTAAGATAGGGAAAGAGGATAATTCACACAGATTAAAAAATATAATAAATATTGTAATTGGTGTATCTTAGTGGGACGGATGGAATAATAATTAATTAGACTATATATCTAGGATTTTTTTTTTGAGGGAATCTCTAGGATTTTGAAGGTAATTAAGTTTTAGATTTATTTGTATGGTACTGTTCTTCCTTTGACTGTACTAACATTAAATTAATCGCATGATTTTATGACTATGGATCGATAAAATGCGTGGGACGTTAATTAAACAAGTTGACAAAATTATTTTGACGTAGATCATTAGAATAGTCAAATGCACGTAATAGGCATGAAATTCTCATGTTATGAGATAAGAAAATTTAATAACCTATATATAGGGATTCGCTTGCGTGGTAAGGAATAATTAATTGAGATGGTTTACGTTGTTTGATGTACTGTAAGATTAATATTGTTTTTGTAAATGATAATTTTAAAAATATTTGCGGTGAGTTTGTTAACTTTTTAAAGTATCTTCAAGAATTTTTGAATAAGATGCCTGTTCGATGAAAGTTTTACTTTATAAACTTTCAAATAACTAATTTGTTGGGTTGTTATACGCTCTTTTGAAATAAATAAAATATATTTAACTTAATTTTATAAAATCAAGAAGCGTGTACTTCTGCCATGTTAAACATTTTCAAGAAAATTAAGGCGTTTCTTCGTTTAATCTGTTTGCATTATGTTTTTAGTAATAAATTCGATCTTGAGATATATATGTTCATCTTTCATTTCATGCACGGAATCACGGATACAAAGTCATAACTCATAAGTGTTGGTAAGATGTTTGCATTATACATTATTGGTGTGTATGCAATGTATGCAACAAATATTGGTTCAACTGTCTCTCTTTTTAACCAATCAAACAAAATATGAAATAGCTCAAAAGATATATAATCTCGGATTTTAACAAAGAAAAATAATACATATATATTATTATTTGAAGTGAAAAAAATTAATATGTATTTTATTATATTTTGGTGGTGTACTCTTTGGCAATATTGTAACACTAAACACTAAAATTAGTCAAATGTTATATATATATATATATATATATATATATATACAAAGACTATTCTCAAAATAATAACCATAGAATTTTCTCGCCCATTTTTCATTCCTATAAAAAGTAATAAAAATATGGAAAAAGAAAAGGTAAAAAATATTTGTAATTTTATGGTTTCCAAATTTGTTTAATGCATTAATTGGTTTTCCAAATATCTTTGTGTAATGCATTAATTATTATATTTGTCTTTTTATTTTTTAAAATTTAATAACATTTTTATCTTTAATTAGTTTTTTTATGTATAATATATCAAATTAATCATTTTTTATGATCTTCAGTTTGACACCCAAATTGCATAAATAAAATAAAAAATAAATATAATAAATTAAAAAATATATATTTACTCAAAATTTTATTTTGTAGTGGGTTTTAAAAATTATGCATTCGGACTATTGAACAATTTGTGCATTCATATATTTTGACTATTGTAATTTTTATATTCAGTAAATCTCACCCTCAACATAATTTTGTAAGTTCTGATCATTAATGTAAAATTAATTCGATAAATTTTTTTTATACTTTATTAATTTAAAAATATAAAAAAATTAGTTTTAGTAAATAAAGTTTTCACATAATTCATACTTTCTTAATTTAAAATAAATAATTTTATATTTCATCTCCAAAAATAATGAAGATAATCAGAGAAAAAAATGATATGAATGCTTATGTTTTTATAATTTGCAAGCTTTTCGGCATAGTCCAAATCATAATTTAATATTTAATAGTTTATTGATATTCTAAACTTCTTGCAATAAATAAAATTATTTTTATAAAAATACAAAGACGTGCATCGCACGGTTTGAAATACCAAATATAAGAACCCGAATAAAACATAATAATTAAAATTTTAAATAATACAATACAAATCCTCACAATAAAATTTTCAAAATTTAAAATCTGACTTAACATATATGACTAAATCCGCAAAAGTAAAACTATCTCCAAAACAATAAATACAATAAAATCAATAATATTACCTAAACTATGTTTTATTATCTCCTATTTCCTTAACTTATATTTAGTTCTGCTACACATACGAATGACTTTGGAAAATAATTTTGCATCCGAATTTACTACTATAACATTGAAAAAAAAGTACGGCACATACTTTCACACTTATTAGGAATTCAAACATGACTAAAATGAAATGGACGATGAAGGTGTACCTCAACGATTTTATGAAAAATTAGTTTTCAAAGATCGAATACAAATACATGGACTTGAATGTATTTTTTTTTTTAAGATTTTGATGTATGATATTTTTTTGTTTTTGACTTTATCAATTATAAAAAATATTAAACATGCCAATTATTTGATGCTATATTAAATTAATTATTACAATGCATGAGATAGAATTCGTCGACCTATTACAAAAATGCACATGTTACAAGACAAAACAGACACCTCATATATATATATATATACACCCGTGCATCACACGACAAAAGACTAGTATGTCTAATAAAATATTCTTGAGTTTAAGATGTTGATAACGGCTACTAACTCACCTAACATTTGAGTCTGGGCTTCTAAATAGGCTGTTACAGTTCGAGGAGTTGGCCCACTTGAGACAGCCAATCTTTAATGGGCGCTAAGAAATAATTTAGTTGGGTCAATATTCTAGGTAAGACCAATTCTAAGAAGCAGGCCGAAAGAAAAAGGAAAAAATCCTCATTAAATTAACTCCATAGAAAAAAATCCCTAGGCTTGTGAATAATTTGATTACATGTTAATATATTACTTACAAAACTATTTTCTAGAAAGATAACTTGTTAAGACAAAATTTATCCTCACATCGAATATCCTTTGAACAACTGGGCTCGATTCCAATCCACCTGTCTATTTTGGGTCGTCTGGATCGGACCATTAAAAAATATTTTTCACATTGTGGCCCATCTTGGCCCAATTTACGGGGTGTCCCCAATAGTTGAATTTAATGGAATTTAGAATTCCATAACATTTCAAATTATCCTCGATTTGGATTTTTATGGAATCCATTAAATCTTGAGATCCTCAACTTGGATTTTAATGGATTCCACGAAAATCTAGTATCCTCAAACATTCAAGGAATTCGATGGAATTCTTTTATAAATGGATTTTGATGGATTCGGTGGAATTATAACCTAGATTTATGAAGGATAAATTCCACATTCCCCTCGAATTCAAATTATATTTTCCAATAATAACAATAATAATAAATTTTGGCTATGGTATAAAAAAAATAACATATGTTTCTCTCAAGTACACTTCCCCACGCATCGTCTTATAATCTCAACAATTTAACACGTTCTACCTCAAATTTGTGAATAATCACCGTAGAGTAACTAGAGTTGATTTGTCATCTTATTTCAATTGCTAATATTTTTAATTTTATCGATAAATTAATGAGAAAAACTATTGTTACAATAATACTTTCTTCGGGAATCATTGTTGATAAATTTTCATTCATTCATCTTGATTAGACACATTATTTTTGTGTTAGAAAATGTGGTTTTAAAATTATCTCGATAAGATTTTGGTCATCAATGTTGTTGTTGTTTGTTGAATAAATATTTTAAATATAGTTGTTTATGGAACTATTCAAAATTTTGATAATTTTAAATTATATTTTTCCAATGTTTATGAAACTTTTTTTTTTTTTTGCTAATGAGTTTATTTCAATATTTATATTTCACATTTGTAATGATTATGATGTTATGCTACTAGTTTCATAAAAAAAATATTAACTATACTTTTTATAACATTCAACAAATTCCACTAAAATCCACACAATTCCATAGTATAAAATTCCATTAGAATCTACTGGAATCCATAGAATTCTCTTAAAATCTATAAAATTCCATAACTTAAAATATCATTAAAAATCCATATTGAGGACACCCTCCTTAGATTTGGACATTGATGAGGAGGGAAACAACATAGTTGGATTTGGAAATGAAATAAATTCCAATTTAGATATAATTTAGATGCAACTAATCCCATAACATGTATATTATACTTTCTATTATCGTTTAGGTTTGCCGAATCGACACTGAAATAAAAGATTAAACCTAGTAGTGAATAAAAGTAAAGGCTAAGTTACAATTTTAGTACAGTAGCTATATATAAATTGACAATATTAGTCCAACAAAAATTAAGATTTGCCAAAAAAAAAAAAAAAAACCTGTAATATTTTAAAAAATTCTCGATTTCTGTCTTTTCATCATCGATTTGAAATTCGCCTAAAAACCGTATGTGTCCACATTTTCGGCCAGATCATTGATGTAAAACCAATTTTATTTATGTAGACATTCTCCAAATGAGCTTTTCTTTCTTGAGTTTTGTCTAATCAACATGCCAACTCACTTGAAAGATGTCCACATAAGTTAAATTAATTCACAAAAACTTATATGAGACCGTCTCACGGATCTAGTTCCGTGAGACGGAGCCCCAAACCGCGACCCGCGACCCGCAACAAATGGGTCTGATATACCCAAAGAAACCGGCGGTTTTTTCATTTCATTGTTTTGATTTTTTTCTCTCTCTACTGTCTCTCTCTCTTCGATTCCGACAAGGGTTTATTTCTCACATACTAGGGTTCTTTTCTCACTACGAGAAAGAAACGGAGCCACCACCTCAACCGTCGCGCAAGACGCGTCGTGAAACCGTCGCCCCTCCCCAACCGCCGCCCACGCCTCGTGAAACCGCCGAGTCGAAACCGAGTCGAAACCGTCCGTAGAAGTATCTATTTTTCTCGCTTGTTTTTTCATACCGACATCTTGCATTCAACATATCTCGAAAGCAAAACAAGGTATTCCTTTCGATCTCGCTTCCTTTTCAATTTTTGTTCGATCGTCCCTTTACTGTATGTTTTTAGGGTTTGGTAACCCTGCTAATTTCTGTATTTTGACTGTTTAATTTTCAGTTCCTAGTTTGTTAGGGTTTTGTTTAGTATATTTTTTTCAAGGGAAGTATAGACTATAGGTGTTAATCAACGCATGTGTTTAGATGTATTTTTAGGTTTATGTATTTTCCAGGTTTATGTATTTAGTATGTAAGTTTTGAGTATCACTTTTGCCCTTACAAGTATTACTTTTTGTGTTAAAAGTATCAGTTGTTGTAAAGAAAGTATTGCATGTGTTTTCTATAAGGCTCTTCACATAACTGTGTAACACCATCAAAAGTATCACCTCTTATATAACAAGTATAACATTTTATACAACAAGTATAACTTTTTATATAAGAAGTATCACTTTGTATACAAAAAGTATAATGAGTTTTTGTAATGATAGTGTTGCATATGTTTTAAGCATGTTTTTATTTTGAGCATGTGTTTTAAGTTGTATTTTTGATACGAAGTACCATTGTGTTTATGTCCACTTACAAGTATCAGTTTTTATATAACAAGTATCAGTTTTTATATAACAAGTATAACTTTCCATTTAAAAAGTATCACAATGTATTTGAAGTGAGATATTGCTCCACATGTTTTTTTGTAGGCAATTGCAATGGCTGATGATGCAGCAATAGTTCCTGTTGCGGGTGAGGGAGATAAAACACAGAATGTACCAAGGAAAAAAGGGTATTTCAAAGGATTGTGTTGCACCGCTTGAATGAGATGAGGGTTCAAATGGAGAAAGATGTTTTGCTGTTCAGAGCCAAGAAGGAGAAAAAGAACAAAAGAATGTTTTGATTTACAATGTAGAATTGATGATACTTTTATGATGTTTTCTTGGATGTTATTAGTTTGAAATTTTAAGGATGTTTTGAGGTTTTATTATAACTTTTTGGATGTGCATTAGTTTGATGTTTTCTGGGATATTTTTTAGGCTTATGCTTTTTGGGGTAAAATTCTGTATAGGAAAAACATGCTTTATGTTCTCTGTAACGGGTATTTGTACTTGTATGGAAATGATGCATGGTTTCTGTTATATGTAATGAAAAGTATCACTTCTTGATCTAAAAGTATCGGTTCATGCGCACAAAGTATCAATATTTGCCAACAAAGTATAACTCGAATGGTTATATTTTGTCACTTTTTCAAGTGTAATTTTACCGTTCCAAATATCGATATGCTTCCAATACTCCAATGTTTGTTTGCATCGCTCGATTGATATGTTTGATTACTTTGAGCTCATTACAAATAAACCAAATGTATGATTCATTTAGTCATATTCCTCCTTGTACAACAAAAATACAATATCCAAAGTATCACTTTTTATGAATAAAGTATCGATTTTAATTAACAAAGTATAACCTTTTACCAACAAAGTATAACCATTTACCGAGAAAAGTATATCTTTAAATTTTCTTCGTTATATATGCATAAAGTATCACTTTTCACCAACAAAGTATCACTTTTTATCAACAAAGTATCGTTTTTGTTCATAAAGTATTACCCTTCTTACTAACAAAGCAACAAATAAATATGGTCAAAGTATTAATCCAAACAAACTACAAAACAATATTATCAGTTTGATACAAAAGTATTCACCGATTACTAAAACAATCTAGGATTAGGAGTTTTGGAACCAAACTCCTTTGATGGGTGTGTGTCGGACGTTTCACCGCTTCTCTTTTTCTTGTTTTTTGGAAATGCCCTTTTATCCTTTGTTTTCTCCCCTTGTAACAGATCATGCCGAATCCAAAATGCTTGTAGAAGAACTTGAAAGATCATTGCGCTCTGTTGAATCGGGTATATCTATCAACGCATCAATGACCATAAAATCCATGTTGTAGCCATCTCCTAAAATGGCTCTTGCATCCTCATTGTATTGGCATTTCAAAACAAGATTATAATACTTGCGTGTCATTTCATGTCTCCAAGGAACGCAATCATTAGGCTTATCTCGAACTTTCAATCCTCGAACCAAACTTTTCCCACAATTCAGTTTTTTGCAAACTTTGTCCATCTTTTAGCGATGTATGATCCGAATTTTGGATATAGAATGCATATGTAGCACTCTTAAGCCGTGATAACAAATTAAACCACACTCTTCGTACTTTTTACAAGAACAATTAATCAAAGTATGCAAACAATCATACACCACACGATGACAACAATTATCACCATTATTGTTTTTCGCATAATTTTCTATAAAATCATTTTTGTACTTAATATTGAAAATAACAAACAATAAGTAACCATTACCTTCATCTCGATCGGAAATATGTCACTTGCATCTTTAAAACTAGTAATTTCATCGGTTTCATCACTAGAATCAATAACAATTGCTCCAAGTGAAATATGATACATTATGTCGAAATATGATACTATTGATACAAAAAAAGCAATACTTTTTACAAGAAAATAATACTTTTAAAACTTAAGTTTCAAATATGCTACACATTACCTTCCTTTGATTTTTCGGTTTGTGGTGCAAGATCTTGGTAGGTAAAATAAGAATTTCATCTACAAAAACCAAAGAGATACACATAAGAGAATGTAAAACTACATGTTTTGGAATTGATACTTCTCACGAGAAAATGTAATACTTTTCCAGGAGAAAGTAATACTTCGTGGCGAGAAAAGTAATACTTTTCAATGTAAAATTAATACCTTTAAACTATATTATGAAATATGCAACACATTACCTTCGTTTGATTTATCAATATTTGGTACACCACTAGTATCTAAAACAAAAACTTCATCTACAAAACACAAAAAATTACATTTTAAAACGCAGCAAGATTGTGGTTAACATTCCAAATCGCGAAATAGTATTGTTGTATGAATAGATTATATTACCTTCATCGTCACGAGCATCACTATTCCGCATTGTTCAGCGTCGGAGATGGTGTGCCTTCGTGCTTCGGGGCCACGGAGATGGTGTGCCTTCGTGCTTCGGGCCACGGAGATGGGAGGAGCTTGTGTCAAGCATCAACGTTCTTTCTCTGCGTGTTTTCTGCGTGATTCGGGCGGCGGTGGGAGTTATGCTATTGGCCGGGAGAGTCAACGCTTTGTTAGTAGGGCTTGAGCCGGGAGTCGGCGGACGTTTTTTTTTTACTGGGCCTGGAGCGGGTGGGGGTCGGGTCGCGGGTATGAGGCTCCGTCTCACGGATCTAGATCCGTGAGACGGTCTCATAAGAGACCGGTGAAATTAATTTCCACATCGGTGGGCTGGCCGGAAACATCAAACGTGGATTTTTCCAGCAAATTTCCAATTTCCGACTACCAAACAACTAAATTCGATTTTTTTTTTTATATAAATTACAGGATTATTTTGCAAATCGTGATTTCTGCAGGACTGTAGTTGCCAACCGGCCCAACCCCCTATAACTACAGACTAAATTGCAATTTAACCTAGAAATAAATGTAACAAGAGATCAATCTTTATATTTCCGTTTTGACACATTTCCTGTATTTTTCCCTCTTGACCTGGCATAATTTCTAAGTCCATTGAGTGACATGATTGACCTCCACTTCACCAGTTATGTTGTAATTTTCATTTATTACTAGTAAATAGTTAGATTTTTTTGCACCCAAAAATCTCATATAAAATTGGGCATTGCTCAGAAAACACTCAGAGAAATCAGAGTTGTCTTGTTTCCATTAAAAGAAGCCACAAGACTGACAAAGTTGGGTTTGTTGAGAGTTGATAAGGTTTTTGCATTTAGGTCTTCACCTATTCTCTGAATTCAGTGTTAGTGTATTTTGTCCTCATCTTCTATATCTCTGTAAAATATGGATTTTGCAGCCTGTTACAATGTCCAATTTTATTATTTTCCATCACATCTATGAGGACTATAGTTTTTATTTATCTTACCTATATCAAAGAATTAACCTCAAGCAACATACACGATACAACTTTAAGAACCAGAAGAAGGTTTAATTTTCATCCAAATAGATTAAGGGACATGTGGATTTGAAATCCACAAGCCCAAATCTCTCCATCCATACACAACCTAATATTTTTTTTTTAAACAATTGCCGTGCATTCGCGTTTATATTACAACAATTTTGGGTCTCTATTTTAAATGTTTTTATATTCCATCTCATATTTTAGTAACATTAGTAAAAGTATACATAATGTCATTTCAATAACATCATTACAAGTAAACATGATGTCATTCCACACAATTAACTGTTCGGTTAAAAATTGGAAGGTTTACTGTTTCAGAAATGGCTAAGTGTTTGGATATATCTGGCTTAGTCGAGACTTGTATTAGATACTGGTCTCCGAAAAGATTTAAAAACGTCCTAAGATACAACGACTTTCCTATTTCGAATTTACAGCACCCGTAAACTCGAAACTACAACGAATAACAAAAGGTGTATGGAACTTTCAAGCTTTGAACGGGAAATAATGTCAATATGTTGTAATGCAATGACCGACTATTAGGCTGATATCTTGTGTTTTTCGTATAATTTTCCAGCTACAGGAGGTTCTAATTTATAGGCATCAGAATGGAAAGATCATGTCTTTTGACTCGAAAACACATGTTTACAGCGAACATATGCATCTAATCAGACTTTTGCATCGGCGCACGACCTGGCACATGGCCCGCTCGTGTACCCGTGCTTGGATGCGAACGAAATGACAAAGTTTTGACTTGACGCACGACCAGACGCACGGGCCGTGCGACGTGCGTGCGCCCGTGCTTGAATGCGAACACTTTTCAGTTGGAAACTTAATTAATTAATTAATTAATTTTAAAGGTTTTTGGTCCAAAAACAATAAGGGTTTTGAAGCCCAAGTCCAAGCCCACGACCCGGGCGGAGGCACGCGCGCGCGCGTGTGGTTCAAATTTGAACCAAACCCACAAGTATGTAGGTCCTCACACATTTAAAAACTTGGGTGCCCCAAGGGCCCAAACCCATAAGTCCAACTTGAGATTTATAAAGTGAGCAAACTTTGCCTCCTCTTCCTATGTGGGATGGATCATTTCTCTTTCCCCACATTTTTCATTTTCCATACCATTTTCTAGTTTTAAGTGGTTAACTTCTAGCATTAATTTATCATTCACCCGGAATTGGTTTTGAGAAATTCCAAATGCTATACTCTTCGACTCTCTTAATATAATTTTTACAAATAATTTAATTCTATTTTTCACTAATGGATATCACTTAATTATTTGGTCAAAATTATGTCAACACCCATTTTACCAAACAAATTCCAACATTAGCATGTATAATAATTCAGAAATTTAAACTATCATACAATAGCTGTGCACGATTATAAGTATCATACAATAGCTGTGCACGATTATAAGTATCATACAATAGTTGTGTACGATCCTGTATTTCAATTTCATTTTATATATAAGTAGTACTGTTTCATTATTTGCCTATCCAGAACAAATCAATCAATACTTAAAGGACACTTTACCTCAATATATGTATGTACAATAATATTACCTTAAATTCAATTTTCAAGCTAAGTTTGAAAAACTATATATGTAAACTCCCAACTAGATCTACTCCGATGATTTGAGCAAAAAAGATTAGGCATCACGACCAGATCCACATCATTTGGGGCGGGTACTAGACATATAAATAGATCTAGGTGGATAAGGGGTATAAAGTTTTTATCCGGATGAATCTGGGTCGATTAATGGATTTAGTAGAACTCGAGCCTAAACCCCATATATATATATATATATATATATATGTTAGATGACGATTATGTTAGTTACGGTTATTACGATAGTTATGTTAGTTAATTCACGGTTGTTACGATAGTTACAAGATTGTTAGTTACATTCGGTCAAGCTACTCTACCCGGTTCTATAAATGTAGCTACCTCCGTCATTGTTTGTCAATAATATCTTTCCTCTTTCACAATCTATACTTCTCTCTATAGTTTAACATGGTATAAGCCTAAACTCGATCCTCCATGGCCATGGTCAAGCCACATCTCGTTTTTCTCCCATAACATTCTCTCATCCAATCTCTTCCAAGCTCTCGCTTCAAACTTCATTGTATGGCGCAAGCAAGTGCTCTCCACGCTCCGAGGACATCGTCCGCAACACTTTCTTAGCTCGAATTCTTCTTTTGCCGCAATTTCTCTCCGAAGAAGATCAAATCGTTGGCATTATCAATCCCGCTTACCTCGATTGGGAACAACAAGACCGTTAATTTCTTTCCCGGATGCTTGCAGATCGATTGGTGATGATTTGCTTTTCGCCTTGTTGGTTGTGAGTCCTCTTTTTGAGTTTGGTGCACTCTTGAAACCTACTTTACATCTCAAGTTCGAGCCAAAATCGGTCAAGATAAGGATCAATTACACAATCGGAAGAAAGGTGCTCTTACTATTAATGAATATTTCTTTGAAAATTCGCCAGTGTCTTTGATCTCCTGGCTTTGGTTGGTTGTCCTCTTTCGGATAAGGAACATATTGATGCTATATTTGATGGATTACCTACGGAATATGATTCTTTCATTTTAGTCGTTAACACTTGGTTAGATCCTTATACATGTGGCGGGCATTGAAGGTTTACTCCTTGCTCGGGAGGCACGTATTGAAAAGATGATCCGCTCTCTAGATCATGCTATGGCAAATGTGGCAATTTCTTCTTCCCATAATTCAAAGATCATCGCTCCTCATCTTGCCAATTCTCGGGGATCGATTTTAACACTTATAATCGCAACTTTGTTTCTCGGTTTAGGGGCGGAGGTTTTCGGGAAATCGTGGTTTTAGAGGAGGTCGTGGTGGTAGAAACATATTTTTCTCCTCTAAACCTATCTCTGTCTACTTTGTGGTTTATCTAATCATCTTGCCTTTTGCAAAGTGCTACTATAGATTTGATCGGTCTTTTCGGGGCCTTCACAACTACGCCCTCGTCAGGTTTTCAAGCTAACATTGCTAATGTGCCACAAAATTTTGCTCCTATAGCTCTGGACATCTCTTCTCTCGCTTTGATGACTCCTCCGATAGTGCTTGGTATCCAGTTCGGGGCAACGAATCATTTTATGCAGATCTCTCTCATTTGCGAGACAAGTCACCTTATGATGGCAAAGTGAACAAGTTCATATGGGCGATGGTAAGGGACTTCCTATTTCATATTGGTTCTACTCATTTTTCTTCTCCTCTTACTCCTAATAGAACTCTCAATCTTCTCCATGTTCCTAAAATCACCAAAAATTTACTCAAGTGTTTCAAAATTCTCTCAAGACAATCAAGTAATATTTGAATTCTATCCTACTACTTGTTTTGTCAAGGATCTTCTCACCAAGGACACTCACTTTGCAAGGACATCTTAAAGATGGTCTCTATGTCTTCCCTACCAGACCACAACAACTGTTATCCAATCTCGTCTCCTTCCATCCCATCCCCCGCACATGTACCCAATATTTCGTAATGTTCACTCTACTATTGCTTCTTTTGATGTATGGCACTCTAGACTTGGTCATCCTAGTGATTCTATTGTTCATCATGTACTAAAATCTTGTAATCTTCCAAGTATGAATAAAAGTTCCAATTCCGTATGTCAAGCTTCTTGTGTTGGAAAGTTACATAAATCTCCATTTCCTGATTCCACTACCACTTACACAGCACCTTTACAACTTGTTCATACTGACCTCTGGGGTCCTTCCCCCATTCTCTCTTTAAGTGGATATAAATACTACATTAGCTTTGTTGATAGCTATTCCAGATTCACATGGTTATTTTTGCTCGAGATAAGTCGAAGCTCTTCTTGACTTTTAAAACTTTCAAATCACAAGCTGAAAATCAACTTAACCGTTCTCTTAAAATCGTAATGACCGGGGGGGAGTTTAGGGCCTTTTCTTCCTTTCTTAATGAACATGGGATTCTTCACAGAGTGTCTTGCCCTCACACCCATGAGCAAAATGGTTTGGTGGAACGAAAACATCGTCATATTGTTTAGAATGGCCTTACTCTCCTTGCAAAAGCTTCTTTACCTCTCAAATATTGGGATGAAGCTTTTAGGACATCTGTTTATCTTATTAACAGTCGCCATCTTGATTCTTCAATTTCAATCTCCTTTCGATTCTTTTCAAAACTTTGCTCCACAATATTCTCATCTTAAAACCTTTGGTTGCTTGTGTTTTCCAAATCTCAAACCATATAATTCTCATAAATTTGCTTATAAGTCCTCACCATGCACTTTCATTGGCTACAACTCTGAATCACAAAGGCTATAAGTGCATAGACTCCAATGGAAGAATCTACATTTCCGGGGATGTTGTTTTTGATGAAACAATATTCCCCTTTCCCACTTTTTCTTCTCCTGTGCATCCTATATCTTCATCTCCTGCTCCCTCTATCTTTCCCTTATCTGTTCTCCCTTCCCTTGCTCCACCTCTTCCACATTCTCCCATTCCCTCTTCTGTTTCTTCTCCTTTACCAGCTTCTCCTACACCCTCAGGAAGTCCCTCTTCTATTTCCCAGACCTATTCCAATGCTCATCATATGGTTACACGGTCTAAAAATGGGATCTATAAGCCTAAAGCCTATACTGCTGTTGCTGAACCTGTTACAGTGGCTGAGGCTTTGCTTGATGAAAAATGGAAACAAGCAATGCAGGATGAATATCTTGCTCTCATGAGGAACAATACATGGTCTCTTGTTCCCCTGCCTGCTGGAAGAACACCAATTGGTTGCAAGTGGGTGTTTCGACTTAAGGAAAATCCTGATGGCATCATAAATAAATATAAGGCTCGTTTGGTTGCCAAAGGGTTTCATCAAGTAGCTGGCTTTGATTTTGGAGAAACCTTTAGTCCAGTGGTTAAGCCCACCACTATCAGAATTATTCTCACTGTGGCATTGAGTAGAGGATGGCCTATTCGTCAATTGGATGTTAATAATGCCTTTCTCAATGGGGTTTTAGATGAGGAAGTATACATGGAACAACCTCTTGGTTTTGAGGACTCTAATCATCCACATCTTGTGTGCAAACTTTAGAAATCTCTCTATGGGCTCAAACAGGCCCCTAGGCAATGGTTTGAACAGTTGAAACTCACCCTCACAGGCCTTGGTTTTACCTCTTCAAAATCTGATCACTCATTGTTCATTCGTCATGGTTCTCGTGGTCGGATCTTTGTTTTGGTCTACGAGATGATATCTTAATCACAGGAGCAATGCATGGCCGTGCTATTCAACACATCATTCTCAGCAGTTAAACTCTTCCTTTGCTCTTAAAGATCTTGGTGCTCTTGACTATTTTTTGGGTATTCAGGTATTAACCCACATCATTTGGCTTACAAAGGAAGCCAAATGGTGATTCCCATGACCTCTAATCTTAAACTCTCAAAGACATGGTGATTCTCTTGTCGGAAATGTACAGCAAAGATAGAGCACTCGTTGGGGCACTCCAATATATCACAGTGACCAGGCCTGAGATTGCGTTTGCAGTAAATAAGGTGTGTCAATTTATTCAAAACCTCAGGAGGAGCACTGGAAGGCAGTCAAACGCATTCTCAGATATCTAAGTGGCACTATGGACTATGGTTTACACTTCACTAGACACTCTTCAGATATTTTTCCCTTGGTTGGATACTGTGATGCTGACTGGGCATCAGATACAGATGATAGGAGATCTACCTCTGGGAATTGCTTATTCTTGGGTCCTAATTTGATCTCTTGGAAGTCTAACAAGCAAAGACACCATCTCAAGGTCATCCATGTAAGAGAGTATCGGAGTGTTCTTGAGATAAGTTGGGTTCAAGCATTATTAAGTGAGTTGAACATTTCAACCTCGAAGATCGCAGCTTGTGTGGTGTGACAATTTGAGTCGGTCGACCAAATTTTGCCGCAAAACCCCGTACTCCATGCTAGAACGAATCACATTGAATTGGATCTTTACTTCGTCGGGGAAAAGATTCAAAGAGAAATTGGTTGACATCCGTCATGTTCCTTCTATTGATCGGTGGCCGATATTTTTTAGCTAAGTTTAACTCCGTTCGGCTTTGGTGAAATGCAAAACAAACTCAAAGTTCTAGACTACCGGACTTTGAATTTGGGGTTAGATGTGATTATGTTAGTTACAAATGACAGATTATGTTAGTTATGGTTGTTACGGTAGTTACAAGTTTGTTAGTCCTGTTACATTCCATCTCGCTGCCCTACCCGGTTCTATAAATGTAGCTACCTCATGTCATTGTTTGTCAATAATATCTTTCCTCTTTCACAATCTATAATTTTCTATAGTTTAACAATATATATACAATTAGTGTATATATATTGTATATTGTTGTTCTAGAACTTTTGATTTATATACCCAATTGATACTTATCTCATAATTCACACCACATCTACAAATTCCTATAAATATCACATTTGAAATAATTTTCGGTATCAATATTATGAGCAAAAAACATATAAATTTGGTCAAAACGGGTCCAACGAGCCTACTCACTAGACTCATGTATGGGTTGTATCGGGTCTAGATCTAATTAGGTGACACGATGCAGGTCGGATTCAGGTCTTGTTTATAATTAACCGGTTGTGTCTCGGGTTTGGTCGGACCCTTCCCATACCCAACCCATTACCATCCGTAGCCATACAAGTACAAATAACTGATCATGATAGGTGGTTAGGGGCGGAAATAGATTGGGCCAATCCATGCTTGGTGTTGGACGGCATGGGCCTACTTTACTAATTTTAGGTCCAAGTTTGGCCTATTATCTGTTATAAGCTTTTTTTGTAGGCCCGACCTGAGTTTTTAACTTAAAAAGGTTAAGCCTGATCTATATAAAGTATGTGCATGTGCTAAGCCTATAAAAATCAATATTTAAAAAATAATAATAATTGATTGTAAAAATAAAACTTTTAATTATATAATATTTATTTAATTCGTGTGTTATATTATATTTATATTTAAGACATAATATTTATATACACAACTTCCAGAAAATATATATTTATAACGCTTTTAAATATTATATATATGGGCTTTTAAATGGGCCAACCTGTTTAGCATAAGAGACCTTTTCAAAGACCCAAACCTATCCCAATTATTTAAATAGGCTTTACAATTAGCCTTAACCTGGCTCAATTGTTAAATAGACTCAGCCAAACCAAACTCAATGTAGTTTGGGTAGGAATGACAATGGGGTGGGTCGGAGCGGGTCGATGAAGCCCCAGACCCGCCCCGTGGCTAGAACGGGACAACCCGTCACGGGTCGCAGGGCGGGACGGGTCGACCCGTTTGCCTCGTTTTAAATTAAATTAAATACATAAAATTAAAAAATATATATATTTATAAAATATTACTTACAAAAGTTATTATTATCAAATTATAAATGTTAGATATAATATAAGAATACATAAAAATTATATTATAATATATATTATATATACAAAATATACATTAAAATATATTTTAAAAATAAAACTTCTAGGCGGGGCAGGTATCCCCGGGGAGGAAATGATATCCAGACTTGCTCCGCCCTGGATCACGGGGCGTGGCGACCTAAACGGGATGGATCGAGTATCTGCGGGTGGGGTCAAATTTGCCATACCTAAATTTGGGCCGCGGCTCCTTATTGGATAGCCTGACCTATTCTTATCCTATAGGTGGTAAATAAAGGGTGTTTGAGGATACATGGAAAGGTGCAATTAAGGCAAACTGAAGCTGTTTTACGCATTATATTTAAAGGTTACTAAGGACTTGATTTCTCAACATCAACATAATTAACGAATATGAAATAATTTTGGTTGAGTATTTACATTGTTTTGCTCTAATTGATCAGACCTAACTGACAAAGGATTCAAAATGAATTAAGACATGAACAACTCCCCAATTAATTTTTGATGTTATATATATGCCTCATTTTCTTATTCTTTTGAAGAGGTGACATGATTATGATTGATGTAAAACTGTTCAATTTCCCTCACCCTCAAATTTGTTTCAATAAATACAAAATAAAATTAAAAAAAAAAATAGTAGGGCCAGCTAGCCTCATAAAGTTGCCTTGCCCTTATATTTTCTGGGGCACCTAGCATCCAGACGAAGATAAAATTCTTTAAAAAAACAAAAAGGAAAAATAGTTACAAATTATTAACCCATTTTGGCATGATTTGCCTCGAGTTGTTTATCACCTACAGTTTTTGTGCAGAATTATTGCTCTTTATTTTTTTATTTTTTTTTTGCTTACTGAAAATTTATGTTTCATCACTTTCAAAATTGACAATAAGTCACATGACCCAGAAAAAAGGGGGACCATGAAAATGTATTTTGCTACTACTAAGCTCAGGTACTCCTATGATTCAGGCCACACAGCTACTTGTCTTCACCCACATATATATACAAATGTGCATATTTATATATATAATAAAGTATTGTACACATTGTACGCATCAAACTTAAATTTAAAGTCAAATGGAGCAATTATTTGTTGGCAAAAATTGGTGTGAGATAAAGTATTATTTTTCACTTTAGAAGTATCATTTTTACCTGAAAAAATATCACTTAGCTTTAAATTATAGATGAATTAAATTCAAATATAAATATATTGAAAAAGTACAAGTAATGAATTTGGATCTCAGATCTTAGGCAGATCCAAATGATTAAAACTCTTATCTTTTGGAACAAATAAAATGATCATTATTTATTTATAACTTTCCAATATCTAGTCATACGCAATGTAAGCAATAGTTACTGTAGATATAGTTGGTGGAGGGACTTCAATTCATTAAATGTAAGGATGGCAATGGGGCAGGTTAAAACCCACCCCCACATCAAGTTCGTCCCTCCAGGGCGGGTCTAAACCCAGTTAAACAGGTCCGAGGTCCAAAATTTCAAAACCCGTCCGGGTCTAGGAAGGGTCCCGGGTCCGATCAGACCCGCCCCGTCATATTAATTTGTATTATATTTTTTAATATGTATTTAAATATTTTTGCATTATTTACTTTTAGATTTGAGTATTGTATTGATACTAATTTACTACTTAACATCTTGTAATATTGTACTTTGAATATATATTTTGAGTATTAGTTGAGTACTATTGAAAGATCATCATAGTATTTTTTAAAAAAAAAATCTTAATAGTAGCTAAATAGTTGTAAAACAATATAGTTAATAAGTTGTATAATTACATTTATCTTTTTGACCTATTGGCATTGGATTGCTTTTGAAAATTTAGTCATAATTATTAAAAAATAAATTATTGGAATTTAAAAATATATATTGACGGGTCTAGACCCGCCTCGACGGATTTTGAAGCGGGGCGGGGCGAGTCCCATGTCTTAATTTTTCTTGGTTGGGCGGGTCCCGAGTTTGGCCAAACCCGCTCCGTTGCCATCTCTAATTAAATGTAAATTGTTACCATTTATTGGTCATTATTTTTAGGGTTAATTACAAGAAGGGCCCTGAGGTTTTGGATAATTTCAAGAAAAAATCCATCTAAGTTTCAAAATTACAAAAATACTCCTAAAGTTTGATTTCGTCAATATTTTACCAATTAAAGTCGTTAGTTGACTAGAAGTTGGTGACGGCATCGAAAAATTGACCTGAAAATCCAAAAATGTCCATGCAGTACTATTCACAAATTTTCCACATATTACATACCATCAAAAATCCTATCTAGAATCTTACAAATACACATCTCTGGTTATGAAGAAGAGATAATTTTTACCCATCTAGTTTGCTATAAAGTACAGAAAGTGTCCAAATATCTGGGTAATTTTGTCCATCAACTTCTTTTTTTCTTCGATTTCTCTCTTTTTTTTTAAAAATTTCTACAGGGCATTATCGACTTTACATAAATTATGTTAGTTTTATCGCTGTCCTTCAAACCTAATCATATTTTTTGTAGTGTTGAAATTTAATTTAATTTTATTTGTTTTACCCCAAATCTCAGGATACCTTTTGTGTAATTAACCCTTAGTTTTATTAGACTCATGGTTTGTTGGTGTAGGATTCTATGTTCATTTTGTTGGTCATTATTTGTATTTATCTCTAATTCGCTATGGGGGCAAATACTTAATTATAAGGTTTACTATCTTATAAAGTATAGACAATTATCTAAATTAAATGCTAAAGGCTAATCTACTAGTCCAAACAATGCTTAGATATTACATGCATCCTTAGGCTCTCCCATGATAATTCATATTTGGTGTTGTTCTAATGAAGACTTTAACAGTACCCATAAGACTTGGTCCCCATGAATCATGATCACATATAATAACTATATAGCTCCTTGACACAATAGAACTAAATATGATATATGGAAATCAATATGAAATAAGAAAAATGTCTACAAATAGCTAAAGTGAAACAAAAATTGTTCTCTCGAGCTAGCTAATCAACTAGATTAAAAGAAAAGTTAACAAGGCTACTAAAAATCAGATTTCTTTAATTTGCCTAAAGTGCATATAGTCAAATTAACCCAATTAATTATGGGGAAAATTTTTAAAGTACCTACTATGGATAGTGGGTCTTTCTTTTTCTACCCACTAGGATAACAAACTTTTTTCTACCCAAATTGGCCAAAATACCCCTCCTTTAAGTTGGTGTTTTTGAATTTTGAAATCTAAGACATAAATATACTTGTATAGAACCGTATAAAAACAAATGAGAAAGCAAAAAGTGAAAAAATAAAACAACAAAAGTAAAAGTAGTACCCACCCATTTCGTGCTCAAAAATACGGTCAAAAGGAAGAAAAATACAAACCCATTTTCGTGCACCATCCTCTTCAAGAAGAAGAAGAAATACCCAACCCTTATTTCGTGCCCACATCGGTCGCCAAGACTAGAAGAAGAAGAAAATACCATCCCCATTTCGTGCCCAATATTGTGCGAGAAGAGAAAAACATGGATTCAATCGTCTTCGCCGACGCCGACCGCTCCACCTCCCTCCGCCGCCGCTTCCATCGCGCTCCGCACCATCCTCCGTCGCCCTTCCGAACAGGTAAGCATATCAATCGTCATTTAGGATTCATTGATTTAGGATTTTTAGTGTTCGATTTTAAGTTTTAAACTCTATTTATGTTAGGTTAATTGATTTAGGATTTTTAGTGTTCGATTTTGGTGTTTAGGGTTTATCAATTGGGTTATTGTTGGATAAATTTGTGAATAAGTTTGATAAATTTGTGTGTTGAGTTATTGTTGGATGTTGGTGACTTGGTGAAAAAAGTGACGGCGCGATTTGATGTAGAAGATGAAGCGCACGATATCGTGCCTGTTATAATTGGGTGCGATATATCGCCGCATATTGTACCTAGGTATAACGGGCACGATATCGCCCGTTATAATTGGGTGCGATATCGTGCCACATATCGCACTAGGTATAATGGGCACGATATCGTGCCTTGTTATAATTGGGTGCGATATCGTGCCCTAGTTATAAATTGAACTAGTTATAAATCTTGATACGATATCGTGCCCTGTGGTTTTTTTGTATTCTTTCCATGTATTCTTTGCTATATATCGTCCTAGATATCCATATCCATATTGTCCCACGTCTTTGTTTTTTTCACTACTGATTCGCAATTTTTCAATAATTCATCTTAATAAATTGAAATTTATTAATTGTTGTAGGTCGGTCCACAATGGAAGAGACCTCATATCATCGAGAGAGGGCCCACATCGCGGGATACGTTCGATCGAATATTATTGAGACCATTAGAGATGAGTTCTTCGGAGATCGGTGATGATTTATATAGTCGGTTTAGATACCGCTTTCGGATATTTTATGGATTTTGGGTATGACGGAGCGCTTGTAATGTGGCACTCGCATGCATTAGTTGCGATGGAGGTGCATGTGTCGGACGCTCCGGAATCGGAGTGTTAGTTCCACGTCGGAGAGCGTACTCATCGATTCTCTCGGCGTGATTTTGCTATGATATCGGGATTGCGATTTTCGTGGTCCACATTTGACCTTAACGGTGATTTTGAGGTACCGAGACCGGTATATATGTACGATATCGCCTAGGGGTGATCGGGTTACCGCCGCGCATTTACGCGATTTATTTGTTGTTGGCACCTTCCGTGACTCACCGGATGATGCCCTGAAGGTGGCGAAGGTGTTATTTGCCTTTTACATGATACGATGTTTCGATGGCCGACAGATCGCAGGACCGTTGGTGTGGTTTTTGATCGAGGACGATGCACAGTGGGAGGCGTTCCTGGGGGAAATACTCCTTTCGATATTGATGCATTATATTGCACTGCATGATGTTTATGGGGCCACTTATGTCTTCTTTGGTACATATATGTTTTTATTTTATTTATATTTGTAATTAGTTTTTTAAATATTTAAAAATCTTATTTTTCATACTTATCAATGTTCTCACAGATTTGGGCATTCGAGGCGATACCTTGCTGGGGTAATGCCGGGCGACTTGAGTATCCGACACCCGATTGCCTAGTGCTTTCGTTGGAGGTTTTCAAGACCGCTATTGACATGACATGATTTTTTCTTTGACACGGTATGTATTAACGGTGTTTACTTATTTATTTATTTAATAATTAATTTATTTTTTATTAATTTATTTATATTATTTATGTGCTTTAGTGTGTCATGAGATATTGGATCCGACCGAGGAGGAGCTCCAAACAGATATATATAGAGGAGTCGATGATCCGCTTATTTTGTTAGGTCCTCCTCGATTCATCCCAGGAGAACCGGTTTTTAGCAGAACAGAGGCAGAGGTACGAGTACTGATTCGACATCCCCAGCCCCTATGGCGAGAGGAGTGTCGATTCGACCGCCCCAGCCCCTATTGGTGGGGGACAGAGGTAGGTGTTGCTTATGGGGGCAGAGACGAGACAGGGCGGGAGGGGAGAGGTAGACCCGTTTGAGGCCGACATCGCTACTCCTACGATTGAGGCGGAGAAGCGGCTAGGACAGATGGTCCATCATCCCATCGGGCTAATGATCCTTTAGATGGCCAGGACGGATGACGATCGATCCGTCAGGATACTCGTGTTGATCCATCCGTCACATTTACGACTATGCGCTGCGATGATCCACCAAATCCGTCAGGATACTCGTGTTGATCCATCCGTGAGTTGTGACATGATATGCCGACACCGATTCGGGGGTGTTATGCGGCCAGACAGCTTGACCGAGAGACTTACAGAGGAGCGGTTCGCTCGATTGGAGACGCGAGTCGATGATGCCGTTTCTCGGTTAGAGGTTGTCATCTCGAGGAGGGTTCTCGCTGGGATGACGCTAGATCGGGAGATAGGTCGGGTTCGACCTTGTTCAGAGGAGATTAGGCGTCTATTCCCATACCTTGATCAAGACGATGACTTCGTGCATGGTAGTCGAGAGATATCCGAGCGATCATCGCAGCAGACACCTCCTCCCCAGTGATCGACTCCTCCTTGGGCAAGATCAACTCCTCCCCGGCAAAGATCGACTCTTCCGTCAAGTAGTAGACGATTCTTCGTCATCCATCCTCCTCCTCCCGCCATGTCGACTCCTCCCTCCTCCCGGTAGTGACGACTCTTCCTCCTCCTCCAGCCCATGTCGACTCCTCCTCCTCCGGTAGAGGACGACTCTTCCTCCTCCTCCAAAGATTGTCGACTTCTCTTCCGCCATTGTCGACTCTATTATGCCCGTGTTATCACATTCTCCGCGACCACGAGTGTCGGCCCCGATTCCGAGGCCATTGCCATCTCCTATTCGAGCTCCTCTCCGACACTCGTGTGGTATCCGGTCCGATTTGCCCTCACCGCCTACTTCCTTGATCCAGGTTCGGGATAGGCAAATTGTCTCGGCATATTCACCTTATTCAGGGGATGCTAGGTCTCGCAAGCCACCCCATCCGAGAAGGAGTTTACCCGCTTCTTAAAGTCTAATGAAGAGTAATTAAATATTTTTGCATTTGTCTTATCGTCTTAGTATTAACATCTTATATTCCACTGCCTTAATATTTGAGGTCCAATTGCGGGAGGAACGTGGGGCTTATGTACTTGTTGGGCCATCATTTTTAAGGAAATGGCGGATCCAAAGATAGAGTTGGAAAATGATGTAAGTTTTTTTTGCATTATTTAGTTGATGAATATTTTATCGATTAATATCGATTTCTTTCATTTCAGACAAAGATATAAATGCATACATGTCCATACTACAAACCGATCCCCGATTTCTAGGGTTGTGCCTCATGAGAATCAAGTGGGAACTTATAGGATTGTATCTACGACATTTTCGGTTAGTTTATTTATTATGTGTCTCGCATTTTCTTTGTAAAAATTAATAAATCATACTTGTTAACCTATAAACATTTTTCAATGTGTAGGATTCCATACGGCACATATGGAGTCGTATGCATGGTACGGATCCCGCCGACACAAAGATATGACCCAAAGAACCATGGAGGAGATTCCTCAGGACAGAGCCGGATGAGTTGGTCGGGGTTGTCCAACACGGATCTCCGGATGGGGTAATCCTGGTCCATGGAGTGTCTTGCATCGCAGTATACTTGAATTTAATTATTTTTGGCTAGTTTATTCATTTTTTTCATTCAAATTTTTTTGATTATTTATCAATTTGTTTTCACCCGGTGTACATGATCGTGAATTTGTCGGGCCATTTTGTCGTGTGCGATGGATCTACGAGAGCCATAGTACATATGTATGACTCAAGACGTGCCGATACACGGATGATAGTTTTGCCAATCGGCGTGCCCGACACACGCCCCTCCGTCGCATGCTCCCATGTGTACTCATTCGCGCTGGCTTCTACGCCGCCTTAGGTAAGGAGCCCGTCCGCCGCGAGTGGGAACTTTTCCATAAAAACGAAAGATTGTTTTTTGCGAACGACCCCACCGCTTGTGGTGTATTTGCCATACATTCCATCATTAGTTGTATCACACGGAAGATTAATAGAAATATGTGGAGCGATCGATTCAGAGATAAGGAAGAATATGACACGACAAGTTTACCAAGATAAAGATCTTGATAGTAGTACTTGGGAGTTGTAGTACATATTGTTGTATATCTTCTAAATATTTTGAGTTATTTAAATTAAATATTCATTTTGTTTAAAAAAACAAGAATTCTTTAAATTAAAAGAGTTACGATTAGCAAATAAGAAATCAACAAAAACATAACAAAGCAAAACTACAATTAGACACAATATCGTGCCACTTATATCATAGTTGGCACGATATCGTGTTCCTATATTTGCCACGATATGTCGTGACTTATTATTTGGCACAATATCGCGCCCTATATAGTTGGCACGATATATCGTGACTTATATAGGGCACGATATATCGTGACTTATATATTTGCCACGTGGCAAATATAGTGGCACGATATATCGTGCCAAACATAAGACACGATATTACGCACCAACTATAATAGGGCACGATATCGTACAACTATATAAGTCACGATATCGTCGCGTCCGAGATAGTTGACACGAAATATCGTGCCATATATCGCACGATAAAGGGCACTACGACATGATTAACACATTTAGACTACTCGAGTCGGGGCCAAAGTTTGACTCTTAGTGTGTTTTTTTAGAAAATAGTGTTACATTTGAAATAAAATTTTGCCTAATTTTCATCATCAGGACGTCTCGGACATTTTCTACGGGTATGATCATCGCTTCGGCATATTCCACATTTCTTCTTATTACGCACTTGTCTCGAAGGACCCGATCGTGTCACGAGGCACTTTCGTGCTCATCGAGCGGCAATGACATAGTGCATTTGACGCAATTGTGGCCAGACCCCACACCTTGAACAAATTTGACTCTTACGTGAACGATTACTTGATGATTCAACAACGGAATGAACTCTACTTTGTCAGGACGACCGCTTGTCTCGGGTTATTTGGAGGGTTGCATACTAAGTCTCGCACATCTTGTGGTAGAACCCATTCACTCGGATCGTGAACTGGTAAAACTTCACCCGCCCACATTTTTTGAAGATTTTCATTTTTATAATAATGGGCGCAGAAATGAATAGATATTGAGGTTCGCCTTCCCGCACAAATAAAAAACAATTATTTGAAAATATTGAACGAATTATGTGAAAATATTGATACAAATTTTAAATTTCTTTATACCTAATTTCGCAGATGCATGGGCGCAAGACATCAATTCATATTCAAATTCTCGACACCGCACGTTTGGGATAAGTCAACCAAATAAGTCTTTGTTCCATCTTTCACCTTGTACTTCACATTACTAAGACATTGTACATCCATTCTACGACCTATCTCAACTGCATCATTTAATCTTTTGGTTGCTTCAAGTGTTAGCTCTTGATCTTTATCATTAGCAGCTAAGGCGTCGTTCATAAAACCACTTTTCAATAATAGTCCGAGCACACTCAAGCCGTAACAAACAAGTAGTAACTTTCTCGGCCCATAATAACCCGACTATTGAAGCTCTCACCGAGTTTGATGTCATGAACCCATAATGCCGACAAGACACTTAACTCGAGACCATCCGTCTTCCCCGCACGTTCTAACTTCTTAAACGCACCCGTCTCACTAGCAACTTTTATGTTTTCAAAATACTTATCATAATCTTCACACGGTATGAATATCCGCATTCCTAAACATTGCTACTATATGTTGACCATATTGAGCCAAATTACTCTACAAATGATAAGTGCAAAGCCCATGTGATGCTTCCGGGTATACCGATTTTATGGCATTATCGATACTCTTGTCCGATAAAAACAATCGAGATCACGAGGGCAATTATAAGCATCTCTCAACTGTCTCAAAACCATGTCCAAAAATCGTCGTTTTCAACATCCCCGATTCCAACAGAAGTGGGAAAACTGCATTCATTACCATCTTTTGTTTCGCCACAAACAATATTCCTCGGTATTTGCCTTTAAGGTGTGTTCCATCAATCACAATAATCGGTCGGACATTGTTCGGAATCCGATGATTGATGCATGCAAAGCAAAAACACGACTTGAATCTATTAAAATTATCCGACTTCCATCTATTCATCGATCCGGTATTCGTTAAATTCAACATGTGTAAGTATGCCGGAATTAGATTGAATGACTTGTTGTTATCTCCATATATCAACCCAAAGGCATGATGATTTGCACTCAACGCAACATTATAACTCATTTTAAGCCCATGTCGCGATTCCAACTCCGCATCATATCTCTTGGCACGAGCAGTGAGAATGTTCCACTAGTAATCTAGATGCAAAATATGCACCTACTACTTTAGAATGCACCCGCTTTAGATGCATTGTCATTCAAATTTAACCCACATCCATGGTGCTTGTCAAACTTCCATACTCTCCAAATACCATCATTTCCATATGCACGCATTCGAAAAGGGCATCGTTCATACTTGCATATTGCATGAAAACGAGTCTTATCCGAGCGTTCAACTCGCACTCGACTTGATTTTCAAGGTGATACATGCCTAGTGCGATATCCAATTCGTTTTGCTCATGTATGTTGCTCCTGGCGCAATGTCCCACCGATGCTTCCAACCTAGCAGGTTCCTGGGAGGAAGTGAAAGGTGCGAGAGTGTACCAGGAATCACCCAACTTAGTCCTGGGCACTATTGTTTAGTCCATATTGGCTCTATGGATATCCGGATGTAAGTTAACACCTCGTCTTCTGCTGCATCTTGGTTTTGGTTTTCTCGGAAATACTTCCGTCTCACGCGTCTCCACTCACAAAATTCCTCAAATTCAAAGACGTTCTTTGGTCATTTTCAAATTGATTATTAGCTTCAACGTCGTCAACATCACCATCGCGTGTAGTTCTCACCAAAATCATTTGGACCGTAGTTTGCACCATAATTAATGTCATTATTATCACAACCAACATCAAAGATCAAGATTATCACAATTAACATCGTATTATCACAACCCATATCGGGATAATAGCCATCTTCATTGCTTGGCCTTATACTAGGTCCCTGGACAATTGATATTTGGAACATTAATCGTAGGTGCTAGTGGACGCGGATGACCAATAATTGGAACATTGTTCATATGCATAAAAGGTGCTCCACTAGGGCCTTACCGCATGACTATATGGATTGATTTGCGATGGTAAACCGTATTGTTGAAAACCAAGAAGTTGCATGTAGTTGTAATTAGCCCAATGATCACGACAAATCATTCGACTAGCCATTAGTTGCATAAAACTTCCACCAACACCTTGTTGACCTTCAACGTTCTCAACTCGATTATGCTCGACGGACCTCCCAATACATTATGCGAACTAGTCTCACCCATCGTTTTTCTTTTTTTGTTACAAAAACAATGGTAACTCGGTGTTCCCAAACGCAGAGTTTCAATGTCATCATCGTTTTTCAACTTTAACTTCCCAAGTTTGTTTCGTAAATATCTACAATAGAATACATTATACAATCGTATACGCCCTATCAACATCAACAACACCATAAACCTCTCCAATATTTCACTATAATTCATTTTGCCGGTTTAATACGTACAACTTCTTCTTCACCACTTTTATATTCTAAACCTTCCCAATGACCACCAAATTGAACAACAAGATAGCGAGAGTTCATCTATATACAAAGAAAAATATTGATAAATGCAAGAACACATAAAAGGCGCATTTTTGTATTGGGCACGATATATCGTGCCATTTTTCATTGAGGCACGATATCGTGCCCTTTATTGACACGATATATCGTGCCCTATATATTAGGTGCGATATCGTGTCTAATATACGGGGCACGATATCGCATCCTAATATACAAAGACGATATATCGTGTCTAATAAAGGGCACGATATATCGTGTCTAATATACTGGGGCACGATATCGTGCCTAATCTATGACACGATATCGTGCATTGTTTTTCATAAATGCAGAAAATTTTTCCTTTCACAAAACACTTCACATATTTTGCAAATATATTGGTCTTGAACGATTTAAACAAGGTTAACTAATTAGGAGGAGAAAAACATTACCTTGTTATTCGATTTTTTTGGTGCGATTTTGTTGATGAAAGCCCACAAAAATAACTTCTTGATATTTTGTGAAGAAGAAGAATAAGAAGAGAGAGAAAAAATGAAGAGCAAAAAGAAGGGAGTGTTCACGGTTCACGTATGTTATGTATTGGGAGTATTTAATTTCAAAGAGAGAGAAATACATATTAAAGGCTTGCATTTAAAGCCTCAAGGGTATTGTGGTAAAAGAACACCAAAAGTGGGTACAAAACTATGTTTTTATCCTACATGTCAAAAACTCAATCACCTATCCCAAGTGGGTAATTTTCCCCATTTGCTCTTAATTATATGACAAGTACACCGATTTGAACGGGTTTAATTCCCTCGTTATATAATTGGGTATTAATTTAGAGTTGTCAAAACGAAGCGTAGGCGGGCTGCCAAGGCTGGTAAAAGGCCCGCCAATTGGCGGGTGGGAAGCACCAACTGACCATTATGGCGGGGCCGAAATATGTTGGCCCAACCCAACCCATCAAGGGTTAGTTAGGCGGGCCAACCCGCCCCAAACAATGAAAAAAATAAATTTGTTTTTTTTTTTTGCATATTATTAATTTTAGTGAGTTAAATAAAATAATGGATGACAAATACATATTTAAAAAAACTACGCACACTTTTATAAGAGATAAAAATCTAAAATATTAATTATTCTATTTTTTTCTTCTACTTCTTCTCATTTTTTTTTTTATTTCTAGTCGGGCTAGCCCGCCGGCCCAACCTGCTAAGCCCGCGCCCGTGGTCGGGCTAACCCATTTAGGCCCGTCTCTTGGCGGACCTCTAAACACCTAACTTGCCCCCTCTACCTTAGGCGGGGTGGAGCGGGTCAGTCCGACGGGTCTGACCTATTTGACGACTCTAAGTGTTATAATGCTCTATCTAATGTAGATACAATTGGTGTGTAAATCTATCATACAAGCTGGTATAGCATGGATAACACCGTATAATTTGGTATAACTTAGGTAAACTTGATTTTAGCTAAAAGAAAAAAAAATAGTGGATTTATTTCAACCACTTTTTTTTTTAAATGTTCCCTACCAATTATGTATTATTTCCTAAATCAATAATTTACCTTTATAAATATTTCTTTGCAAAAGTAGAAATACATTTACTGATGACCACAACTTATTTACCAATTAATGTTTCACACAAATTAAATAGAAAAATGGTAGCCCTTGAAATTAAATAGAAAAAAAAGTCAAATTGTGACCCCCACAAAGTATTTATGACCAAGAATCAACATAAAACTCAACTATCCCATTTTAATTAATTCACGTATGTATTTTATTTTGCTCCTTTGCCTTGTAAACTAATCTATCAACATAACATGGCTATTTTAAGGTATCTGATAAAGGCAGTCACATAAAGATATTTCCACGCCTATTTCTAATCATAAAATAAAGAAATCTGAAAGACAAGATATTGCTAGATGTGAGTGATAAAACAGGATGTGGTGTAAGTTACACAAAGAAAAAGGAAACAAAGGGCAAAAAGATTGATGCATGCATGCATGCCCAAATCAATCAATTGCATACACATAAATATGAAAGTGGCACATAAATAAAGAGACAGCAAAAAATATATTTGAAGGGATGAAAACAAACGAAAAGATAAAGGGAGATGGGGAGCCAAAAAGGCCTTGACAGGATGGTGACACTGTATAAATGAGTAAGCCATGCACAATATATATATATATATTGTTGGTATTAGAGAGAGTTTATAAAGAAAGTAAGCACAGTGTTTCTGAAACATGTTATGTAGTATCTGCTTGTTGTTGGTCTGAAAAGGTAAAAGGTAATACTTTGGGTGAAACCCCAAAAACAGAAACTTCCAGTGGTCCATTGTTACCTACTGACAAACCCCTCCATCAAAGTGTTAGTAGTTCAATTCCAACCTCAGACCCCAATTTTATTTTATTTTCAGAAAAAAAAAAAGAAGACTCAGCCCTCATCAAGACTCACCCACCACCTCCAACTATGTGTTTTTAGTGTGATGTGTCGAAAACGAGTAGAAATATGGGTGTGATTCTCGACACGACACGATAACATGTATAGAGTGGAAAAGATACGAAAATAATGGGCTTGTATGGATGTATTTCCAAGTCCAATTTTCAGCTTTTAGTGTTGAAAAATGAATTTTCAAATTTTTTGATTTTCGTGTGAAAATTGGAAATATGTTTGGTTTGTTGTCTGAATTTCTGTTTGAAAATGAGAATATGTTTGGTTATAGTTTTTCAATTGTATTTTTGACATAGGTTTGCGTAATTGTAGTGTATTTTTACTTAGGTTTGCGTAATTGGAATGAAAAATTGTTTGGTTGTGTTTTCAAAAGAATATTTTCCATAAAAAGTAAAACCGGAAATGACTTCATTTCTCGAAAACTTTTGAAACAAACATAAACCTATTTTTCGAATAGTTAGAAAGTGGAAAATGGTGTTGGAAACACACCATACAAGGCGAATGGGTTCGTGTTCTTATTGTATCAACAAGAAAATTTTGGTGCTCGTGGTCGCTTGGACTTACAGTGATCTCTTATCATGTTGTGTTATTGTCCGAGCTTATCGTGTTGTGTCGATGTGTCACCCCTAAGTAGAACAAAACATATATATTACTCATGTTCAAGCTTGTTTGGATTTTGTCGAGTTAGTCGAATGAATAGAAATCAAGCTAAAGTAGCTTGATATTTTTACACATGTTTTATTATTTTTCCACTAATCGATTCAAGTTGAGCTCTACATTTTATCAATCGAAAATTTGTTATGTTAATGTAACGAGCTCAAATAAGCTTTTTAATGACGTACCTATCTCAAGTCAAATATCGAGAAGTTTTGTTCGTTTCTCAGCCCTATTATAATGTGTGAGAGAGAGTCCAAAAACCTTGTGTGTGTGTGAAAGAAATCTATGGAAAAATGCTAAGGTAATGAACAGTAGATTCTGTAACTGTACCACGCTGCAGACAAGTCTGCGTTTATCTGCAAATTTTATCTCAGTGGGCTGAATTCACTTGACCAAAACTAGTACCTCACACTTTTTTCCCTCTAATTTATTTTATCTTTATCTCTTTTTCATCTGCCCTTCACACAGTTTTCTTTGAATGCAAAAGAGACTTTAATCATATTGAAAATTTAAACTGCCACTTCGAACATTAATGCATACAAGCATGGCTTTCACTATACTATTTGTCCTCTCTCTCTCTCTAAATACACTCGCACACTAAATGCCAAATAGTCAATAGTTGGTAAAAGAAAAAAGAAATTGACACTAGTAATTAATAAAAGTGCGGCTTAATTGCAAAATTGATCATGTAACTAGAAAGGCCTAGCAATTTTGGTCCTAAAAATAGTTTAAGTAACAATTCTAATCTTGTAAGATTTTGATCATATGCGTTTTGATCAAATAAGTTCCGATTTATGCAATTTTGATCATATAAATTATGATTTTTTTCGATCTTGGTCCCAATGAAGTGTCTCAACATTTCATTTGTTCCTACAATAACCTTGTCCTCCAACCAAAATACCAAAAATATATAAAATACTACAAGTGATCATTAAAAGTTACACGACAAATTGTTGTTGGATAAAATCGTCAAAAACCAAAACTATAATAGAACTAAAATCGTTAAACTCAAAAGTTACGGGACTAATATTGCAATTACGCCAAAAAGTTCACATAAGCTTGATGACGACGACAATGACGATCAGTACGCCCCTTTTACACCATTACACCCTAAATTATTTAACCCTAATTAATAATTAACTAACATTCTTCCTCCTCCTCTTCCTCTTCTTCAAACCGATCATCCACCTCAACATGATCATAAGAGTACAAATTCTCACTATGCGCGCGCGTGGCCCTGCCCAAACGCCCGCACGTGATCTTTCAACGATCTCTTGTGCTTAAAATCCGACCCGCAAATGCAGAACCACAACTTCCCGCAGTTCTTCTCGTGCGTGCGCCAGTCGCGCGACGGCGAACGGCTTCCCGCATTCCGGCAGCCGAAGGGCTTCGATCCGTGTTTGCGTTTGTAGTGAGTTTGAGTGTCCGGAAATCCTTCAGCGGCTTCGATCTCGGGTGGTCTATGTTGTTCTTGCATCCCTCGGCGCAGCAATAACATGGCAGCCTCAGAATTGTGGATGCTGGTTTTGTGCCTCGGAGAGATTCGGGGCCTTTTCGGTATTCTGAGCCATGCCCCCACATATGCATCTATAATAATTAAATTAGGGGAAATTAAGAAAAATAAAATTTTATGCGCTATATGTTTGGGTTGTACTATGTAGGAATTATCAAGAATTATTACTTGTTGCCAGTGAAATTTATGAGTATGCACAATATCATGTCTTCATGTAATAATTAATAAGGAAAATTAAATTTGTACTTGAAAGCTAGTGAATGTTGGTTGTGAAGTTTGAATTTGCCCAAAAGAAGAAGAAAAATCATATCTTTCTCTACTCGTTTATTTTCTGTTGAGCCAAAAATGAATTGTATAAGTTAATTTGCAAAAAGAAAAATTTAATTGTGCATATAATTAATTATGAAGCCATAGAGAAACATATGCATACAATTCAAAATCCCTAATGTCGCATTATAACTTGTAAAAATGACTTATCCCATTGAATTTGATGTTTTGTTGGTGAAATTAAAATAAAAAATTGAACAAAAATAACCTGCATGTTGTTGTATCTGTTGAAAGTTTTGCTGCAAACAGAGCAAGAAAATTGTGTAGGGCCAACAAGGATTTGAGCTGGGGTAGGAATCCAGTACTGCCCTTCTCCTAGACCCGCAATCTCATCACTAGGGTTTCCAGATGCAATAGCCATTGATGAAGAACCAGTACTAGTACTTGGTGGCCCAATATGAAGAGCCACAGTCACACCATTCTCAACATTAGGTTTTGCGAATACTGGCTGATCTGCGTACAAGCAGCGAAGCCCCGGTTGTACCTTTGCCGCTGGTGTTGGCCTGGTGGGCCCAGGGAGAGCAGAGTTGAGCACTCGTCGTCTTCTTCCTGATCACCCTCCAAATTGTAGAAGCTTTCTGTTGAAGATAAATATGGAAATGAATATTGATTTTGCATGGTGTGATTTAAATACGGAATTATGATGAATATATGTCTTAATTAAATAGGCTTTCTGAGGGGTGTAGGGTTCAGAATTTTTGTTTTGGTAATTTGTAAAACACACTCAGTGTGTGTGGGGTGTGTGTGCACGTAGAGATGTAAAACATATATGTTGGGGGATTTTTTGGCGTGTTTGGATGTGGAGGAGACAAGGGATAGGCAAAGGAGGAGAAGTGGGGGAAGAAATTTGTGCATAGAATAGTGTACCAACACTACAAGGGTTTGCCTCACAAATCACAATTTGCCCATTTTCCCAAACTTAGCTTTTTTGAGCCCTTGTCATTTCAAAATTCCTTTTTTCCTATCTGGTCTCTCTCTGTCTGCCTTTCTCTCCTAGGGCACATATATAAAGATATATCATGTATGGTGGCGAAAGAGGTGCATATATCATGTGGACAGGTATTAATGTATATTGTATAAGGTTGTATTTGGACAGAGGGATTTGAGACTATGGATTTCAAACCCACATAATTCAATGAAATTTAAATTCTGATCAATTGATCCTATTTTGAATTATTTTTTGAGTTATTGTGGTGGATTTCAACGTCATCTTATATATGGTGTTATTTGAAATAATTTATACAGATTTACCCCTCCAATCGAAATCCTTTCATTCAAATACAACATAAGAAAATTATAAGGGATCGTCTAATTTTTATATATAGTATTTTATTATGTGTATTTCTATTCACTAAGTTAATGTGTACAAGATGATGTGATTATTGTAAAGAGAAAATGTATATTTTTACCCATTTTTGTTTAAGAAAATACTTTTTGACCAAATTTGATAAAAACAACTTTTTTACCCACTTTTACAATGAAAAGTCATTTATGCCCTCAACTTTCTCTCTTTCTTGTTTAAAAAAAAAAGGGCAAGTACCAACTATATTTTTCATTTTTTCTTCCTTCCTTCTTCATCTTTTTCTTCTTTCTACAAATTATAATTGAGCAAAACTCTTGTTTTTCGACTTTTGAATCTACGAAAAATGATTCAAGATACATTTTGAGCCAAGGTAATGTATTACTTTCTGCAAATATTCACGTATAAAGATAGAAAATTCGCTTGATTTTCGTAACTAGAAAAAAATTCAGACCTGGAAAGTTTAACGTGGCACTATCGGGCCTTCAACATGGTACTATCGGGCATTCAAAATACATAGGGAGGGTACGATAGTACCCCTTTGAATGAGGTACGATAGGGCTGCACATACATGGACGGCCCGATAGTACCAATATCGGCGATCCCTTTGAATGAGGTACTATAGGGATGCACATAAATGGATCGCCCGATAGTACCACTATCTCGCACTATCGGGCCGCCATTTATTTATGTGCGCAAAGCACTATCGGCCGTCCCTTTGAATGAGGTCTTATAGGTCGCACATAAATGGGACGGCCCGATAGTACCATTATCGGGCACTATCGGGCCGCCTATTTATGTGCAAAGACTATCGGGCCCCCTTTGAATGAGGTACTATGGTCGCACCTAAATGGACGGCCCGATAGTGCCCGGAGATAGTGGTACTATCGGCCGCCCATTTATGTGCGTACTATCGTACATCATTGGGTACTATCGTGCCCTTTATGAATTTCTAACGAGCACGATAGTGCCATGTAGATCACAGTGGGAATAATTCACCTAATACACCCTAAAATTGCAGAACTTACTTAAAATCGAAATTCGACAAGAACTACGCACAACATACATGGTCAATCTAAATACCCAACAACAATAATCAACCAAAAATCCAACAATAGCACAAGACAAGCCATAATTGAAAATCCACAAAAACTTTGGAAACATGAATCGAAAAAAATTACAAATAAGGAACGATCGGGCCGCACTTTAGGGCACGATCGCACCCTCCATTAGTAAGGGTAGTTAAGTCATTATGGGTAGAAAAGATAATTTTTATAAAATTGGGTAGAAAAGTAGTTTCCATTATCCATATTGGGTAGAAAAAAATTTCCTATTATAAATGTGACATTGACTTGATGGACTAGATAAAATACCATAAGGAATAGTAAGAGAATGCCCTAATATATGTGTATATATACATATATATCTCTTTTCCACTTTTGTTATTAAAGGAGGTAGTGATGGAGATGTGTTGTTGGAAGATGTTGGTCTAGATATTGCAATCCATGAAGTCGCCTCTATCACATGAAAGTCGAAACCATGTCACTTTCTTGATAACAAGGACTAGAGTTCTCCTACTAGGTAGAAAAAATATAATCATGTACTTTTTAAAGTACATATGAGATTAGCATTTAAATTTAACAAATTAGATAAGGATTGAGGTGTATTTAATCTAGATTTATAGTTATTTTTTCTTTTCTTTTTCAATAGTAGGTAGAACTTTGTTTCTTATATTGAGTTTTCTCTAAGTATCTATTCGATTAGAGTGTTTTTTCCAAAATTTTTATTCACATTCATATTTTCTCTCAAAATTTTCCTAAAATTAATTTTGATAACTTGATCGCCACCTTAAAATTCACTTACTCTCAGTTTTCAATCAACAATAGCATCTTATCAATTCATTAAAAATAGAATCATATCAACTCTTATCAATTAGTACATTTTTATATAACCATATACGTTTTTCCCTTGTTCTAACTTTTTCAAACAAAAATCACACACAATCATTATTTTATAAGAATAATGATCAACTATCATTTACATTTTTATTTGATATTTAATTTTACCTCAAAATATTTTTTCCTCAAAATGAAAATCAAAGAAATGAAATGATAAACTACACCTATAACTCGTTATTTTCAAGACATAGGGAGAAGAAGAGTTGGTGGAAATTGAACCTCAGACCTCTGGTCTTAACTTGAAAGTCTTAACCACTCAATTTTATCCAATTAATCAATACAAGAAAAATCGGTTTACTGTAAGTATTAAGATAATCGTAAAGTATATGTAGAATAATTGTAGGTAACTATATAGAATCTAAAACTATTGGTAAATAGTACTTACAAATATTTTTGTCGATTGTCTGTAATTTATCGGATAATTTTGGAAAATTAATATTTTTTATTTTGTAGGTAATCCCGAAATTTAGTGGCAAAATCATATATCAATAAATTCTTTCGGTAAACTATAATTTTTTACAAAGAATCTGTCATAAAATTTCAGCAATTGTATATATCCGCACGGAAATTATTCCGATTAACTCATCCTTTTTTTCCTTAATCATAGATTGATGAGTAATTGTATCACCATGATTTGATTTGAAAGGTCATGCCTCGAAAATAGCCGATATCTAGCTAATAGTGCGCGCTACGAGGAAAGTAATGGAATGAACTTCTTGGATGAATCAACTCGTTGAATTATAAACTTATTTTATAATTAATTGTGGTAGTTGAGTTTTGTAGTTGATTTTAAGTTGTTGGTATGGTAGGTGAATGTGGTAGATGGAAATAAAAGATGATCATTGGATTAAGGTTGGTGAGAATCAATCTTAGCCATTGATTTAGATGAAGTTTTAGTATAAATAGGGGGTGTTGTTAGTTCATTTTGTATCAAGTTAAGAAAGAAAAACAAGTGAGTGAGAAGCAAAGCTTCTAAGTAATATTTGAGTTTAAGTGAAGTTGTGGTGAGGTGTGTCTTGTAATATTTGAGTGATCAATAAAATTATGTCTTTTGAGTGGTAAATTTCCAACAAAGTGGCATCAGAGCCACGGTTGTAAAATCTCGTGAAATTCTAAGTATGCTTCTGTGGTTGCAGCTTTGATGAAAAATTTCTTGAGATTTTATACATAGTGAGATCGGGTTGAGAGTATTGAGTTAACTCATAGAGTTGACCAAGTCAAGTTGATAGTTGACCGCGAGTTGACCAAGAGTTGACCGTTGACCAAGTAAAATTTGTTAGTCAGAATCTTCAATTCACATGGCGAGTGTGGCATCATTCCAAGTTCCACAACTTAAGGGAAACGACTTTGAAAACTGGAGTATCAAAATGAAGGCACTTCTCGGAGCACATGACGTATGGGAAGTCGTGGAAAAAGGTTATGAAGAAACTAAAGACGCAGTCCACACTATCCTCTACGAGAAAAGGATAGTTTGAAAGACTCGAGAAAGAAAGACAAAAAGGCTCTCTTCCTCATCTAAGCTTTAGATGATGATGGCTTTGAGAAAATCTCAAGTGCTACCTGCTCCGCTAAACAAGTGTGGGATAAGCTCCAAGTCTCTTACAAGGAGAAGAGAAAGTTAAAAAGGTACGACTACAAACATTGAGAAGAGAGTTTGATTCACTACAAATGAAAGAAGGTGAACTTGTTTCGATTCGACTTTTCTAGAGTTTTAACCGTTTAATCAACTAAAAAGAAATGGTGAAAAACTAGAAGATGTAGTCATTATGGAGAAAATTTTACGATCTTTGGATGCAAATTTTGATAGTATTACAACTATCATCGAGGAAACTAAAGACCTCGAAACTATGACAATTGAACAACTCCTTGGTTCACTTTGCAAGCCCATGAAGAAAAGAAGAAGAAAAAAGGGTGTTGCGAGATCAACTCCTTAATTAAGTCCACCCAACCAAGAATGAAGAAAACTTCCACAATAATAGAAGTCAACGTGGAAGAGGTCGTGGACAAGGAAGAGGTCGAGGTCGTGGACGAGGTTGGAATTCAAACAATAATTTCAACAACAACAACTATATGCGAGGAGAAAGTTCCACAAGAGGCCGTGGAAGAGGAAATTCATACTCGAGGTATGATAAATCTCAAGTTCAATGTTATAATTGTCAAAAGTTTGGTCATTACGCCGGAGATTGTAGAAATCCCAATACTCGAGTTAATGAGAGAGCCAATTTGGTGGAAGAAAAGAAAGAAGATGGTGCTAATGTTTTGCTTCTAGCACAAAACGATACGGTGAAGGTCAAGATGACACATGGTACCTAGATACAGTGTGCTAGCAATCATATGTGTGGGAGACGAACAATGTTCGTAGAACTTGATGAATCTGTAAGTGGCAATGTCTCTTTCGGTGATGATTCTAAAGTAGCAAAGAAAAGGAAAAGGTACAATCCTTATTCGCTTGAAAGATGAGAGGCATCAATTTATTTCTAATGTTTATTATGTACCCACCATGAAAACAAATATTTTGAGTCTGGGACAACTCTTAGAGAAAGGTTATGATATTCATTTGAAAGACAATAACCTTTCTATAAGAGACAATATGAATAACTTGATTGTCGGGTACCCATGTCAAGAAATAGAATGTTTTCGCTCAACATTCAAACTGATGTAGCAAAGTGTCTCAAGATGTGCTATAAAGATTCATCATGGTTGTGGCATCTAAGATTTGGACATCTCAACTTTGGAGGACTCGAGTTACTATGCAAGAAGAATATGGTGAGAGGTTTACCTTGTATCAGCCATCCTGATCAGCTTTGTGAAGGATGTTTACTTGGGAAGCAATTCAGGCAAAGCTTTCCAAAAGAGTCAAACTCTAGATCCCAAAATCCACTTGAGCTCATACATGCTGATGTTTGTGGTCCTATCAAGCCAAATTCATTCGGTAAAAGTAATTACTTTCTACTATTCATTGATGATTTTTCAAGAAAAACTTGGGTTTATTTCTTCGGGGAAGTCGAAGTGTTTGAAGCATTCAAAAAGTTTAAGGCGCAAAGTGGAGAAAGAAAGTGGTCTTCACCTTAAAGCCATGAGGCGATCGAGGAGGAGAATTCACTTTGAAGGAATTCCAAGAGTTTTGTGAAGCAAATGGAATTGACGACCACTCATCTGTTCCCGCATCCCCCCAAAGAATGGAGTTGCGAGAAAGAAAGAATCGAACCATTCTCAACATGGTACGAAGTATGCTCAAAAGCAAGAAAATGCCAAAGGAGTTCGGGGCGGCTGTGGCGTGTGCGGTTTATCCGTCAAATCGCTCACCAACAAGAAGCGTGTAGGCAAGACACCACAAGAAGCATGGAATGGGAGAAAGCCTGGTATTTCTCATTTAAGAGTTTTTGGAAGCATAGCTCATGTACATGTACCGGATGAACAAAGAAGCAAGTTGGATGATAAAAGCGAGAAGTTCATCTTCATCGGCTACGACAATAACTCCAAAGGCTACAAACTATATAACCCCATCAATGGAAAGATAATCACCAATGAGATGTTATCTTTGATGAAGAAAAGCGAATGGGATTGGGGTACACATGCCAAAGATTACAACCGTTCGAACCAAGATGATGAACAAGTAATTGTTGAGCAATCGGAGAAGAACCCATTACACCACAAACATCACCGTCATTTTCACAATCACCACCATCTTTCCTAGTTGAGAGAAATGAAGAGCGCATAGATGTGAAGTCCGGGAAGAGCTCTATGAGGTAATCGATAAGCTCGAAAATCTCACCCTATTTTGTCTGCTCACAGATTGAGAGCGCTGAACTTTGAAGAAGCTACTCAAAATAAGAAATGGGGAGATGCAATGGATGAAGAAATTAAATCCATCAAGAAAAAATGACACTTGGGAGCTTGCTCAACTTCCCAAAGGTCATAAAGCAATCGGTGTAAAATGGGTGTACAAGGTGAAAAAGAATGCCAAAGGAGAAGTTGAAAGGTACAAGGCGAGGCTTGTTGCAAAAGGTTATAGTCAAAGAGTGGCATTGACTATGATGAGGTATTTGCTCCTGTTGCACGTTTAGAAACCATAAGACTAATAATTTCTTTGGCAGCCCAAAATAAGTGGAAAATACATCGATGGATGTAAAGTCGGCGCTTTTTAATGGAGTACTAGAGAAAGAAGTCTACATTGAACAACCAATGGGCTATGTGGTTGAAGGACAAGAAGCTAAAGTCTTGAAGTTAAAGAAAGCTCTCTACGGATTGAAGCACCGAGAGCATGGAATAGTAGAATTGACAAATACTTGCAAGAGAAAGGCTTCACAAAATGTCCATATGAACATGCTCTTTACATCAAGAACAAAGATAGTGATGTTTTAATTGTCCGCTTGTACGTTGATGATTTGATTTTTACAGGAACAATATAAAGCTTGTTCCAAGAATTCAAGAAGGCAATGACAAAGGAGTTCGAAATGACCGATATTGGGTTGATGGCTCACTACCCGAATCGAAATCAAGCGAAGGATGATGGGATTTTTATCTCACAAGAAGGCTACACAAAAGAGATCCTGAAGAAGTTTAAGATGGATGATTGCAATCCAATAAACACACCAAGAGAATGTGGATTGAAATTGTGCAAGGATGACGAAGCAAATAAAGTGGATCCAACACTTTTCAAAAGCCTAGTTGGATGTTTGAGGTACTTAACTTGTACAAGGCCCGATATTTTACGTGATTGGACTTGTGAGCCGCTATATGGAAAATCCAACCACCACACATTTCAAAGCGCCCAAGAGAATTCTTCGTTACCTAAAAGGTACAATCAACTTTGGTCCGCTTTATTCAGTTTCTAATGATTATAAGCTAGTTGGATACAAATGATAGTGATTGGGCCGAGAGATCGATGATCGAAAAAGTACAACTGGCTTCACATTTTTCATGGGAGATATCGCTTTCACTGGGCATCGAAGAAACAACCAATAGTCACTCTTTCAACATGTGAAGTTCGAGCACGTGGCGCCTACATCATGTGTTAGTCATGCAATATGGCTAAGGAATTTGTTAAAAGAATTAAGCATGTCACAAGAAGATCCAACAGAGATTTATGTTGATAACAAGTCAAGAATAGCTTTGGCCAAGAATCCGGTATTTCATAATCGAGCAAGCATATTGATACTCGATACCATTACATCGAGAGAATGCATTGCAAGAGAAGAGATTCAAGTGAAGACGTGAAGTCGCAAGATCAAGTAGCTGATATCTTTACCAAGCCATTGAAGTATGAAGACTTTGCAAGATTGAGAAGTTCACTTGGAATTATAAAATAAGTTTAAAGGGGAGTGTTGAATTATAAACTTATTTTATAATTAATTGTGGTAGTTGAGTTTTGTAGTTGATTTTAAGTTGTTGGTATGGTAGGTGAATGTGGTAGATGGAAATAAAAGATGACCATTGGATTAAGGTTGGTGAGAATCAATCTTAGCCATTGATTTAGATGAAGTTTTAGTATAAATAGGGGGTGTTGTTAGTTCATTTTGTATCAAGTTAAGAAAGAAAAACAAGTGAGTGAGAAGCAAAGCTTCTAAGTAATATTTGAGTTTAAGTGAAGTTGTGGTGAGGTGTGTCTTGTAATATTTGAGTGATCAATAAAATTATGTCTTTTGAGTGGTAAATTTCCAACATCAACTACAATATATTTCCATTAGAAAAAGATGTAAGTAACAATATTAAGTTGCCACTAATAATATGTAGTAACTAGTAACTGGTAGTAATTTTTGTTTTTCCGGAAATATGATTCGCACAATTAACATAATAATGATAGTGGTTTTATTCAAATTGTCACTATTAATAATTGGTGACATATGTGAAATTACAGTTAAATAACAACACTTTTTTAATAAGTTGGAAGTACTTGTTGCCTCAGTTGTTGGAGATAAGGGGATAAATTTCAAAGAAACGAAAAATACGGTTCGAACTCCGATCAACACTTTTAAAAATGGTAAGCAATATGCATTTGAGCAAACTCGTAGTAGTTAAATAACAACACTAAAAGTACCAAAGATCAAAGTGACAGTTTTGTTTCACTGAGTTATCACTATACGTGCTTGTGTCACTAATTGTCAGTGGCCATATAATTTTTACAGTAATTATCGTAACTATTAAATTTGTGAAATTCATTACTTAAAGAAATAAAAAAGCTTTTCAATTAATATATGTATATATATAATAAATAGTGACAATGAGAGAGAGAGAGAGAGAGAGAGAGAGAGAGAGAGAGAGAGAGAGAGAGAGAGAGGGGCATACTCCTTTTTACCATAGGAAACTGTCAATTATGAACTGAATGGGATATCAGGTGCCTGTTCTGTTTGCATAATTGGTTCTTTAGAAATTAGCTCACATGGTCAATTTTGTCATGAGGAATCAAATGTACGCAAATTACAGGCAATAAACTATATGAGGAAAAAGCTCCAGATAATTATGGTAATTTCAACTTCCACTTCAATAAAGGAGTTGTCACATTTTGTAACAGCCATATAACAATATTATGATCACTAAGATTTAATCTTTAATTTATTTTTTCTTGCATAACCTGACCAACATCAAGTTCAAGAGAGTTAATTACTCTGGAAAAGTGATATATCAAGATTTGGATATGGGTATTTAGTTAGTAGGTTGAAATTAAATTAAAATATAATTTAACACATTAAATCTAGGGGCCGGGTTGGAGAATCAACATATATATATATACATATATATATATATATATATATATATATATATATATATATAGGATATGGATCAAATAGGTCCTCCTACTTGGGTGAGTCCATGGGGACACATCCTAACCATAGATCAACAATTTTGGGTGGTCCCGATTTTTAGGGCATTTTTATGTTTATTTTTTTGTTTCAAAGAATTAAAAAGGATAGGGTGGTAATTTGACACTTTAGAATCGAGTTACTAAGATTTCATTCCCTCTTTCACGTGATTTCACTCACTCTTCACGCATACTCTCTCTCCTCCGTTTCGTTTCAAAAAAATTCTCTGTTGCTTATGTAGTATAGGGTTGTTGCTTATGACTTGCTTATGTAGTTAATGTATCCGTGATGCATGTGTAGTGTATATTCGTTGTTTATTTAGTATATGCTTATCGCTTATGTAGTATGGGTTTGTTGCTTATGACTTGCTTATGTAGTTAATGTATACGTGTGCATACGCAGCATGATATTTGTTGCTTATCTAATATAGACTTGTTGCTTATGTAGTATGAATTTGTTGCTTATGACTTGCTTATATATGTAGTTAATGTATCCGTGGTGCATACGTAGTGTATATTCGTTGCTTATGTAGTATAGGCTTGTTGCTTATGTAGTATGGGTTTGTTGCTATGACTTGCTTATGTAGCTAATGTATTCGTGGTGCATTAGTGTATATTTGTTGCTTATGTAGTATAGGATTGTTGCTTATGTAGTATGGATTTGTTGCTTATGACTTGCTTATGTAGTTAATGGTATATAAAACACAATGACACATCTACACAAGCAACAAATTACATCTTTATAAGCAAACTTCAAATGAAGTCAAGCTCTAGCAACTATGGCAAATTGTCTCCGCAACTTTTTCACACAATAGTGCGTTGAAGAAGAAGGATGAATGATTTCTCACAAGTAGTGAGTTGAAGAAGAAGGATGATGATTAAGGAAGATGAGATTTGTTCACGTTGAATTTGATGTGAGATTTGGATAGATTTTTTTTTTTTTGAGGGAAGATTTAATGTGAAAGTAATCCCATGAATATTTGGTAATTTTGTAGGATGACTAATTTACCCTTTTCTCTAATTACCAACATTTAATCTGAATTTTTAGCTCTAAAATCACAACCATTGAAAAATCTAAATATGTGACTATGATTGGTCCCTATGGACTTACTTCCTATGAGTTGGTCTCATATAACCCTCTCCCTATATATATATATATATATATATATATAGGAAAAGGATCAAATAAGACCACATAATTAAAATGAAACAATGTGGACTAACCTTGGCCACCCATCTCAAATTTTAAGTGGCTGGGATTTTTCCAATTTTATATTAATTTTCGTTTTATTTTTATCTTTGAAAAGGGCACAAAGGTAATTGCACAATTTTATTTTAATTTTGTAATGAAAAATCCCTTTCATCTCCCCAAAATCTCCGATGGTTCATCCATTTGTTTTTTAAATTGCGATTTTGCGATGTCCGGGAAGGAGGTTGCGGCGGTTGAAGAGGCGGGCGGTTGAAGAGTGAGAAATCTAGAGGAAATCCACGGTATAAATTGCTTGCGTAGTTTGTTTTTGGAACCGACGATGATTTTTTGTTTCGAAAAATGTGAGTTTCCTTTTCGACGATTTTTCTAAGGTTTTTAGTTTTTTTTTTTTTGGTTTTGTGTATTCGAATGTAAATGTGACATTCTAGGGTTTTTTAATTTCTTCTTTTAGTTTGTGTGTTCGAACGTAAACATGACATTCTAGGATTTTTATTTTTTGTTTTTTGGTTGTGGTGTTCGAATGTAAATGTGACATTCTGTGGTTTTTTAATTTCTTCTTTTAGTTTTGTGTGTGTTCGAACGTGAATGTGACATCCTGGATTTTTTAATTTTTCTTTCCGATCGTTTTTCTTCGATCGTAAACTGAGTGCCTAAGGTTTTGTTAATGGAGGTTCTAGGTTTTTTCTACGTGATGAAGATGAAGTATTTGTTTGTAGATATGATGCATTCATATATTTGTGTATAGGTAATTGTGTACTTATATGTGTTTCGATGTATAGTTAGATGTGATTCAAAGGTGTGTAATTAGTTAATATTTGTTGTATATATAATTGTTCTGCAAAGTGTAATCTATATTATTTCATTTTCTATGATATTTACTTACATGTGTTTTTTTGTATACTTACGCATGTTTTGATGTATATTTAGTTATTGTTTGATGTGTGTATCTATGGCTCCGTATACTTGTGTTTCTTTGGATTCTTCTATTTATTTTGTTGTACATGTATTTGTGTTTTGTTGTATAATTATAGATACGACATATACTTATTTTTGTATTTTTGTGATTTGGTAGGAATATGTCTGCAAGCATGGTAAAAAGAGGTAGAAAAGGTGATGACGTTGGCGAGGGCAAATGGATTAAAAAGGGCGGTGTCTTCTCCAAAGAGGGCGAAGGGAACGAGTGGGAATATGAAGGATTCATTCCCAAAGTTAGTGACCCACTCTACAACAATGTTATTTGTTGAATCAATGAAAACATTGAATCGACAACAGGAGGCCAGATTGTGGAGATGGGGTTTGGGACTTTGTTGGAAGTTAAGATTGACAAATTCCCTTCCGGATGATGTATTGGTTGGTGAATAGTTTCCATCATGTGAGTTGTGAACGGTTTTAAACGGTGGGAGGTCACTCGGTTGTGGTGTGAAGGATATTGAAAGGGTTCTTGGGTTCCCTAATGGTAATATTCCTATTGTAAAGACGAAGTCCGATACAGTGAATTGTATTATCGTGGTGCGATTATTTTGAGCCTACCGCAAGTGGTCCGTATAAAATAAAGGTTTAGGTTGCCCATCGAGAGAATGATGGATGAGTCCGATTGGTCCGTGGTTTAAGAGACATTTCATTGCGTTGGTTGATTGTTGCATTATTGGAAATGTTATGTGTTTGATAAATGGTTTTATCATGATTTTGATGATTTTGTTTTTACACCAAAATAATATTTTTTAAAGGTTGTCCAAATACTTCTAAATGATTTAAAATGGTTTTTAATATTTTAGAGTATTTCTTCAAGTTTATTTTCGACTAAATTGACGACGCTTTTAATGATTTTATGTCAAAGTGTTTTTACATCAAAACAATGTCCCCGAATGTTGTCCTAATACTCCCGATCGGTTTAAAATGTTTTCACTATTTTTGGAGTATTTCTTGGAGTTTATTTTCGATAAAATATTGACAACACTTTTATTTTGAGGCCAACCTCGCCCATAGGGCAACCCATACCCGAAGAGCACGTTGAAACAGAAATTGAGCCTCGCAGTGAAAAAATAGCAGGTCGACCGGCCGCCCGGGCATCGACCGGTCGGTCGACGGCCGCCGTGGTGCGACCGTGCCGTAAGTTTGGTTTTGAAACAAAACTATTGCCCTTCGATTTTTAAGGTTGTGCGACCGGCCAACATAGGGACGACCGGTCTAACCCTACGACCGGCCGCCCTATGTAAAATTGATGCGATATGTTTCAAACTTATTTCGACAGGTGACGGTCGCCCTATGGTTTGACAAAGAAAAATCGACCGCTTGACAAACAGACAACTTTCCCTTAATTTGTGGGATTGATTTCTAACAGCTCTTTTCTTAAATTGTCTTGCAATTTTTTACGTAATTCATGTTCCCAAGAGAGCCTATCATGTACAAGACATCTTCTATAAATAGTGGAAGAATTGAAGCAACACTATAAGAGAGAAAACTACAACACAACAAGATACACTCAAGAATACACTTGTTCTTACATTGTTTTATTTCTTGTTGTAATTTGCCTAGCTATTCACTTTCATATTCTTGAGGTCTAGGCTTTTCTTGGTTACACTTGCACTCTATTGTATTATCAATTATCGAGTCGTAATCTTGAATTTGGGTAATCATTCAACACAAGATATCCTTGTGAGTGTTCTTGTGGTAATAACATACTTGGGTGATCTAGGTGTTAGGTGTAAGAAGATTGTGGTAATCTTCTTGTTGAGGTGTTGAAGAATTTGGTATTCTTCAAGGTTGAAGATTGTGGTAATCTTCACAAGGTGCCGTTGGAGATTGTGGTAATCTTCAAGGTGCCGTTGGAGATTGTGGTAATCTTCAAGAGAGATTGTGGTAATCTCAAAGGTGGTGTTATAGAAGAGTGTGGTGCTCTTCAAGGTGATGTTGTAAGGTGTTGTATTAATTTTGGAAATTAATAAAATCTTTTTTTTTTTGAAATCCATCCCGAGATACTTTTGGGGTGGTAGAGGATTAGGCCCTAGGTGGGTTGAACCTCTATAAATCGGCGTGTGTTGTTTACATTCCGCACCCTTATTATTGTCTTTGAGCATTCAGATTCGAAAAAGAAGGCAAAAAAAGATGGAGATAATCTATTCACCCCCTCTGCAGATTATCGTAGCCGCTGGACTTACAAGTGGTATCAAAGCCAAACTCTTTGGCAAGCTCGTTTCACATCGCGAGTGAAGAGGAACGATCGTCGGCTACGAACGAATCTCATCTTATCGGCACCTCCACCACCAAGCCACCTCTATTTGATTCCAAAAATATATATTTTGGAAAGAAAGAATGGAATTCTATTTACAAGGTTGTGGGTTCGATATTTGGAACATCGTCATCAATGGAGAAACCATTCCGATGAAAAATACACCACACACCTCCAAAGGCTTCAAAGAGCTCAATGATGAAGAGAAGAAAATCATCTCCTTAAACGGTAAAGCTCTCAATATTTTGTATTGTTCATTTACTAATTTGGAATATGAACATATTGTAGGAATTGATCAAAGACATGAAGTATGGCAATAATTAGAAGCCATCTATGGAGTATTTGCAAATGAAATGAGTCAAACAAAAGCATCTACTTCTCAAAGGATACAAGCTCAAATCTAAGGAACAAACCTCTTACAATTCCCAACTATGAAGAAGTTGAATATTGTTTTATGGGCATCGAAGAAGAAAATGAGGTATGTCTTAAACCTCTACCTCTTATGATATTGTTATTCAAAGTGATTATAGTGATTTGCAAAATGATTTTGATGATCTTCAAAATGAATTCCAAAATTTACTTGTTAAGTACAAAAATTTGAAAAAGGAATTCAATGTTTTGAAAAATGAAAAGGATAGCTTATTTACTTCATATGAATCACTATCATGTGCTCACACCACCACACTTGACAAGGTTAGAAACCTTGAGAAACAAAAAAGTACTCTTGTTGAGGATATTAATTGCATGAAAAAGGATTTATCTAAATCCAACTTGAAAGTCTGGTGAAATTGTTGATTGTTGTGATAATTGAAACTAGAACTTGATCATAAGCTTAATGATGTTAATCATATGAAAAAAATCAAGTCTCTAAGCATATTGGTCATTATGCTCCTAAAGTTATTACTTGTTGTTATTGCGGTAAAAAGGGTCATACGGTAAATACTTGTCGGGCTAGAAATAGCTCTAATTATTGTTGGAGACCTAAAAGTCTCAAAGCTAATCCTAAAGGACCAAAAAGACTTGAGGGTACCACAAAATAGTGTTTTATTAGGTACCCGTGAAATAATAATCGGAGAAAATTCATAGCGCCAAGAAGACATCAAATGACCAATTTATTTGATCAAAGGAGAAACTATTTTCAACAAAGCAAATTTCCAAGAAGAGGATATAATCATAAATGGGAAGAACACAATCCTTGAAATGGCAAAGACATCATCAACAAGATGATTTTCAAAGAAGAGACCATCAACAATGGGAAGGTAACAAACCTTCGAAATGGAGTAATCGTGAGAAGCCATCATCAACAAAGTGACTTCTCAAGGGGAAGATATCATCAACAATGGGAAAGACACAACCCATGGAAACGACGTAATTGGTAAACCGTATCTCCCATTTAAATATGCATTTTATTTTATTTCTATGCATGTTTTTATTTGTGTCTTAATTGCAAATGAGTTTTCATGTATTAAGGTCTTCAAAACTTATTTGCATTTTTAAAACCTTTTGAAAAAAAGAGACCTTACATGTTGTTTTTAAAACTTTTGTGCATTTTTGTAGACTAAAGTGTATTATCATCTCTTATGAATTTTTATGGCATGAGCTTACTTGTGATATCTCTAAGCCTACACTTTTATCATTGTGACTTGTGCTAGATTTGTTTTAAGAATTTTGTAGGATTTACATATTTTCACAAATGACCATTTATGTCATTACTTGTCAAGAAAGGCATAAATTATCGAGGACGTTTACTTGTGTTATTCTTACTCTTATAGACTCGATATATGTATTGCCATGTGTCTATGTGCTTGTTTTTCATAGTATTTCATACAAGTGCCATTAAGAGGATTTTTAGATTTTTTGAAAGGCACTATTCGATATTTGATTGCACTTATTTGCTTTGTCAACTCTTGTTCAAATACTTTTAAATGAGGTCTCAACTATATGCTATCGGATTTTCAAATTTCAAAAGAGACCTTGTAGCTTTCTTAAGCTCTTTTGAACTTGCATGATTTATTAGACTCTTGACGATCTTCTAAATGCATAGTATGTGTTTCTTGCTTCATGGTCTATATATATAGTGTCTATTTCTATTATGCTCTTATGCAAGATATTTTGTGATTGATGATTGAGGCATGTTTTTACACTTGGGCTATTTTTTCTTGTTTATATATGCGATGCCATTAATGAGTTTATTAAGTTATGTAGATGAGAATGAAGTACTCCAAATATTAGTTACCTCAAAATATTTGGATGTAAATGTTCTATTATGAACACCTTAGATCAATGGATGCCCTATAGTGATGAAGAAGACAAAAAGGGTATTAGGAACAATTTTGATGATTAAGGCAACATTGTTTAAACTAAGGCGAGGTTAGTAGCTCAAGGTATTTTCGAGAAGAAGGTAATTAATTTTGATGAATCATTCATAGCACGTTTAGAAGTTATTCACATTTTACTTGCCCATTCTTGGTTTAAGAAAATCTCAAACTTTACCAAATGGATGTTTAATCTAATTTTCTCAATGGTTTTATTCAAAAAGAAGCTATGTAAAACAACCTCCAGGGGTTTAAAATTTTTCTAGGCCAAATGATTTTTATAAAAGGCCTTGTATGGTTTAAAACTAGTACCCGTGTATGGTATGATAGACTTAGCTATTATTGCTAAATGATTTTACAAAAGGTAAAGTTGATACTACTATCTTTTTTGAAAAAGGGCAAGATTGTTTACTTGTGCATATTTATGAGAATATTTTTGGTGCTACTAATGAATATTTGTGCAAGATATATTTTTCTAAGTTGATACTAGGTGAACTTGAGATGAGCATGATGGAGGAGCTCAAATTCTCGCTTGGACTTCAAATTATTCAATGCCAAGAAGATGGTTATATTTCAAAAGAACTCTTGAAGGAGTTAAGCATTGAAGAAGGAAGAATCATCTTAACCTCTATGGCTACCAATGTAGAGATTGACAAAGGTTGAGAAAGGCATATCGGCCGACAAACAAATTCGATGAATGTTTTCTTGTATTATTTCCATAGACTCGACATTTTATATGCCTTATGTCTATTTGCTCGACTTCAAAAACTATCCCAACGAATCTCATTAAAATACCGTTAAAAGAAACTTTCAAATATTTGAAAGGCACTTCTTCTTATGACGTGTTGTATCCAAAGCCTTAAAACGTTCTTATTTTCGGGATAACAAGTCCGGTGATAATAATTTTTCAAAATATGGTTCGTCATAATTGAACTAAACATATTGAGATTCGACATTTTTCTTTCTAAGGGATTGCATGTTTAACAAAACTTGAGATGTGTTTAATTCCGTCTCAAGGATAACTCGCGGACTTTTTAATCGCTCACCGCCGAGTATTTTACCTCATTTTAAGCTTGATCATGACATAATGTATATTGAATGAGGTCTACGTTTGCATTTTGCACGTTTTTAAAACTTAGGGGCGAAAAATCGGATTTTTGGATTAAACTTGAATTTTGAGACGAACTCAAACAAATGGGCGGGGGCAAGGCCGACCGACCGTCGCCCATGCCGTCGACCGATCGACCTTGCCCATGACCTGGGTCGCCCTAAGGGATTTTTTGGTTAAAAATGGTTCTTTTCCGACTTAGCATTTTTGGCTTTTTGGTTCATTTTTCGTCCCCTTTGCAAATTTCACACACAATTCACTTTAAATGAGTTTTGATGCATGAATTATACATTTTGGGGATTATCTAGCTCTGTTATCATCATTGATGCTCATCTTTACCGATCGAATGGTAAGAATTCTACTTCTTTAGCTCAATTGGGTTGAACCCTTGAGTTTGTGACTTATATGTATTCTTCTTGATGCAATTAATATATGTTTGTGATGAACTTATTAATTGTTGATGAATGATATTTATTAAATTGTATTTGGTGATGAAAAATTTGGCTTGATCTCATTTACAAGGGCTATATATATCTTTTTCAATTTTTGACGCCCGCCAAGTGTTCGATAAAACGTTTCAATGAAAAATTCATCATCTACATGTAGTATAGGATTGTTGCTTATGTAGTATGGATTTGTTGCTTATGACTTGCTTATGTAGTTAATGGTACATAAAAACACAATGACACATCTACACAAGCAACAAATTACATCTTCATAAGCAAACTTCGAATCAAGTCAAGCTCTAGCAACTATGGCAAATTGTCTCGCAACTTTTTTCACACAATAGTGCGTTGAAGAAGAATGATGAATGATTTCTCACAAAGTAGTGAGTTGAAGAAGAATGAGGATGATTAAGGAAGATGAGATTTGTTGATTGAATTTGATGTGAGATTTGGATAGATTTTTTTTTTGAGGGAAGATTTAATGTGAACAGTAATCCCATGAATATTTGGTAATTTTGTAGGATGACTAATTTACCCTTTTCTCTAATTACCAACATTTAATCAATTTTTAGCTCTAAAATCACAACCATTGAAAAATCTAGATATGTGACTATGATTGGTCCCTATGGACTTACTTGTTTGATAAATGATTTTATCATGATTTTGATGATTTTGTTTTTATACCAAAACAATGTTTTTAAAGGTTGTCCAAATACTCCTAAATGATTTAAAATGTTTTAAATATTTTAGGAGTATTTTCTCAAAGTTTATTTTCGTCTAAATTGGACAACGCTTTTAATGATTTTACGTTATTGGGTTTTCACTCTCAAACGATGTTCCTAAATGTTGTCCTAATACTTCCGATCGGTTTAAAATGTTTTTACTAAATTTTGAGTATTTCTTGAGTTTTATTTTCGACACAAATGGACAATATTTCTGCCTCTCGTGGTCGACCTGGCCGCCCTATAGGGCAACCCGTGACCTGAAGATGTTTTTAGAAACAGAAAATGAGACGGAAGGTAAAACAAGCAGTCGACGGCCGCTCGGGTCCGACCGATCGGTCCGGCCGACCGACGCCTGCAGGTCGACCCGCACTGCAAGTGTGTTTCAAACGTAACGTTTAATCCTTGCAAAATCCATGAGGGGACCGGTTGGGGTGATGGTCGACCGGCCGAGGTAGACGCGTCGACCGGTCGCCTGTGTTATTTTCTTTGTGTATTTTTCCAACGTCTATTTCTGTGCGACCGGTCGCCCTATGTATTGACAGCAAAAATATGACCGTTTGACAGCAGACACATTTCCTTAAATTGTGGGATTGATTTCTAACAGCTATTTTCTTGATTTTAATTGTATTTTTTTGTAGATTTTCAATCCCCAAGAGGAGCCTATGCTTGATCAATCATCTCCTATAAATAGAGGAAGTTTTGGAGCAACCAATACAACAATTGAGATACAACACAACAAGATACACTTCAAGCAAACACTTGGTCTTTCATAGTCATTATTCTTGTTGTAAAAATTGCCTAGCTTATCACTTTCACATCTTTGAGGTCTAGGCTATTCTTGATTACACTTTGCACTCTATTGTATTATCAATTATCGAGTTGTAATCTTGAATTTGTGGTCGTCATTCAAACACAAGATATCCTTGTGAGTGTTCTTGTGGTAAGAACACACTTGGGTGAACTAGGTGTTAGGTGTAAGAAGATTGTGGTAATCTTCTTGTTGAGGTGTTGAAGAGTGTGGTGCTCTTCAAGGGTGAAGATTGTGGTAATCTTCACAAGGTGCCGTTTGGAGATTGTGGTAATCTTCAAGTGAGATTGTGGTAATCTCAAAGGTGGTGTTGAAGAAGAGTGTGGTGCTCTTCAAGGTGTTGTAAGTTGAATTTGTATTAATTGTGGTAATTAATAAAATTCTTTTTCTTTCGAAATCCATCCCGGATATCTTTGGGGTGGTAGAGGATTAGGCCCTAGGTGGGTTGAACCTCTTTATATCGACGTGTGTTGTTTATATTCCGCACCTTTATTATTGTATTTGAGCATTCGGTTTTAAAAAAGGGCGATATCGAAAAGATGGAGATAATCTATTCACCCCCTCTAGATTATCGTAGCCGCTTGGACTTACACTTACCCTATGAGTTGGTCTCATATAACCTCTCCTATATATATATATATATATATATATATATATATATATATAAAAGGATCAAATAAGACCACATAATTAAAATGAAACAATGTGGACTAACCTTGGCCACCCATCTCAAATTTTAAGTGGTGGGATCTTTCCAATTTTATATTAATTTTCGTTTTATTTTTATCTTTGAAAAGGGCACAAAGGTAATTGCACAATTTTATTTTAATTTTGTAATGAAAAATCCCTTTCATCTCCCCCAAAATCTCCCGATGGTTCATCCATTTGTTTTTTAAATTGCGATTTTGCGGTCCGGGAAGGAGGTTGCGGCGGTTGAAGAGGGCGGGCGGTTGAAGAGTGAGAAATCTAGAGGAAATCCACGGTATAAATTGCTTGCGTGAATTTGTTTTTGAACCGACGATGATTTTTGTTTCGAAAAATGTGAGTTTCCTTTTCGACGATTTTTCTAAGGTTTTTAGTTTTTTTTTTTTTTGGTTTTGTGTATTCGAATGTAAATGTGACATTCTAGGGTTTTTTAATTTCTTCTTTTAGTTTGTGTGTTCGAACGTAAACATGACATTCTAGGATTTTTTATTTTTGTTTTTTGGTTGTGGTGTTCGAATGTAAATGTGACATTCAGGGTTTTTTAATTTCTTCTTTTAGTTTTGTGTGTGTTCGAACGTGAATGTGACATCCTTGGGTTTTTTAATTTTTTTCTTTCCGATCGTTTTTCTTCGATCGTAAACTGAGTGCCTAAGGTTTTGTTAATGGAGGTTCTGGTTTTTTCTACGTGATGAAGATGAAGTATTTGTTTGTAGATATGATGCATTCATATATTTGTGTATAGGTAATTGTGTACTTATATGTGTTTCGATGTATAGTTAGATGTGATTCAGTGTGTAATTAGTTAATATTTGTTGTATATATAATTGTTCTGCAAAGTGTAATCTATATTATTTCATTTTCTATGATATTTACTTACATGTGTTTTTTTGTATACTTACGCATGTTTTGATGTATATTTAGTTATTGCTTGATGTGTGTATCTATGGCTCCGTATACTTGTGTTTTTTGGATTCTTCTATTTATTTTGTTGTACATGTATTTGTGTTTTGTTGTATAATTATAGATACAGACATATACTTATTTTTGTATTTTTTGTGATTTGGTAGGAATATTGTGTCTGCAAGCATGGTAAAAAGAGGTAGAAAAGGTGACGACGTTGGCGAGGGCAGTGGAGCGGGCGGTGTGTCTTCTCCAAAGAGGGCGAAGGAACGGGTGGGAATGTGAAGTATTCATTCCCAAAGTTAGTGACCCACTCTACAACAACGTTATTTGTTGAATCAATGAAAACATTGAATCGACAACGAGAGAGGTCGATTGTGGAGATGGGGTTTGGGACTTTGTTGGAAGTTAAGATTGACAAATTCCCTTCCGGATGATGTATTGGTTGGTGAATAGTTTCCATCCCGTGAGTTGTGAACTGGTTTTAAACGGTGGGAGGTCACTCGGTTGTGGTGTGAAGGATATTGAAAGGGTTCTTGGGTTCCCTAATGGTAATATTCCTATTGTAAAGAAGATTTAAGTCCTGGGACACAGTGAATTGTATTATCGTGGCGCGATTATTTTGAGCCTACCGCAAGTGGTCCGTATAAAATAAAGGTTGAGGTTGCCCATCGAGAGAATGATGGATGAGTCCGACGGTGGTCCGTGGTTTAAGAGACATTTCATTGCGTTGGTTGATTGTTGCATTATTGGAAATGTTATGTGTTTGATAAATGGTTTTATCATGATTTTGATGATTTTGTTTTTACACCAAAACAATGTTTTTTAAAGGTTGTCCAAATACTCCTAAATAATTTAAAATGGTTTTTAATATTTCCGGAGTATTTCTTCAAGTTTATTTTCGACTAAATTGACGACGCTTTTAATGATTTTATGTCAAAGTGTTTTTACATCAAAACAATGTCCCGAATATTGTCCTAATACTCCCGATCGGTTTAAAATGTTTTCACTATTTTTCTGAGTATTTCTTGGAGTTTATTTTCGATAAAATATTGGACAACACTTTTATTTTGAGGCCAACCGGCCGCCCTATAGGGAAACCCGTGCTCAAGAGTACGTTGAAAGTAAATTGAGCTGCAGTGAAAAATAGCAAGAGGTCGGCCGGCCGCCTGGCGTCGGCCAAGTCAGTCAACCGGTCGCCAGTGCGGACGACGGCGGTGCTCGCAAGATTGGTTTTGAAACGTAACTCTTGCCCTTCGATTTTTAAGGTTGTGTGACCGGCCCGGCCAACATAGGGGACGACCGATCGAACCTTACGTCGACCGGTCGCCCTATGTAAAATTGTCTGCGATATGTTTCAAACTTCTATTTCGTGCGACCGGTCGCCCTATGGTTTGACAAAGAAAAAATCGATCGTTTGACATCGACAAATTTCCCTTAATTTGTGGGATGGATTTCTAATGACTCTTTTCTTAAATTGTCTTGCAATTTTTACAGAATTCATGTCCCCAAGAGGAGCCTATCATGTACAAGACATCTTCAATAAATAGATGAAGAATTGAAGCAACACTATAAGAGAGAAAACTACAATACAACAAGATACACTTAAGAATACATTTGTTCTTACATTGTCTTATTTCATGTTGTAATTTGCCTAGCTATTCACTTTCACATTCTTGAGGTCTAGGCTTTTCTTGATTACACTTGCACTCTATTGTATTATCAATTATCGAGTTGTAATCTTGAATTTGGGTAAACATTCAACACAAGATATCCTTGTGAGTGTTCTTGTGGTAAGAACATACTTGGGTGATCTAGGTGTTATGTGTAAGAAGATTGTGGTAATCTTCTTGTTGAGGTGTTGAAGAATTTGGTATTCTTCAAGGTTGAAGATTGTGGTAATCTTCACAAGGTCCGTTGGAGATTGTGGTAATCTTGAGAGAGATTGTGGTAATCTCAAAGGTGGTGTTGTAGAAGAGTGTGGTGCTCTTCAAGGTGATGTTGTAAGGTGTTGTATTAATTTTGGAAATTAATAAAATCTTTTTCTTTTTGAAATCCATCCCTGAGATACTGGGGTGGTAGAGGATTAGGCCCTAGGTGGGTTGAACCTCTATAAACGACGTGTGTTGTTTACATTCCGCACCCTTATTATTGTCTTTGAGCATTCGGTTCGAAAAAAGAGGGCAAAATAAAAAGATGGAGATAATCTATTCACCCCCTCTAGATTATCGTAGCCGCTTGGACTTACAAGTGGTATCGTGAGCCAAACTCTTTGGCAAGCTCGTTTCACATCGCGAGTGAAGAGGAACGATCGTCGGCTATTTTAACGAAGCTCATCTTACCGCACCTCCACCACCAAGCCACCTCTATTTGATTCCATAAATTATATATTTTGGAAAGAAAGAATGGAATGTTATTTGCAAGGTTGCGGGTTCGATAATTGGAACATCATCATCAATGGAGAATCCATTCCGATGAAAAACACACCACCCACCTCCAAAGGCTTCAAAGAGCTCAATGATGAAGAGAAGAAAATCATCTCCTTAAACGGTAAAGCTCTCAATATTTTGTATTGTTCATTTACTAATTTGGAATATGAACATATTGTAGGAATTCGATCGGCACATGAAATATGTCAAAAATTAGAAGCCATCTATGGAGTATTTGCAAATGAAATGAGTCAAACAAAAGCATCTATTTCTCAAAGGGATACAAGCTCAAATCTAAGGAACAAGCCTCTTACAACTCCCAACTATGAAGAAGTTGAATATTGTTTTATGGGCATCGAAGAAGAAAACGAGGTATGTCTTAAACCCTCTACCTCTTATGATATTGTTATTCAAAATGATTATAGTGATTTGCAAAATGATTTTGATGATCTTCAAAATGAATTCCAAAATTTACTTGTTAAGTACAAAAATTTGAAAAAGGAATTCAATGTTTTGAAAAATGAAAAGGATAGCTTATTTACTTCATATGAATCACTATCATGTGCTCACACCACCACACTTGACAAGGTTAGAAACCTTGAGAAACAAAATAGTACTCTTGTTGAGGATATTAATTGCATGAAAAAGGATTTATCTAAATCCAACTTGAGTACCGATGAAATTGTTGATTGTTGTGATAATTCGAAACTAGAACTTGATCATGTTTAATGATGTTAATCATATGAAAAAAATCAAGTCTCTAAGCATATTGGTCATTATGCTCCTAAAGCTATTACTTGTTTTTATTGCGGTAAAAAGGGTCATACGGTAAATACTTGTCGGGCTAGAAATAGCTCTAATTATTGTTGGAGACCTAAAAGTCTCAAAGCTAATCCTAAAGGACCCAAGCACTTGAGGGTACCACAAAATAGTGTTTTATTAGGTACCCGGCGAAATAATAATCGGAGAAAATTCATAGCGCCAAGAAGACATCAAATGACCAATTCATTTGATCAAAGGAGAAACTATTTTCAACAAAGCAAATTTTCAAGAAGAGGATATAATAATAAATGGGAAGAACACATTCCTTGAAATGGCAAAGATATCATCAACAAGATGATTTTCAAAGAAGAAGAGACCATCAACAATGGGAAGATAACAAACCTGGGAAATGGAGTAATCAAAGAATCCATCATCAACAAAGTGACTTCTCAAGGGGATGATATCATCAACAATGGGAAAGACAACCCATGGAAACGGCGTAATTGGTAAATCGTATCTCCCATTTAAATATGCATTTTATTTTATTTCTATGCATGTTTTTATTTGTGTCTTAATTGCAAATGAGTTTTCATGTATTAAGGTCTTCAAAACTTATTTGCATTTTTAAAACCTTTTGAAGAAAGAGACCTTACATGTTGTTTTTAAAACTCTTGTGCATTTTTGTAGACTAAAGTGTATTATCATCTCTTATGGATTTTTATGGCATGAGCTTACTTGTGATATCTCTAAGCCTACACTTTTATCATTATGACTTGTGCTAGATTTGTTTTAAGAATTGTGTAGGATTTACATATTTTCACAAATGACCATTTATGTCATTACTTGTCAAGAAAGGGATAAATTATCTAGGAACGTTTACTTGTGTTATTCTTACTCTTATAGACTCGATATATGTATTGTCATGTGCCTATGTGCTTGTTTTCATAGTATTTCATACAAGTGCCATTAAGAGGATTTTTAGATTTCATGAAAGGCACTATTCGATATTTGATTGCACTTATTTGCTTTGTCAACTCTTGTTCAAATACTTCTTTTAAATGAGGTCTCAACTATATGCTATCGGATTTTCAAATTTCAAAAGAGACCTTTGTAGCTTTCTTAAGCTTTTTTGAACTTGCATGATTTATTAGACTCTTGACGATCTTCTAAATGCATAGTATGTGTTTCTTGCTTCATGGTCTATATATATAGTGTCTATTTCTACTATGCTCTTATGCAAGATATTTTGTGATTGATGATTGAGGCATGTTTTTACACTTGGGATATTTTTTCTTGCTTATATAAGCGATGCCATTAATGAGTTTGTTAAGTCTGTGGTGGATCCATTGGGTGAGGGGCCATCTGAAGTTCGTGAGGGTCCGTCTGAGGTTCGTGAGGCCCCGTCTGAAGGCCGCGATGTCCCGTTGGAGGTCCCAGGTGCGGCTGGTGTGGATGTACACGGTGCTTCATTGCAGGATGGTGGCATGCAGGTTTTTTCCATTCTTAAAGCATGTGTTTGATGTATATTTAATAAGATAAAAGTGTATATATAATGTTTTTGTCATGTACTATTGATGTATTCTTGATGTTTTATACATAAGTTGGATTTTATGGATGTTTTCTGCATCACTATTTATAATGTTTACATATCAGGGACTTAAATGTATAGTTAACATATTACTATTGTATGGATAGTGATATACAATTATACATAGTCAAATAGGTTTTAAATTTTCCATTGCTATACACTTAAAGTATATTTAATGTTTACTTAGTAGTAAAACATTGTATATATAGTTATATAGTTTTGTAGAGCTAACATTACTGTGTTTCTTTTTACAGGGTTATGTTGGGAGGGTTTTGGCTAAATTAGCCAGGGTGGCGTCCGATGTTGTCGATATTATATCCATGGTCAAGGATGCACAAGGAGATTGCATGACCCGGTTTCCCAATCGAGGCAGGCGTGGCGCTGAACTCCGATTTGTGAAAAAGATCGAAGGGCTCAAACGAAAAGGCTTCGAACTTGGTGACACTCAAAGCGACGATGCATTTTGGAATAATCCCAAAACGTAGAGGCATTGGAGAAGGTCGAGAATGCCGTGTTACGAGAGGAAGAATTCAAGAAATGGTTTGACGATGCACCGAGCTTTAGTATAGGATTTTTTCAAGATTTTTTGATTCGGTTTGGGGTTCTATTTTAGAGACGACACGGCATTACCAGGAGGAAAAATTTTGGGGTGAGAAAGAAAAAAGGCGGCGACGTTGATGATCGTGTTAATGTAAGTCAATTTTCTTTATGTTTGGTGTACTTGTTAATGTTGATTTTTAATTTCAATTTCTCTTGCTTTAGGTTGGTGAAAGGCGGCGGGGAGGCCGATGTTGTACTGGTGTTTGTGGCACGATTGTGGTGGAAGGTGAGACCATTGATTCGACCGCGCCGTGGAGTGGAGGGTGGAGAAAAAGCAACGGATGTTGCGGATGGCGTTGGCGGCATGGTTGGCGCGGAAGGTGATATCCTTGAGTAGTTGTGCTTGATGCTTGGTCGGTGATTTTGAACTCTAAGGAGAAAGTTAAAGTTGTTGGGTCACCGTCCGATTTTTTGCGGACGACGTATTGCACGGTATGTGTTTGTTTTATAGATAGTTTGATATTGACGTATAGTTAGATATAGTTTATTGTATAGTTAGTCGATTTTTTGTTGTATATTTGGATGTTGTTTAGATATTTGGATGTTGTTTAGATATTGATAGGTTGATGTGGAGTTAGAAATTACTTGTTGTTTAGATATTGATAGGTTGATGTATATTTATTTGGTTTTCTTATATGTATTATAATTAAATTATATGATTTGTGTAAAGTCCAGCACAAGTCTAACAGTAATTATTGCAGTTGTTCACTGTTGTGATGCCAAGTAAGGAGCTTGATGAAGAAGGTCTGTTGGCATTATTTTCACGTAATTTCGATGCCGAGTTTCCTGAGGCCAATTCTATTAGGCTACAAGCCGTTGATATGGTATTTTTTTGTTTGTCTGTGTAATATTGTGTCTTATTGTTTTAGATTGTCGTGGGCTAAAGTCCAAGTCTCACGATGTCTTTGGTTGGTTATTTTTTATCTTATTTTGCAGTTTTTCTTCCCGATATTCAAGAGTGAACATATTTATGTTATTTGTTATGATATTAACAGGAGATTCGTTCACATTTTGGACAATTCAAGTGTTGGTGGCACAAACCTGCGAAGTATGAGCACACACCTGCGTAATTTGGTACGGTAAGTTATTTAAATGATTTTATAGTGTTTTATTGTATAATTAGACTTACTTTATTGTATATATAGCTTAGTTTGTTGTATTGTTAGTTATAATCTTAAGTTTACATAAAAGCTTATTTTTATGTACGAGTAGTGTTTGTTTTGTTGTATCGATAGTATAATTTTGTTGTATATTTAGACATAATTTGATGTGTAATAGTATTTTTAATCGATTTGTTTTCATCGATTTTTAATTGGTTGTTTTTGTTATCCTTTTGACAGATCGCTTTGTTCTCCAAGTATTTGCTTGCTCGAGGATGCTACCAATTGTCCTGGGTTGTTGAAAATTCGATCGATCCGTCGAGGGTTGCAATGCCTTGGAGAGACGAAGATAATAAGATTGATTGTGGTGTGTGTTTGCAATGCGCCACATGGAAACGTATATGGGGGAGGGATGCGAATCGGGACGCGGGTCTTGAGAAGGGAAATACTACCTTGCTAAATAAGTTGAGGACGCTTATATCGCTACCGCTATCATCGAAGACGATATCAATGAAGTTAAAGAGACGGCAGACCGACAGAGGCTAAAAATTCTCGATTGGCAAAAAAAAGGCTAGACTCGTACTTGTATTTTAATCCACATGGTTTTGGGAATTATGAAACGATAATCTAGTTTTTGTGTATTTTGCTTATATTCCATGAAGTATTGTAGTAGTTTTGACTATTTTAGTGGTTATGAGTTTTATGGAAATTTGTATCTAGATTTTTAGCCCGAAAAGACGAAAAACAATTTATCTTTAAATGAAGTTAGTTTTTATATTTTTGTTGCAAATGAATTGGTGTTAAATATACAATGTATTATTATAAAATATGGTGCATGTATTGGCTAATTGAATAGTATTGTCATTATGAGCAGCAAATATATAATATATATACATTATAAGGAAGCTAAATATATAGAAAAATACGTTAAATATGCAAAGATTAAAATATACAAAGATAAAACATGTATAAGTGTACAACTTGAAACCATTACGTGCACAACATAAACACGATAACCACACAAAGAAAGACACGTTAAACATGCAAAGATAAATATATAGCATAAAACATGTATAAGTGTACATCATTAAACCATCATGTGCACAAAGATAAACACGATAACCACACAAAGAAAGAATCGTTTGATATGCGGGGGTATAAAAATCTTGTCATATATCCATCGAATCATTGCAAAGCGTCTAAATTGTTTAACAAAAACCGAAAAGTACATATTGTTGTGATTGAGTAACAATGATCTGTTTGGGGCAGTCTTGCTATTATGTGTCGTGACCTCACCGCACGCCCCCACGTCTCTTGAGCTTTGTGCTTGCTTTGATAGCTTTCTCCTTTTGACTTTGTAATCGACTCTTCAAACGGCTACCACTCCCTTTATTTTTTGCTTGTTTTGGCGGTAACACCGTGACATCTACATTGGATGTGGATCCACAATACATCTCGAGCACCTTTTTCTTGTTCATTTGTGAATTATGTGGTTCGTTGTCTAGTAACATCATATCCTTTTGTTCGAGAGACTAAAACTGAAAATTCCTTCAATTTTTTATGTTTCCTGCGCCATTCCTACGCAAAGAATAGAAATCCGACCAAAGTTTGTTCATAGTTGCGTTTTCCTCCTCTCCACCAAGAATTGGTATAGGCGTCCATTATTGGCCACGAATGAGGTTGTTTTTGTCCATCTTGTAAGCGGTGTTTCTCGGGAATAATCGACATATCTTTGAAGACTACAAACATTTGCTAGCAAATTAGACCATGTTGTTCAAACATTTTGCACGTGCATGTTGCCTCCTTTTAGCTATCTTTGTAGAAAACAATGTATGTTTGTTTTGGCGTCCTTTATGTGTACGAGTAGTTATCGCCGTTTTCATTTATTCCAACTACTATTTGCACTCATAACATGCTTCGCAATTTGCTTGCTTACCTCTGAATATATTGTTCGTGTATACGCTATTGCAAAGATGTTCTTCAATATGCAAAGGTGCCTTGCATTTGGGCACATAGCTTTGATTCATTGTTGAGCTTCTCCGTCACGTGTCGTTGTGCTTCCATTCTTGTTGTCAAAGTGCATAAAGAATTCCACCAAATTCACTTGAGGATTAATGAATACTCGAACCAACTATTTGTACTTTCGGACACTTGAGCGTTGTTCTAAGTAATCCACCCATCGGAACATCTCTCGAAATACGCAGGAATCCAATTGCTTTTCGATTTCATACATTTTGTAAACCACGGATGTGATGTCAAGTGAAAGTCGTCCATAATTTCATTCTATTTTTCTCAAATTCATCCAGTTCGATATCTTGACTCCAAACAATTGAAGTAAGTCTTTTCATGAATGTATTATCCTTCAGCAATGCAGTCCCGACTTTAGAGCTGACCTTCTCCATGATATGCCACATACATAAACGATGTTTTGCTTTTTTAAAAACCACTTTGAATGCGTTCTTCATTGCGGGGGTCTTGGTCGGTCATGATGTAATGTGGTTCTTTTCCCATTGCATCGAGAAAACACTTGAATAACCATACGTATGATTCCTCGTCCTCCTTCAATATTAATACAACCGCAAATGTAACACATCTCCGATGGTTGTCGACCACCGTGAATGGTGCAAAAACCATCTTATACGGGGAATGCATACAATGTTTAGTCATTAATAATACAACAAAGTTGCAATATATACACAAGAAATATATTCTAAATATACTATACTACAATCAATATTCATTGTAATGATGCCTAAAAAATACGATTACTAGCAATTAAGAGTACATTAAACTTAAACTAAAGATACAATGAATGTATTCTAAGTATACAACACATGCCCTACTTTTATTCAAAGAACAGATTATTAATGCTTTTTTTGAATTGACGCACCTATTTGTATTGTACGTGGCGTCGAAAGAGACCGTAATTTCGAATCGTTGTTTCGTCTACTCGAGAATAATTTTGTTAATTGATCGTTTTCATCCACAACATAATTGAATGCTAGCTTAGGAAAAACTTTCTTCTTCTTTAGGAAGTTGTCGACAATCATCTGTGCATCCGCACGGATATATACGCCGCAAATCCCTCTTAAAATTCTTGAAATCTATCCGAAGTGCGCCAACCTTGAGCACCCCCAACCATATGTGTATATAGTGATGAGTCTTTGCGCCCGATATTTGCTCTAGAACAGTCCATGATGAACTTTTGTTGTCCAAAGTTTAGATTTCTCGTTAACCTTGAGGAATTTCCTATAGGATTGGATGTCAATGGATGGGAGTGGCGCTCTTGAAATGTTTGATCATGTATGCTCGCCATTTGTGCACTCAAATATACAACGTCTTGCCGCAACCGTTTCTCTTAGATGACCTTTACGAGTTTCCTTATTTTTGGTTCCATTTGTTGTCTTCTCGTGGTCGATCGACCGGACTGAGTTACTAGCGTTTTTAAATCCTTCTCTCTTTTGCACAAAATATATTGCACACGGATTTCTCCATTTCTAAACTTTCTCGATGTACTCCTACGAATGTCAAATCCACCGCACGAACCATATTCCTTATAGAACTTAATACCATTTTCCAACGATGTGAAATGCATTCCTACACGTGGCACCTTGTCTTCATCAATTTCAGGTATCCAATATTTTGTAGCTCAGGGAAATTACTAGCCTATGTTTGACATCGTATATATTGTGCTTGTTCGATAGTGAATTAACACTATCAATACAATAAAAGATGTCTATGTATACATCATATTGAATCTAAATATACATTAAAGCCCATCTAAGTAGGCTATTGATAAAGCATGAATTAATACTAACAATATAGTGTAATTGCTATAAGTATACATCATATGGAAAATATTACACTTTAAAAATATACAAGCATCGAACCAACGGTAAACATTGAAGTAACACCACTAATTCTCTATACAATGATAAGTATACACCGAATATAGCATAATTATACATATAAACAACGTTAAATATACAATGAAAATGTTTAACCAAGTAAAGTAATTGATTTCAACAAAGAAATTATAAATATTGTAATTGAAGAAACTTATAAATATATGGATTTTTCAACAAATTTAGAAATATAACAAGAAATCGATAAATACTCACTAATTTATACTGATTGATGCACCGTTCACGTGTATATTCAAATTACACATACATTGTATGTTTTTTTTTTATCAAATTGTGTACTAAATATATTGAAGAAATTGACATATCGGATTATATTCACTTTCAACGTATTCACCGTCGATTTTGCTTGAAGAAGGCTCGCCGCCCATATGAAGATTGTTCGCCGATTTGATTGGAGCTTATTTTTGTGTATTATTCTCGATCTGTGGTGGAATTTTGATGTTGATTTGCAGAATTTTTCAATTTTGTTTTCGAATGGAAGGAGAGAAGAAGATGATCTGACTTTTTTGGAGAAAGGAGATTGCGTGATCTGCGTGAAGATCTCTATTCCAAAACCGACGCCCAAAGAACATGGTCCCCACTGGGTAATTTGACTACTTTGCCCTTATTTTTATTTAATCAAATATTTAATGTAATTATAACTCCTATTTATCTAAGTCATTAATATAGATAAGGGAGGATTGAGATGAGTGCACATTGTCTCACTATAATATGTGGTCTCATTTTAACCTCCCCTATATATATATATATATATATATATATATATTCTATACCTTAATTATGTGAATTATTTATACCGTATACTCAAGTCTTCTCACACAAAATTGTGTCCATCATGAGCATATGTTTCCTTTTATAGAGTTTTTCTCATTAATATTAGGATTTAAACTTATGGGATTCGGAAAAAAAAAAATTACAAAATTTAGTCGTTGTCACATATTCTCTCTTTTCATATTTTGTTGAGTCTTGTTTTTCCGCCTTTATGGGAATTTTTCAGATTTTTTGTTTATCGAATAAATTGTCTCTGGGAGTTTTGAACCTGAAAATTGAGGATAACCCATAGTTGGCATTTAGTGACGGATGTGGCTACGTGATTTATCTAGCATTATTGCGATTTTCTAATTCTACTCATTCAATTAGACATGTGTATGTTTAAAATATGTTTACCCCACGAGAGTGGGTGGACAAACACATGAGAGTTGAGTGGGCCAACCGAAAGCTTGAAAAAAATCATATAAACTATAACTTACTTTTTGTAGGTCTTACAATTTTAAGTTTTGTAATGTTCTTCTCATTTGAATGAAATTGATTGGTTCTAATGTATACTAGTAATCCACCGTGCGATGCACTTTGGGCGTATATTAATGAAAAATTATACTTTTTGAGACATTCAAATGAGTAAAGTCTATATAAATAATAAAATATAAAATAAATAAATTAAATTAAATATAAAATAATAAATCATAATGCAAGACGAAAAAATTATTAAAGAATTAAAAACTTTTATTTTAGATAAAAAAAAAAAGAAGATGAATTTAATAATATAGACATACATTGCAAAGAAACATTATTACAAATTTTGAAAAACTTCTTTAAATACAACATTAGTCGTTGATCTTGTACGATCATTATTATCACTATCACAAATCAAAATTGTAAGGCCCTTTGGATTGGTGACTAACAACATTTTTTTTTCAAAGCAGTCTTTCATTAAATAAAGACGACTCTGCTTTTGTTGGTAGAATTCTCTATAATATTATTGTCAAGCCTCGTAAAAATGAATCTAATGTCATTGCATAACTCAAGAGAATGATACATATTATGTAGTAACATAGCAAGGGTTTCAACCTTAAAATGCAACTCATGATTTTGGAACTCCATAACATTTAATTATATTTAAAAATACATATGTATGAACACAATTCATGATATCTACATTTATATCAAAATGACATGCTGAATCATAGTTAAAAATGGATAAAAATATCATATCGTTTGTGATATCAAAAAAGGAGAAATTAATATTGGGTATAAAATGTATTTTTATAGAACCTTCAACACTACATAAGTCATAATTGACATATTCTGCAAAAATATTAAGTTACAAATATTGAATTAAAGAGAAAATAAATCAAATGGGCCTAATTAAGTTAAATGAAGTGTGAATTTGGATACATCATCTCAACCATTAAACCTATACGTGAGCTTAGCAATTGATAGCCCAAATCCAATTTTGTTTAAAATATTTTACTACAATATTACATGAGTTAGAACGGTACATATCTCAAAATTTTTGTACTGATTTCAAAATTTGAATTAATGCTTTTGGTTGGCCAACACAAATAGTCGCCATAATTAATTACGATTCTCTTATGCAAAAAAAATGAATTATATTAATTATGTTTTACTCTTAACACGGAGTTTTTCATCGAAACATAAAACAAATTAAAGATAAATTATAAAAAATATCAGAAAATTTATGAACTTTAAGGTCTCAATTAATGAACAGTAGTTTACCATATTTAACAATTGATTTTTGGTGGGAAGTTACTATAAATACCACTATTCAGCTTTTTTATATATATAGATATGGATTCGGGTTCAAAAATATATATACATAAATATATGGATTCGGGTCCAAAATCATCATAATATTTTTATTTTTAAGTCCATTTATGATTGTTAGTATAAAACATACATCAAAGAAATTTTTTGTTTTTTTTTTTTTGAGAAGGCAAGAAAATTAAACATACAGTTTAAATTATATAGTTATAATGGTTAATCATCTTATTCAAGTAATTTGTAAATTAATAAAATGATTAAATTATTTATTAAGTTGTGAGAAAAATAATCAGATAATTGATTTATCTTGCTTAAAATTTTCAAAGATGGACTCCTTGGACCTTGGGCTCCCCAAAAATTAAAAGCATAGGACATTCCAAACTCTCATCTTGAACTACCTTCACCCAAAAACATAAAAAGATTCCATTGACCCAAAATTTACCTCAAAGGGCTGGTCGGCCTGAACACAAGCCAAAATGTAAAAGATTAGATAATGTCTATTTTAATGTTAATCTGAATTCGAGATTGCAAATTGTCTGAATTTGGACACGCACATACTGTCACTAATACAACAGACCAATTAATTTCTTTTTATTACTATATTTTTAAATAACCCAAGTACCCAAGGTTTCGCCCGACTATTCTTGGGAGTGAATGGCCTTACTCACTCATCCACCATGCACGTAAGCCGTTTTACACGTATGGGTCAGATACTCTATTGATTTGTTGAGATCTGTCTAAGTAGCTACATACCTGATTTCTCGTATGAGACCAATTAATTGGGTAATGAGATGCTAAATTGAGCACTACCCAATTCCCACAAGAAAGAAAGAATTAGCCTTATTCCAGTAATTGAAGGGATTGCAATCTGATTTTGGATAGGGATGGCAATTTCCTCCGAACCCGACGGAGGATTCGATACCCGACCCTAACGGAGGAGGGTATGGAGGGTAGTTTTGTACCCGATTAAATAAATGGGGTATGTGGGTATGGGTATTTTCGGGTATGGGTATGGAGGTGGGTCTAGGTACATCCTACCCATACCCTACCCCGACCCGATTAAATAATAATATTATATATATATAATATATATCTACATATATATTTATTTATAATATTTTACATATTTTTTTTATTTATACAACTCTATTTATTTATATTTAAAGAAAATGATTTTTTCCCCAAGTCTCAACCAAAATCTACAAACCCACTAACACTTTTGTTTAATCTTTTTAATATTTTGCTATATTTTTATAATATTTAGTTCGCTAATTCTTATTTGTATTCTTTTTTCCTTATTGTTTCCTTAAGAATTTAGTAAATATCAATATCTTTATTTAAATAACTCAAATTTCTCTTTAAAAAGAAATAACTTAAATTTGAAAAAAATACAATTGTAAGTGGTAAGAGGGTATGGGTAGGGTATGAAATACCGATCATCCGATGGGTATGGGGATGGGTATGAAAAGCAGAATACCCGATGGGTATGGGTATGAGTATGGGTATGAGTATAATAAATGGGTTGGGTATGGGTATGAGTATGGGTATGGGTATAATAAATGGGTATGGGGATGGAGGATATAGAATCCTACCAGAATCCTACCCATTGCCATCCCTAATTTTGGATGATGTATTTTGATAATCAACCACTTTTAAATAACATGATTAAATTATGTGATGCTTGTGATATAGTTTTGGGGTGGGGGTGGAGGTGAAAAGCACCATTTATTTGACTTTGCTTCTTTTTTTTTTTTTTTTACTCTTTCTTTCTTTGGCCACAAATAATTATATCGAAACTTGTGAAGCTTGATGACACCTTGAGACTGAGAAAAGAAGATGAAATAGTTAAATTGTTGTAAAAAAATTAGGTACATTGGATAATGGATATTCCAAGAAGTTTTGGAGTATAACAGCAGTCCAGCCCAACCTTTAATTTTCAGAGAAATGGACCTCATTAATTTGTGTAGAGCCCATTCATGTATTTGAAAACTCTGAACCAGTTGATGAATTAAGGCCCAAATCTTTTTTTTTCTTTTGAATGTTTCTTGTACATCAATGAAATTTTTTACAAGAAAAATAATTATATTAATTAATTCAAACTAGCAATATATCGATACAAGACAGAAACAAATTTGTTAAAAATAACAAAATATGAAACTATGAAAAGATTCATAACATCTAAGTTAATAATAAATTTTGATTTAAAGCCTACACTATTGAAAACTATATAGTGCATAGAATTAGGACCGCTACACTATTGAAAACTATATAGTGCATAGAATTAGGGCCGCTCCTTCTGTTAGTTGAAAGAGTCGGTTGACTCAGGCCCGGAAAAATTTCAAATTAGGGGACCAAATTTTTTGGATAACTTTTATAAATATGACATATATAAAACAAATAACATTTTGAACAAAATATGAGTCTTGCATAGTGGTTATGCCTCCACATTTAGAACTTTAAAGTTTACGCACTCATGTTTGAGCCCCCATAACTGCGGGATTTTTTTATATATATTTTATTATTTGGATTAAAAACATTAAAAGCTCCCCACCAAGAATGTAGGGCTCATATTCGTTTGGGTATTGTAGCTTTCCTAGTTGCTATTAAAGCTCTCCCGCCAAGAATGAAAAACTCGTATTCCTTTAGGCCTTGCTAGTTGCTAACAAAACTATAATATTTAGTTTTTCTTAAGGCCCTAAATCAAATTTTCTCAAATTAAAAGGCAAAAAAATCACAAAGGGAGCCTACGAGAATTAGTATTTATAAACGAGACTTGATAAATATAGTTTGTAGTCAAATTATAAGGCGAGTTATATTTAAATAATTATTTGAATTTTTGGACATGGATGTCCTATTATTTAACTTTAATAGAAATGTAGGATTATTTTATATATTGCACATTATTCTTTATTTTATTATTTTATGTCTTTAAGTTTGTTTGAGAGAAAAAGGCCCAAAAATTGGATAGGACGAGCCTTGTTTAGAATACATATGATTTCATATCTTTAACATGTTAAAGACCATAATATGATTTGTTATCTCTGTCGAATCGAAAAGTTGTTTGTCTAAATGCACAAAGAAAAATACCGCACCAAGATGGCGACAATCCAAACGTCATATTAGACGGCGAAATCACAAATAAAAGAAAACAAACAAATAATTCACATTTATGTGTGAAAAATACTAATTTAGAAAATAAATTGATAAAACAATATGTAGATTGGGTGATTTCAAGCCTAAAATGGCCAAAAATCACACCTGACGAAAACGATGAAGAGAAAGAGGAGAGTTTTCTACATCGGTGAATATTCAAAAATTACACTTTAATCAGGCTCAAATCTTCATTATGTATATATATAATGAAAGTAAGAAATATAAAGTTTAGGGATAATTACAAAAATACCACTGTGGTTTGGGTTAATTACAAAAATACCCAAAGATGTCTCAGAATTACAAAAAAAAAATCCCTTCAGGTTTCGTTTTGTCTTAAATTTAAGGGGGTGACTGTAATATTTTTGTAAATGTCAGAGGTTTTTTTGAAATATTTTTGAAAATCACCGGGAAAATGTAAGACGGAATCAAATCTCAAGGGATTTTTTTGTAATTTTCAAATGACCCTGAGTTTTTTTTGTAATTAGCCAAAACCTCAGGGGTGTTTTTGTAATTATCCCTAAAGTTTATTAAATTTTCGGAGACATTTTTTGTAGGATATGTTTGAAACGCGACCCTTAATGATAGAGTTCGACCATACGGATGTGAATATCCAACAATGAGAACCATCATGGATCTTCAACAAAAAATAAAAATAACAAATTAAATAAAAATAGTTTGGTACAAAAATGTTCAATTGATGGACAATGATTTTACTTTAATTTATTTTAACATAATAGTTAATTATACAGTGATCAATGGGATTTTAATGTAGTAGTTATCAAGTATTAAAATATTTTATGCGATCGTAAATAATAGGAATATTAAGAGTTCCAGAATATTTGAAACCAAACATTACACATAACTAAACTCATTTCCAAAATTACTTGAAAAGAAAACTATGTATTATTATGCAAATTCAAATCATCATATTTGATCCGGCACCATTTTGACAAATTATCTACTCTTCTTTTTGTTTCTTATGTTGATTTGCATGAGGATGGTGCAGTAGAATGGGTTATCTCGGAGATCTCGAGAGGAAAGAGTATCGTCTTAGTCTTAGTAAGAGGCTAAATACAATGAGATCGTTGAATGTGAGGTGACTTAGAGTGACCTATTAGAATCAAGCAACAGATCTCGTCAAGAGTAAGACATGCCACACATTTAATGTGAAGTACGAGAAGATAAGACATAAAGGGAATAACAGGTCTACGAAGAAAAGCATTTAATGCGAAATACATTCTTTGATGCTATCATTAAAGAGGGCTAGTTAAGGGGTTATAGGGCAGCGATTCGGCGTAGGCGGACCGGACATGTAAAGTAAGTACCTCTAAAGGATGACCTACAAAGGAGTAACTATGAGAGCAGGAAAACTGTAGAAAGTAACAATGATGGACATTGAGGGTGATAGGCTGCGAGAATTAACAAGCAACCTATGACTGACGGTGCAAAGAGTTTGAGTGGTAAGGGGCAAGAAAGAAATATAAAAAGGAGTAATGAGTATACTACCATTAGACATGTTCAATGCCCGAATCGCGGTTATGGTTTGAAACCGCCGATCCCGGTTTGGCCAAATGGTGGAACCAAAACCTAACCGTTTATAGATGGTTTGGTTAAGGTTCAGTTCCAAACCGGTGGTTCGAAACCGCCGGTTCCCAATTGATTCGGTTTGAGACGGTTATTTTTGTTTTTTGTTTGAATTTTTGAATTTTTGAGTTTTTAATATTAATAAATTAATACAATTGATAAATTAACACAATTGATGAAGGAAATGTGATTGGTGAGAGTTTTGTATGTATTTTGGGCATATTTATGGATACAATTGTTTGTAAACATGCAATAACTCATTTGAAATGGTATATTTCCGCTCTTTTGTGGAAAAAGTATTACGCTTTGCTCGTTTTGTAGGAATTTAACGATATTTGGAGTGATTTAGTGACAAATACGAGCATTGCGACCTAGATTCATCAAGAATCAAGCGATTACACCTAATTAGAAGCCAACTATATGGAGTCTTTAGAGTCATAGTGATGATTCGTGTGCCAAAAGAAGCATGGATGATCAAACAACGAGGGGATTCATAAGAAAAATCCATTCGAGACGCGTTTGGAACTTCCAACACTGGCAGGGTTTAGTATTTTGGCCATAACTCTCTCTACAAAATTGATATTGAGTTGATTCAAGCGTCTATGGAAAGCTAAGAGAGAGGGCTACAACTCTTATGAAGACCCCGTGAGCAAATTCGGACGTTTGGATGGCGCACGGGCAACCCGTGTGTGGACGCATGACCCGTGCGCACCTGAAGGCACCTGAAGGTTTTGAGCATGCCTACGGCTTCGAGCACGGGTAACCCATGCGTGGGTCGCTGAAAATTGATTTTCCTACGGATTTAAGCACGGGTAACTTTGTGCGTGCGCGCACGACCCATGCGTGTGTCTTTGGAATGTCCAAAAATGACAGCACATTGACCTAGGCTTCTAAAAGGGTATAAATACCACTTTTTGGGGCGCACACCAGAGGAGAAAAGGCTATGAATACACCTAAGAACACAAAGAACACATCAATTTCATCAAGGAAGGATCAAGGGAGGAATCGGGTCGAATCGGAGCTTGAGGATTGAAGATTAATCGAGAGATTATCCATTTCCCTAAGTTTGCTCATTCTTTGTGTTTTAATCTTTCATTTTAGCTTGTCATGAATATGAACAATTTGTCTATGAGTTGTTTATTTGTAATGAGTAGCTAAACTTCTTGTGATTTCCGGGTTTTGGAAGTAGATTAATTGAACTCTTGTTGAATATTTTAATATTAGTTGAAGTTATTGTCTTGAAGCCTATTTGAGTACTTTGTTCTTATTCTTGTTTTATCACTTGGTCAATGATTTAACTTATTTGATATATTGATTCATAATTCGAGAGATGAGTTTCAATGTTAGATCTTGAGACTTGACATGAATGTTTGCATAATCGAGAGGTTTGTGAATATTTGTGAGGACAATTGATCTTTTGTGCTTTTGGGAGTTGTGTATCTTATGTTGAGTAGAGATCTAGCATAAATATTTCAATCTACACTTTATATACATCTCGAGATGGGGGGATAAAATACCGTTGTGATCGTCTTATAGGAATATTGATAATAACTTTGGATTTGATTAAATCGGACAACAAGAGGAATATTAATTGAAACCATACCCCGGGAATCCATTTCATTCTCTTGATAATTCCATTATTTTTAGTATCTTGTATTCTTGTGGTTATTTCTTGCCTTTACTTCCATAACAATCATTCAACTTTCGATCGTCTAAATAAAAATAAGACTATTTTGGTTCAATACCTAGCGCATAAATTTATTAGTCTCCGTGGATACGACATTGCTTACCATATTCTATAAACTACACCGTACACTTGCGGTTAAGCTAAAAATAAGGCGAACAAAATGAAATTGAGTAACAAAAAATTGATTTTATTGATTTAAAAGTAAAAATACAACTTACAATTTACAAAATGAAAAATTCTAAGATATTACAATTCCAAAGTACAATTTAAAAATAAAATTACAAGTTACTACAATTCGTATAAAAATTAAATTGCAAAGTACAAACCACAAAGAAAGGAAAAAAGAAAAAAACAAAGAAATGGGTTTGAGTTTTATTTTAATATTCTAAGTTAAAAATTTTAAATTTAACTTTGAATATTGAAATAAAATTGCCTACGTATCCTCATAGAGTAATCAAAATCCTACGTAGTTCTCTTACTTTTTACTTACCTTAGGGAGGTGGCAACGTGATTCTTCAATCATTTTGTGACTTGTTGCTTGATCCGGTATCAAGATTGTCGCTTTTTTCGGAATCATCAAAATTGATGAGTTGCTCACGCACCGCAGCTTTTGTCCAATCGTGGAGCAATGTTTGAGCCTCTAGATTTTTTATTGTTAACTAGATCATCTAGGATCCAGAATATAATCTCCCTCACTGAATGCTTGCTCTACGGAGACGGTGAGGCAGGAACGGCTAATATTTCCCTCGCAATTAATGTTACTATAGGAAAAGAGGAAGACCTCTTTGCCCACCACTTTAACAGATCAAACTTTGACTTCCCTACTACAAATTCAGTATAATCAAAAGGAGATATTAAATAAGTATCAAGTTCAAGATAAGGGGCCGCGCCTCCTCTCGAATGTTTTGATATCCTCGCGTCATAAAATTTCTCTAATGGTGCAAATTCCGACGCCCCATTAAACGTACCAATATCACTACTAGTATTTTCAACATCGGGTGTAGAAGCAACAGAACTAGATGAGCTTCTAAAACTATCACCAAATTGAATTGAATATTCTCTTAAAATATCATATAAATATTTTTTTTTGTATTATCTACTACTACGCTTGGAATGGGAATGTAATGTTCTTTAATAGGAAACAAAACATCATAATAAATTCCTAATAAATCTTCTAAACCCTCTAATCTTACTCTAGGATCTAATATTTTTGCAACTAAAAATACATTAGGAATATAAGTGAAATATTTTAATCATTTTAATCTCATTTAAGCAATAGTTGGTCCTAAAGTAGCACAAGGCATGAGAGATCTAAAAAGCAGTGCAATTTTAACACAACGATCTACTACTAAAATTGATGTAGGATAATTAACACCGGATAATTCTCCGGTAGCATCTTTAAAAACCTTTAAAAGTTGACATAAATTAGAGCATGCATCCCATTGATATGGAAATAAAACTATGCAGTTTTGTTGATCGACAAAAAATGAACATAAAGCTTCTCTATATTGATAACTATCATTTATCATTCTATATGTAGAATTCCAACGAGTTGGCACATCGGGCGAGAATTTTCTTAGGTACAAACCATTATTTTTATAATATCTAGCCCATTTTTTCAAAAAAGAAGAATATCTTGATAAATATAAAAACGCATTTCTAATAGGTGCAATTTCTTCTTTTAAAGTAGCTAAACCATCTTGAACACATAAATTAATAATATGGCATATACAATGAACATGAAAAAATTTACCACCAATAGAAGGGTTCACAAATATTAATAAGTGATTGTAAACTAGTCGTATTAGCACTAGCATTATCAAATGAAATTGAAATTTTTTTTGTACTAAGCCATATTCTTGTAAAATAGTATGAATTTTATGAGAAATATTAATAGCGGTATGTTCAACATTAAAATCTCTATATGGAATTAAACATTTTTGCAAAGTCTATGAATCATCAACACAATGACATGTAATTCTCATATAAAAACTTCTTTGTCAATGGTCACTCCATACATTCGAACAAATTGAAACTTGGTTTGTAAACTAGCAAATGAGTTAATTAACTGTAACTTAAATTCACCAACCGATTTTTTAATATTGCGAGTAACTGTAGAACGTGAAATTTTATTAGCAGCGGGGTTATAAACTAGTCTAGCAAAATTTTCAAAAAATGTATCATCGGCAAAGTTAAAAAGGAATGACTTACCACTAACAAATTTAGCCTCTTTTCTAGCATTTGTATCACTATATTTAAATAAACAAGAAGAAGATTCCATACGTTGAAGAACTCGTGAATCCGAAGCGGTAGTTGTGTTTGAGCACGATCTAGCCCAACTTTATCCGGATATCTTTTGTTGAGGTGGTTCGTGAACGTCCCATAACGCCCCTCCTCTAAACTTGTAGGAATTAGTGCAATAATTGCAAGTAACTTTGTAACCTCCGGTTGTAGGATCCGGAATTTTTCTAAAATGAACCAAAAAAATATCGGATCTAAGTGGTGGTGTAGCTCGACGACTTTGAGTTGGATTTTGCGATTCCGGTTGAGCCTCACTTTCTTGTTCAAACTAGCAAAACAAGCATCGATTTCATCTCCGCTCAAATCGAAAGCTTCTTCAAACCGTGGTGGTGGTGGTGGTGGTGGTGATGGCCATTGCTCGGAACCGGACACCAAACATTTGCCCTTAGATTGACGAAAAGATCTTCCACGACTCGACATTTTTTTTAAATAGCTAATGAAATTAAAAGTATGAAACTACTAAATATTAAATTGAAACTTGAAATTTAAACGTGAAAGTTAAACACTTTAGCTTGAATTGGGAGATTAGAATGTAGAGAGTTGAGAGATTAGAGTGTAGGTGTGGGGAAAATGGATGAATTATAAGGGGTATTTATAGGAAAAAATTCTGAAATTCAAAAAAAATAAAAATCGGAAAACCGCCGGTTTTAACCGAAAGCGATTCGACAACGGTAAAATGATCTTGATCAACGGCCAAACAATCTTGATGGTTGATTTTTTCAAAATTTGAATTTTCAAAAAAAAAAAAAATAAAAAATCGGCGGTTTTAACCGTAGTCGGTTTATGGTTAAAACCGCCACCAATTTTATGGTTCAAATTTCAAAATTCTAATTTTAAATTCCAATTTTAAAATATATATATATTAAAAATGGCGGTTAACAAGACGGTTTTGGTTTGATAAAATAGAAACCGTAACCAAACCTTAAGTTTAAGGTTTATGGTTTCGATTCGAACGCCGGTTTCTCGGTTCGGTTCGAACCGTTGAACACCTCTAACTACCATTGTTTTAGACCCAATAATGCTTTAAATATCATTCTCTTTACAATACATTACTTATATATTTTCAAATCCTTATAACTTGCTCGTTGGAGTCTTGCTAATTTGGAATTTTTTTTCGGCCATTTTTGCAGGAAGATCGTTGAAGATTGAAAAGGAGTTCTAGAGAAGGCCTGGTCATTTATAACAGATCAAGTGGCGTCGTCTGTGAAAAACAATTGAGTAGAGACGTGAGAATGAAAAATCTAGAAACCAGATACTTGATTGAGATCATTTTTCCACTATCCCGATTTGGTAACGTGTTGATTCCCAACTACAATGGTAACTGACACCATTATTTTACGAAAAAATAGAAAAGAAAGAAAAATTCTCTTGTAGAGTAGAGTCTAGAGTTCAGTGAGCTCAAGTGAAAAATACATAAACTCAGATGGAATCCGAAACCAATCCAAATAAAATTAGGTAGTATATTAGATTAATCCAAAACCAATCTATAATACTAAGAATTATTCCGATAAGGCAGAGAAATTATATGCTTCAGAACTAATTTAAACAAATAAAATCTAGTATGTAACATCACAATATTTTTACAAATTAAATTTGTTTACTGTTTTTATGAAAAATATGAAACCTAAAAACCTGAACCGACTATACTCCAAGTAAAGCCGATTAACTAATTGTTTTAACTAGGGTTGTCTTTGCACAGGACTTGGAGATCACCGAAATCGAACCGATATCCGGGCCAAAGATCTCGAATCGAAAATATCCGTTGACTTTTTACTTTTTCCGAACCGCATCGTAACGAAAATATTTATGGTACGGTTACGGAGATTTTTTAAATACTGCATCGAAAACCGTCTTGAACCACTCGAACCGAGGACCCAAAGCTAGAACCGATTTTAAAGATTTTATATAAATACATATACATTATTTCTATGTTGTTTTTATTTTGATATTGAATTAACTACAAACTAGTCATGCAATATGTAGTCATGTCCAGTAGGAAAAAACTCTCTCTCTAAAACTCTCTCAATATTGTTCTCACTTTAGAATGAAGATTCATCTTCTCTCCCTCTCCACTCCTTAGGCCAACTCCCCCCCCCAACCTCCCATCTGTGGTCGGCCGATGGCACCCCACCTTATCCTTTTTTTCATCTTCAGAACTATTTTTGTGTTCCTCTCTTTTGAGCGTAAGACCCGTGTATTTCCCATCTTTGAAGCCTTCAAGATGGTGATGCTTGGTTTTTTCTCATTTTCTGCTTTCGGGTTTTCAGATCCGAGAGTTGGTTGCAAATCTGTGGAGTTTTGGGCTTTTCTCGGAGGTGGGAGATGTGAACGCGGCGATGGTGGTTGACTGGCGGCGGGGCGGCGGCGGAAGGGTTGGTCGGAGAGGGAGAGTGTTTTTGTTTTGTTTATTTCTGTTTTTAATTTTATTTTTATTTCTATGTATTGTTGGTATTTTTGGTGGTTTTTCCTTTTCTAGTTAGTTGGGGTCTTAGTAGCTTGGTTGTGATCTCTTTTTTTTTACTTCTTTGTTGACCGTTTGTTGTCGGATGAGGCGAGTTCGTAGGCGGGTTAGTTTATCTAGCTTGCAGTGTGTGATGGTTGTTCGTGCCCGGTGTTTGTGTTTTCTCTATCAGTTTGGCTAGTCCCCGCTTTAGGAAGTAGGAGTGGTTGAGTCTCCTTAGGTAGGAGTGTTTGAGTTTGTTTGAGTGCTTTTGCATTCCTCCTTGACAATTGTTAGTGCGAGGAGGCTCTATTCTTGGATTAGCTCTGATTTGTAATCTTGGGTTTGAGTAATCAATAAAATTTCTATCGTTTTGAAAAAAATTAACTACAAACTATTTGAAATTAAATTGAATATAAAGCATATTTAGAAAAAACTATAATCTTTGCAACTATTATGAATTTTAAAAACTTTGATATTAGTAATAGAGTAAATCATTTGAAATTGAAATTAGTTAAATGATTAGTAAATTACACTTAAAAGAGAAACATGTAATAGTACCATATTATAACAATATAAAAAAATCATATTTTAATTTTTTACCACATCACATAGTATAAATATAATTTTATTGATTATATTAAGTTGTTAAGTAGGAGACATTGAGATTATAAATTTATATAAGTTTTTATTTCATGTTAATTTATAAAAAATATTAGTTAATTATAATTGTTCTATGTCAATAGCAGGACAATTGCCCAAATAATTGACTATTATTGTATTACGAGGTTATTAAGTATAGAATTTTGGATTATGTTACCTATTATAGTTTTAGTTTTTATTTTGAGGTTTACACTAAAAAGAGACTAGAACTCTGTAAGTATATCAGTTTGATGATTTTTATATTGATTTTCTTTTTCTTTTTTTCTAAATTTGTATGTTTTATTTATGGCTAATCTCAATCTCCGTTTCAAACCGAACCGCAATGCATTAGTCCGTTCCATTAGAACCAGAATCTCCATCCCGAATCAGATCAACCGTCTCGAACTTTCGATGCACGGTTCGGGACGAAGATTTTTTCTATGATTCGATTATGGAGATTTATTTTCAGAATCTCTGAACTTTGGGACGGTTCTGAAGATTTCCAAATCTCCGAACCGTCCCGTACCGTGCACGCCGCTAGTTTTAACCATACTATGAATAAGGGTCAAGCTAATGATTCGTCCGTGTAAGACACGACAAAATAAAGAGAATTTGGATATGGATGTTCTTTGTGGTTGGCCCTTGGAGAGCTGAAAGGCCAACACAGTTGTTTCAAATAGGTCCATTAAATGACATACACCTAATCCTACGCGACCGTGAGACGCGTGTTAAACCACGCTTTGCAGGAAGATTCATCCCCAGCTTGATTGTTTCTCGCGATTCTTCTAATGTTCTTACAAGAATATTCCAAACCCAAGAAAAAGGTTTTCTTGAGAGAAATGATAAATGTAATAGAGAGGATGTAAGAAAGGTGATATTGCAAATTTGGCACTTCACTTTTCCTTTTTTTAAATGTTCAACCCACGTACGCTTACTTTTCATGCTCGTCTATTTAGAATAAGTTTTGAATAAGATTAAGATTATGCCACTACTTTGCATTGCATTGAGATATTTTGTTCATATTTTGATATTAACTTATGAATGTGTGTAATATCCTATATTTAAGAAATGTATATAATGATTTGAGCATTTGAGGTGTGTGTGTGTCACGCATGCCAAAAATAATAAGTATCAAGAATAAAAAAAATCACTAATTCATTCTTCAAAATCTTATTCATAGTTATTCATTTAAGGTAAGATTCTTCGTTAATATCATGTGCGAGAATTAGCTTTGAAATCTCCTACAAATGAATAGGTTTTTGAAAAATTCTATTGGCAGAGTGTTTTTTAGCTCAAACTTATTCTGATTGTTCACTCTAAATCTCCTTTGGTAGTCGTGTTTTATAATTAAGTTCAGCCAATAGTTGTAGCTCAATTATACATGATATTTATTCTGGCATTAGTATCACACGTGCCATACACATTCATTTACATGTGGTCTAAGCAATTGAAAAAAAATCTAAGGTCAAACTAATTAATATACAATTACTCAAATATATGAAATAAAACTGGTAAATCAAATCTACACTATGTCAATATCAATATATATTTTTAATATCAAAAGTAACAAGTACAAGTATTATAATGCCCTCATCCCATAAATTTCAATTTGGGGACACATTTAAAATGTATATTGTTAATCTAGAATCAAAATCTTTTTGAAACTATTACATACAAAAGGTGTTTCATATTTAATCATAAAAATGAATTAAAGGCAGGCATCACTCAATTGCAAATTCAATTTGTACCATCACAATTAAAGACAATTAAAACAAAACGGTAACAAGGTGGCTTAGCCCACCTGGCCACCATAAGAAATTGTGGGATGGAGGTCGGGGGTTCAAACTCCTACTCCATTAAATTGCTCCCCGGAGCATATGCGAGCTGGTGAAGATTTGGTGGGAACTCATACTAAATAGCATCTGTGTGGGTTCGATTCGGAGAGAGATCATTATTATTAAATTGGGGGGTCGAACATAATTGTTCTCTTTACCTTGGAAGATCGGTTGTACGTCGTGCAGACCCCATCGAACATCTTGGCGTGCGTGCACATCCGCGGTTTACCTTGGCGGCGGCAATGAGGGGTGCGTGCACATCCGCGGTTTACCTTGGCGGCAGAATGAGGGGCGGAATGCGTCGTCTCGTAAGCTTGAAACAGCGAGTTATAAAAAAAACGGTCACAACAGACATAATCATATAATCCATCTATCCAAAGCAAAATACACATATTTTGCCCAAAAGCTCATAAAGGCCGAATATGACAAAATCAAATAATTTAGCGGGTGCAAGTCGATGAACCTAAAACATGGAGGGCCAAAAATCAATTACTCCAAGAGGATGGAGATAGAGTTTTACTTTTTTTTTTTTTGATAACTCAGCCTGCGCTTACGCCGACTACGCCCGAGGACAACAAGACTCCGGCTCCTCAATCGCCGCCAAGGTAAACCGCGGATGTGCACGGCGATGTTGATGGGGTCTGCTGACGTACAACCAGATCCTCCGAGGTAAAGAGAACAATTATGTTCGACCCCAATCTACTAATAACGATCTCTCTCCCGAATCGAACCCACACGGATCTATTCAAGATGAGTTCCCACCAAATCTTCACCGGCTCGCATATGCCCCTAATAACGATCTCTCCCGAATCGAACCCACACGGATGCTATTCAAGATGAGTTCCCATCAAATCTTCAATTTCACCGCATATGCCCGGGAGCAATTTGATGGAGCGAGGGATATGAACCCCGACTCCACCCCACAAACATTTGATGGAGCAGGGATTTGAGCAACCCCGACCTCCATCCCACAATTCTTTGTGGTGGCCAGGGTAAATTTAAGCCACCTGGTTGGAGATAGAGTTTTACTGTTTTAGCAAGTCCTTGATCTTCCTCTCAAATAAAAAAAAAAAAAAAAAAAAAAAAAAAGTCCTTGATCTTATCTAAAAATATAGCGCATAACGTCAATGCCAGCCCACATAACGAGAATCACCCTACGAATATTCAAAAAATCAAATGGGCCCACCCATTTCTCTCTCTTCCTCAGACGCAACACTTTCTCTCTCTAAAAACCCAAAAGAAAAAAGAAGCCATAATCAAAGATTCGTCTGTACGCGACGCCCCGACCTTGACTTCCTAACAGCACCTCTCGTTTTCTCCTAAAAATAAATCAATTTTTCATTTTTTATTTCTCTCACTAAAAAAAAGAGAACTGAAAAAAATAGAAAACATATAGGCTGTGTAGTTATATATTTTTTTTTCTTGTGAACTAAGTTTATTCTTTTGGTGATTCTATTTAGATCCCTTTATTCCTATATTTTCATTCGGATCTCTCTATGCTGCGACAAAACTGAAGCTTTCTCCCCCCATTTAACCCCTGCTCCCAACCCTTTTCAATAGTTAACTCAAATTTTCATTTTTTTTTGAGTGAAGAAGGAAAAAAAAAAGTACAAATTGACATTAAAATTAATCAAAGATGATGATCAACGGCCATAATCACGGCGATTTTCCAGAGAAAATGCAGAGATGTCATGATTATATCCGGGCCTTAGAGGAAGAACGTACCAAGATTCAAGTTTTCCAACGTGAACTGCCTCTTTGTCTAGAGCTTGTTACACAAGGTATCCTATACATTTATTTTAATTTCTAATTTTTGTGAAAGGATTTTGGTATTACCCTTTTGTTAAATTATTTTTGGGATTTTGGTGTTTTTTTTTTTTTTTTGGCAGCAATTGAGACGTGTAAACAGCAGTTACCAACGACGGAGTATAATTTAAATGACTCATCTGAATCTTGTGAACAGACGTCTAGCGACGCCCCGGTTTTCGAGGAGTTTATGCCCATGAAGAGGGCTTCATCTCATTCTAATTCTGATGGTGAACAAGAACAAGAGTCGAAAAAGGCGAAGAATGAGAATATTACTTGTAATAAAGATGAAAATAATTGTAATGACAAAAATTCCAAGAAATCAGACTGGCTAAGATCTGTTCAGCTTTGGAACCAAACCCCAGATCCACCCTCTAAAGATGTAATTTTTTTCTTAAAAAAATTATTTCATTTTTTTTGTGAATTACCATCTGGGCTTTACTAAATTTGGGTAAAGATTTGATTTTTATTTATTTTTTTATTTTGGGTTTTTTCAGGATTCACCTAGAAAATCTGCTGTGGTGGAGGTGAACAGAAATGGCAGTGGTGGTGCATTTCATCCATTTAAGAAAGAGAAAGAAAAAAGTGTTGGCGGTGGTTGTACTACAACAGCGCCGGCGAATGGGGCAGCGCCGCCACCATCCACAAGCTCCACGGCTGATACTGGTGGTAGCGGTGGCGGTGGAAATAAGAAGGAAGAGAAAGAAGGGCAGTCTAAAAGAAAGGCAAGGAGATGTTGGTCACCTGAGTTGCACAAAAGATTTTTACAAGCCCTTCAACAATTGGGTGGTTCACATGGTATGAAAAGTAAATTAAAATTAGATTTTAACACTTTATGTGGCTATTACTATTTATTTATTTATTTGTTTGTTTGTTTCATATGTGATAACTGAATTTTCCTGTCTGATTAATGTTTTTATTGATTGGATTGTTCAGTTGCTACACCAAAACAAATTAGGAGCTGATGAAGGTTGATGGGCTCACAAATGATGAAGTTAAAAGTCATTTACAGGTTTGTGGACATACTATAGAATATGAGAATGTTTGCAAAACTCTACAAAAAAAAAAAAAAAGTGATTTTTAGTTTTGTTTTCTTTAATTTCTCCCTCAGCTTCTAGATGCAAAAGAACAACTATTTATTTTCGTTAAAAGTTGAATTTTTTTTTTTTTTTGAGTTTGCAAATTGTATTTCATTTTTCGAGATGTTGATTTGGTCGAGGAAAGTGGAACATTAGATCTTGTTCGATTTTCCATGGCTAAGATTCGTTAGGATTTGTACATTTGGATTGTTGGTCCTAGATAGCTATGATGGATGCATTTGATTATTTTGAATGGGAATCGCATCTATATATGTGTAGCTTTTTAAATAGGTATGGGAGGAGAATCGATTGTTAGGGGAAAATTATGTAAATTTGTACTTATGGTTTATAAATTTTTCCTTTTTTTTTTTACTTTTTCTCAATTAGAATTTTAGGTTTAGGAATTTAGAGGAATAATTCTATTTGAAGAAAAGACCAAAGGCGAATAATAATAATTCCGAAGAATCAACCACTTTTAATTCTTTACAATTAGGCTTGAGAAAGAAGAGTGCCCTAATTTTATCCTAGCTTCTTAGACCATATCATAAACAAGATTTCATCAAAAGATATTCTTCTCTTGGTTTGCTGGCTACTACTAACAAAATCAAGACTTTAAATGTGGTAGAAAAGTGTGTGCAAACACTTAAAAAATGATTGTCAGTATTTAGAAAAAAAAAAATAGTGTTTAGTGTTTTCAAATGCTATATTCAACTTTTGATAATGTATAATTTAATTAGAATCTAAAACAATAGGAGGGTTGCTTTATAGTTTATAATTATGATTTTGCTTCTGGTTTCATTTTGAAAATTGTAAAAACACTTTACAATTTATTCATCAAACAACGCTCTATTTACAAATACTGTCAACTTCTTATTTCTAATTCTTAATATTGTCCACTTATTACAGAAATATCGTTTGCACACAAGAAGACCAAGCCCCTCAATTCACAACAACAACAATACACAAACACCTCAATTTGTGGTGGTTGGAGGAATTTGGATGCAACCAGACTATTCTACAATGGCTCCAACCACCAAGTCCGAGGCGGCCCCTAGTGGTGCCACCTCTAAAGGAATCTACGCCCGGTAGCCTCACTGCCACCACCACCACCACCATTGGCATCTCCAAAACAAAGACAACATAAGCCATTATCAAACTCCGACGATAGAGGGAGCGATAGTGAAGGCGAAGATCAATCATTTTCTCCGCCCCACCTCAATATCTTCCACACATAAAACCTCTGTTTAGATTTTTCGTTTGCAAAAAAAACTGTAGAAATACTCACAGCGACGATTCTTGTAATATTCGAATAAAAATATAGAGGAAAATAGATATATAGTCGATATTTTTTGGACCTTTTGTGATCACTTTTTTTGTGTGTGTTTATTTGTATCTTATAGCTTGGAGGCATGCGTTTGATGATGACAGTGAATTTGTTTTAACCATTTATGGAATTTTCCAGTGTCTTTGGAAGTAGAGAGATAATAAGGCCGCCCGTCCCTACCGCCTAGCTTTAAGAGACCTAACTAACCTTTAAGGGCTAGGGCTAAAAAGCCCTGAACTCATAAAGGCTTGAAAATCTAAGCCCAACCCTAGCCCTATAGGGGCGAGGGTCAAAGTAGGGCACCCCACTGAACTCATAAAAATAAGTCATGTAATTCTTAGATTCCATTTGGATTAAAATATTCAAAATTTGTCATTTTTATTTTAGTAATCACATTGTCTATACCAAATATATTTTAGTTATTTATAATTATTAACGTACTAAATAATCATTACCAATTACATACCAAATTTAATTTTGTATTTACTAAGTTATTTAGTAAGACTAAATTACAAATGAGATCAAAGATTAAATTTGATAATTTTGTAAGATGAATGGTAATTGATAAATGAGATCAAATAATGGATTAATAGTATTGCCAAAGATAAATTTTGAATATAAACATATAAAATACAAAAAACCTTATAAGGAAAAAAAAAGCCCTAAGGGCCGTTCTACCCTAGCCCTAGACGGCCCTATGGCCAATTAGGGCCGGGACTAAAAAGCCCTCATGTTATAAGGGCCATGAAATATAGACCTAGCCCTTAGATTTTTAGGGTCGGGCTGAGATCCGCCTCAGGGCCTGACCCTTATTGACATCTCTAGCGAAAGCATTTAAAAATAAGGATTATTATTTGATTAGGCCTTTGATTGGAGCTTAATTATTTGTTTTCTTATTAGTGTTTGTTGACTGGTAAAATTCTTTACATATTTTTCTGTTAAAAGTCTAATTCCTCTATGTCAGAATATTTTGCCAATATTTCCCCTCACTATACATTTTCTTTTCTTCAAATTCTTTCCCCCACTAATTTATTGAAAATGAAATAGTGGTATTCACATTAATTTGTATGTAAATAACAAAAACTACGCCGTTACATACAAAAAATTTCAGTTACCTTGCAAGATTACAAATGCCTCGTAAAGTATTACAAATACACTTTCGAGATTTTAATTTTTTAACAAATATCCCTTTTTTCGTGTATGTGATTCTGAAATATAACTGATTTTTTTATAATTGGAGTCTTTAGCTTAACTTTGTTCAAAAAGGAAAAAAAAAAAATCATTGAAAAAGGAAAATTCACATTGACCTAACAAATTAATGCAAAATGGACTCTACGAATTCCAGAAGAACTGAGGGTGGATATAATGTTAGGTAAATATGATGGGTCAATGCCAGTTTGATTTTATTCCAACTTTTTTTTTTTTTTTTGAGGAAATTTTATTCCAACTTGTGGGATCAACTATTCCTGGAAAAGAATTTATAAAATACTCTATATGGCGAAAGAAAAAAGTGGCTTAAATTTCCCAAAAAAAGGGGTAAACTTCTTTCCTTTTTGGTGTCCATATCCACTACCACATTTCTTTTATTTTATTGTTTTGCATGCCGTGCCTTGGTGGATGGCACCTCTCCGATCCTTTTGCGTTGTGCTATGTTGATTTTTCACTTTTTTGGGGTTAACATCAATGGTAAATAAAGTATAATGATTACTACAAAATTAAAAAATTATCGAAAATGATTTATATCGTGCTAGATCATATCATTACTTATGATCACAATTAATTAATTTTATAACATTAAAAGTTATAGCGAATTTACCATTAACCTATCATTCGAAAGACAACAACTGCCATTATTTGATGCCTACAAACGTAAAAAGACAAACATTGTTTTATTGCCTTTGTGGAGGAAAAAAACTAATGGCACTTCCAAAACTGTCATGCAAGAATCAATGGCCCCCATCCAAGAATATTCTTGTTCCATCACAAGCATATGCATCATTGTATAGTGGCATTATTAATTAATTAATATGAACTATTTTTAATGTGATATTAATAAGCATTAATGATTTGATTGGTCAAGTATATTCTTTAATTTACATTATCTTCTAGGTAAGAGGAGAAAGATATTCTGATTTCACGAGAATCTTGCCTTGTCTAAGATACCCACCCCCATTACCATCTAATTAATTTTATTTTGCCATATTATGGGGGTAAAGTCGTTACAGAAGAAAATCACAACACTCATGCAAAAAGAGGAAACGATGTGGTTCCAAAGATCCCGAGTGAATTGGCTTAGAGATGGGGATAAAAATACGGCTTTCTTCCAGGGTAGCTAATGGACGCAGAAGAAGAAATTTCATTGATAAAATCCAAGATATCTTTGACGGACGATGGTTTGATGATCGAATGGTATGGCCGGCGTCTTTCGAGACTATTATGCTAGTCTTTTTAATTCTACGGTTGAACTACGATTTAATGGGGTGCTAGATGCTATTAACTCGAGAATCCCCGATGAGCTCAAAATCAAATCGGTGCTCCCTTTACCGAAGCGGAAATCGTGGCGCTATCCCAAATGCACCCGTCCAAAGCATCCGGACGATGGTATGCTCGCTATGTTTTTTCAACAATTTTGGTCTTCCATTAAGTTCGATATTTCGATACCATCTTAAATATTCGAATAATGGTCTTGACCCATCCCCTCAACCACACACATATTACCCTTATCCCAAAAATAAAAACCCCTGTATCCCCTAGTGAGTTTAGACCTATCGCCTATGCAATGTGATTTTAAAGATTATTACCAAAATCATAGCTAATAGGATTAAACGAACTCTCCAACATATCATCCATCCATGTCACTTTTGTCCCGGTCGGTTAATAACGGATAATGCTTTATTGGCTTTTGAAATTTTTCATGCTATGAAACATAACAAAGCTTCTAGAGGTTCATTTGCACTTAAACTAGATATGAGTAAGGCTACGACCAGTCGAATGGGAATTTTTATACCATGTTATGCTTAAACTTGGGATTCCTAGTCATATTGTCTCCTTATTATGAGATGCGTGTCTCTTGTTTCTTACTCTGTCTTGACTAACGGCATCCCTGGTGACATTTTTACCCCTACTCGGGGCTCGCTCAAGGTGACCCCTTATTTGTTCTTATTTTGCGCAGAGGCTTTCGGCTCTTATCAGAAAATCGGAGTCAACGGGCAACATACACGGGATCAAATTATGTCGTCAGAGAGCTCCTTCGGTATCTCACTTGTTTTTCGCCGACGATAGCATAATCTTTGGACGAGCCAACACAAACGAAATTCAAGAGATCAAAAGGATAATTGCAGCGTGCGGGCGGCCTCGGGCCAGGTGGTTAATTTTGACAAATCTGAAATTAGCTTTAGTGGGGGAATTTCGAACCAGCAAGCTCAATCACTAGCTACCGAACTTGGAGTGAATCTTGTGGACAAACACCATATCTACCTTGGTCTCCACCGATGTAGGAAGATCTAAAAAAGCCATATTCCAATCTCTTATAGATCGTGTTCGAAAAAAGCTCAAAAATTGGAAATCCTCTATGCTTTCAGTGGCGGGCAAGCTTACTCTAATTAAAAGTGTGGCGCAAGCAATCCCTACGTATCTTATGAGCTGCTTTCAGATTCCTACGGATACGTGTCAACAACTGGATCACTTAATAGCGAACTTCTGGTGGGGACAAAAAGGAGAAGAAAGGAAAATTCACTGGCTCCGATGGCGAAAATTATGTAAACCCAAAGAAAATGGTGGTCTTGGCTTTAGGGAAATTTCTGTGTTTAATAAAGCCATGCTGGCGAAACAAGGATGGAGACTACTCCAGGAGGATGGCTCTCTTCTAGCTCAGACCCTAAAGGCCAAATATTACCCGAATGGAAATTTCTTAACCGCTTCAATAGGACATAAACCCAGTTTTACCTGGAGAAGTATTGTTGCGGGCGAAATTATCCAAAAGGGTACTAGATGGCTTATAGGGAATGGCGCTAATATTGATTTGGAAAGATCCTGGCTTCCGAACCACCGCGATTTCCGTACCGACAACTAACCGTGGGGATTGGCCACTTGATATGAGAGTTAGAGATTTATTCTGTGAAGGGCGGCAAGCATGGGACGAAGGATTGATTGCACAAATATTTAATAAAGAGGAAGCAAATGACATCCTCGAGTATCCTCTTCGAAACTTGACGTGCGAGGACCAGTATCTGCTTTGGCACTATACGCCTTCGGGCAATATAGTGTTAAGTCAAGGATATAAGATTGCTCTAAAGTGGACGATATCGCCGAACGACCCCCTCATCATCGGTCGACCATACGGCGGTGTGGAAGTGGCTATGGAAGCTTAAAATCCCCCTAAAGTACAACTGCTAGCCTGAAGGCGATAAATGGTATTTTACCAACACGAGCGGGGCTTTTTCGTAGGAATTGTGTGCCCGATCCCTTTTTGCCAACAGATGCGGCGATAAAATTGAGACTATCGAACATGCACTCGAGAGATTGCCCGTGGAGTTCTTTCTTTTGGCGTGCCTCCCCTTCACGACTTCCCGATCCGATCATGCCCCGGCATCAATAAGCGGATATGGCTGTCAAGATTTCCAAGATAGACAATGAGGATGTTCCGCTGTTTATAATGTTGATTTGGACATTCGGGCACGTTCGCTACCAAGAGCCTTAATGACTACCAGTCGCCGAGAGCCGCAACCTGTGTCAAAGCAAAGTTCAATTGCCCTATGCTCATCTTGGCAACGCCCACCGGAAGGCACTATCAAGATTAACACGGACACTTCGATTGTAAAACGGCAGGACACTACAAGAAAATTGGGAATTTGGGACGAAAAAACTAAAACGTCACTAAAAGTCCTAAAAACGTCGCTAATATATATTTGAGACGAATATAAAACGTCACAAAGAGACGCCGCAATATCGATCGCTAAAAGTCATTAGGGGACGAAATCCGAATAACGTCTCTAAAGGTTTGGCTTTAGAGACGAAATTAAAACGTCACGTATTATCATCCACTTGGGCCTATCTTACATTTTGCGACGAAAGTTTTCGTCTCTAAATAGATAATTAGTGACGTTTTGTCATTTGTCTCAAAAGATAGTATTCGTAACTGGATGATAATACGTGGCGTTTTAATTTCGTCCCTAAATAATGTTTTTGAGACATTGTTTTTCATCCCTAAATAATGTTTTAGCGACATTTGTTTCCCTTAAATTTAACAGGTATAGATACGGTTATTTTCGTCTCTAAACATTTCTTTAGTGACAATTTCATATTTGTCCATATATTTGGTGTTGGTTCAAAGACGTTTATTTCGTCCCGAAAAAACATTTTTTTTAAACACGTACGGTAAACTTTGTAACAAAGTGCGAAATAAAATGCCCCTAAGAATAAGACATAAACATCAATATAAGTTCATTCATTCAAAAATAAAGTTTCATTTATTCAAATTAATAGCATCTTACTTGTAATTGTACTTCAAAATAAAATAACATTGTTTCTACAAGGCAAAATATAAGACAACTAAAAAGAGTCTATCAAGGCTCATGCTTGTCAAAACACATTCATACTTGTCACCTAGAAGACAAAAAAAGAGTCTAAATTCTTTTTCTTTGAGGACCCGATAATACCAACAATTGATTAATTTCCCTTGCTGATGGACTTGTTTCTGGTGGCCAGTAATCTGCACAAGTTACAACAAATCCAACAAATTGTTATCAAAGACGAACACTTATAATTAATTACTTTTCCACAATGAAATTAAAGATCCAAATAAAGAACTAACAAAGACTAAATCACTATTTATACACAAATATCAACAAGCTAGAAAATTAACCAACAAGCAAAAACTAATCCTCCTTTCAACAAAATGTAAAGGTCCAGAAACATAATTCAACAAAGTGTAACTCACCTAATACCAAGGCAAGATGTCATCAATCACTGATTTGTGAGGCAAATGTTCAAGCATCCATATCATCCCTTCAAGACAAGAAACTTATATATAAAACTTGATACTAAAATAACAAGAAATCAGAATAGTGCGACTTCTCCTTAAACTTACTCTTCTTCCTCACTCGCTATCTCATCATCATATTTGCAAATTTCTTATACTGCTTATGCAACAAGTATCTACGATTTCTGAATCGGGTACTTAGAAGAGTATTTACTGTTTCAGTAACTCTTGGTACATCACCCAAGCCCGGAATATCCAGTCTCATCTGAAATGGTAACATAACATCAATAAATATCTAAGAAGATTTTAATTGCTTCAATTTTAACAATTTAAAACTTACATTAATTTGGTCATATGCAACATTTCTGTCATCTTGTTTGAATTTTGAAATGATACTGGGCAAATTACATGCATCTCCATGATTGGAAGTACATGCACATTTAATTTAGGACTTGAACTACTACTACTTACCCGGCAAGCCTTTGTCTCCTGGTTGACAGTCTTCTTCTCACTTTTCTCAAAAGAACTGAAAAAGAAACAAATATTTTGAAGCCATTGATAGCTTAAGCTCTCTTTTATGATTAGTTAAATACTTATGTCTTGCTTGAGAGGATAATTCACTGATTTTTTTTCTTTATACAAGTGTACATATAATTTTTCTAGAATAGGAAAACAGAGGATTGTATAGGGCCCTTAAAACAGAAAATCCGAGACATGACCATAAAAACACTTATATCAAACGAATAAGATATAACATCTTATCAGCTTTATAAATATTTTATAAACTATAGGAGCTTTATGTTTCTATGAATAAACTGGGCAACACACCATCTACTTCAAACTTGAAAGCCTAATACATGAAGAACAAGTACCAAATTTAGGAATTGAACTACTACTACTTACCCCAGCAAGCCTTTGTCTCCTGGCTGACAGTCTTCTTCTCAGGTTTTCTCAACAAAACTGAAAAAGAAACCGATATTTTAAAGCCATTGATCTCAACCAAGAAAAGTCAACAGAATTAAAAAAAAAAAAAAAAACAGACAGATTGTAATGACACAGCAAGAACTCCACTTGCAGACAATACATTTTCTTACAACAATGTTGGAACATTGGCAATGTTAAAGGAGACAAAGAAACAAAAATTGGTCTTGGCAAAAGGATCATCAGTATGTACAAAAGAGAATAAGATATAAGATATCTGATTGTGAAGGGGTTTATATGACTTTACCATATTATAATATCAATCTCATGTTCTCCTTTTCAACACACCATTAAGTAGTTAGTGGAGGTGAAGGCCCCCCATCATAGCAAATTGGGTTGTTCTTCTTGAGTCCACATTTAAAAAAGAAATCAAAATAAATTTTGTAATTTGCTTTAGGAAAAGTTTGATTTATACCCATTTTGGTTTGCAATTCATGTTTTATGTACTCCTACAGTTTATTTTGATGTAACAGAAATCAACAATTTCAATAATTAGGTTAGTGATTGCTGTACAATGTTTGAATATTTGCAGATTACAAGCCAATCAATCTTGTAAAATACAAAATAAGCATATGAAGGAGAAAGATAATAAATTACAAAATCATGGGGTCAATTCAAAAAAGAATATAAATTACTATACTTGACAACTATTTCTCACAAATCAAATACTCCCCAAAGAACATTACAACCAGTTTGACCTAAATCTGCCAGCAAAACTCGAAACAGGAACAAAATTCTTGAATTTTAAGTAGATTATCAGAGCACATAAATTCCACAAACTCCAAGTCAGAAAACTCATCATCTCTCCTTTGGCATAAACCAAAAATTGTTTTATACTAACTATTATATCCATCAATTTTCATTCCCAATTTTCAAAACAACTAGAAATTAGCAAGACATGTAAGGTATCACAAAAACTGGGAAAAATTAAAGCCCCAAATAAATTCGAAGCAGAGAGACAAACCTTAGATATGTGGAGAGCGAGTCGCCAACGGATTAGAGAATTTTCAGCGTGGAAATTTCTCCTTCAATTTGTGATGTGCTATCATTTGCTTCCGGGACGGCTAGGGAGAGAGAGAAAAATCGTGAGTTGAGAAGTTGAGAGTGCGAGATTATTAGGTAGGGTTTTGTGAGGAGGGAAAGGGGAAAAAAAAAAAAGAAGATCTAGGGCCGCGAAGGATGAAAATAAAAAAGGCGCGCAGGTTTTGGAAATCTTCAGTGACGTGCACATAAACGTCTCTAATTGAGATATATTGTGACGATTTAACTCAAACGTCACTGATAGTTTAATTGTTTTAATTTATTAAATTTTGCAGATATTATATAAAGCAATTTTTAATTTTTGAACATATTTATTTTGTATTAAAGAAATTGTTAAATTTAAGAAAGGTAATTATTATATATATATTTTTTTTATTTTTTTTTTTGAGAAAATTTTTATATTTGTTTTAAAAGTACCCTTTTAAACTTTTTTCTAAAATATCACAAGAAAATAAAATGATAAGTTGACTTCAAACATTAACAAATATATCAAAAAAGCATATTTGGACTTTTACAGACAAATTTTATTTGTCCTTAATCAATAACCTTTTTCAGACATAAAAAATCGTCTCTAATTACTAATTTTTCGTCACATAAAAGCCTGCTAGAAGGTGGACGTAGATGTGGGAAAATGTATACTTTATTGGAGACGATATTAAAATAACGTCACTAAAAGAACTCTATTTGAGACAATTTGAAGTGCGCCCCCAAAAAAAACGTCTCAAATTCCTTAATTTGTTGTAGTGGGAACTGGTATTGGAATTATCTTACGTGATCATGAGGGCAAGATCATACACACTTTATCCAAAAATTCCCACATGAATTTGCGGTTGAGATTGCGGAGGCCATGGCATGCAAAGAAGGTATCATCGCAACAAAGAACTTCCAGGCTCATTCAGTGATGATGGAATCAGATTGTAAACAGCTGGTTCAAGCTTTCCATCGGCAGGGAACAAACAGTACTTACCTGGGCAGTGCTATCGATGAGATCCGCCTATTAGCTGGAACGTTTTCTTCGTTTTCCCTTCGTTACATCCCTAGAGCAGCAAACATGTTGGCCCATCATCTTGCAAAATTCGCCTTTTCAAATTATTGTTCTGGTTCTTACTGTGGACCTTTTCCACATGTACTGTCTCATTTTGTACCTGATGAAGAGATTCCTCCTTAATTGTTATTAATAATATTTCCTGTTTCACTAAAAAAAAAAATATTAATTTTATTTTGCCTCTTCAGCACATATGCTGCATTAATTGATTAAAATTCGTAAAACGGTATTGGATGCTTGTGTCAAGTTGTCAACCCATCAATGAATCTATTCATTGGCTGCATCGGGACTTGTAGATCATCGAAACCGAATCGATATCGGACCAGAAAGATCTTGAACCGAAAATATCCGTTGACTTTTTTGACTTTCCCGAACCGTACCGTGCATCGAAAATATTTATGGTACGGTTTGGAGATTTTTCAAACACCCGCATCGAAAACGCCGAACCACTCCGAACCGAGGACCCAAAGCTAGAACCGATTTTAAAGATTTTATATAAATACATATATATTATTTCTATGTTATTTTATTTTGATATTGAATTTACTACAAACTATTTGAAATTAAATTGAATATAAATCATATTTCGAAAAAATCATAATCTTTGCAACTATTATGAATTTTAAAATACTTTGATATTAATAATAGAGTAAATAATTTGAAATTAAAATTAGTTAAATGATTAGTAAATTTCACTTAAAAGAGAAACAAGTAATAGTATCATATTATAACAATATAAAAAAATCATATTTTAATTTTTTTTACCACATTACATAAGTTATAAATATAATTTTATTAATTATGTTAAGTTGTTAAGTTGAGAAATTGAGATTATAAATTTATACAAGTTTTTATTTCATTTTAATTTATAAAAACTATTAGTTAATTATATATGTTCTATGTCAATAGAAGGAAAATTGCCCAAATAATATATTATTGTTGTATTATAGAGGTTATTAAGTTTAGAATTTTGGATTGTGTTACCTATTATAGTTTTAGTTTTTATTTTGAGATTACACTAAAAAAATACTAAAACTCTATAAGCAGTGTTGTAAAAATCGGCCGCCTCGGAATAAATCGGCCAAAAATCAGCAAAAGTCGGTCAAAATACAAAAAAATAAAAAACAAAAGAGAAAAACTTGGTGTTCTAGGCGCTAGGCGCCCGGCTGCCGCCCGACTGGCGCCTAGCTATTTCTGCAACCTTGTCTATAAGTATATCCATTTGGTGATTTTTACATTGATTTTCATTTTTTTTTCCAAATTTGTATGCTTTATTTATGGCTAATCTCCTAATCTCCGTCTCGAACCGTCGTCCCGAACTTTTGATGCGATTCGGAGAGAGATTTTTTTCTATGGTTGGTTACGGAGATTTATTTTGAGAATCTCGAACTTCGGGGACGATTCTCGAGATTTTCAAATCTCTTAACCGTCCCGCCATGCACACCCCTAGTATTCATATTGGACCTAAAGGCTACATGTAAACCAATTAACAAAAATAATAAACCGATCCAAATAATACTAATAATAATAATAATAATAATAATAATAATTAATCTAAATATTTTTCATATTTATAACCTAAAATATGTAATACTTTTTTTTTTGATCGGTCTAAAATATGTAAATACTTTCTTAGCCGATCGAGTTGAGATAGCTAGGGTGGGAACTTGCCAAAATAGGACATAATTTCCATTTATATTGAATTTAAAATCTTTAATTATCTAATAAAAATTAATTGTATATTTGAAACACGTATGAAAAATAAGAAAGTACAATCAAGCGACGAAGAGCTTTCCAAATATGATCTATTTTCTTGAGATTTTTCCCTGAAGAATATAGATTTTAGGTCGGTCTTTAACTCTTTATTTATTTTTCCCTGTTTTAATCCCCACCCCCTCTCTTTTTTTTTCCCTCTCCGGCCATCACGTAGTGTTCGTAGTTAGTTTTCGGGTCAATTTTGAGTTATGTTCAAATACATCAAAAATTAAGTAAAAATATAAAAACTATATTTAATAACAAATTGATAACATCGGGTTTGATCGTGTCGATTCGTATTATGGTCGTATTTTTCTCAAGTAATCCCGAGTCGGATTCGTGTTGTGTCGATATTGTCATCCATTTTGCCGAGTGTTCTACTATATGTTTTATTTGGCGGCAGTTTGGAAAACAAATCAAATAAAATTCGTTTTCTTTTTCTCAAATTCAACAGATACCAAATTCCGAGATTTGCAGATCAGATTGACACACCATATCCAACATTAAATCGGTTGCATATTTTTTTTTTTTGAAGGGAAAAAGCATTTTATATTAACTTTTTTGGAAAACGTCCGTGGCGTTTGAACAATGAAAGGGGGGATACTATCCCAAGTGCGCTCCAGAGCTAACATATTTTTAGCGAAGAAAGCAAGCTCATGAGCGATACAATTAAACGTTCTACGAATCCAGAAAAAATCAGTTCTAAAAAAACATTCTTTCAGTCTAACAATTTCTTCGTAGGTGGAGACGCAGTGAATGGGGCAATAGGCTTCTCCGACCGCGGCTAGGATTATAGAAGATGCGTCCCCAAAGAATGTAATCTCCTTTATACCCTTTGTGAGAGCTACCCGCATTGCCTCTTTGAGAGCAAGGAATTCGGCGTGTTCGGGTTAGTTTCACCTGGTACTCTTTTGGAGAGACCAAAGAGAATAACCCCTTTTCATCCAACAAAACCACACCGAGACCTGCATTTCCATGCGTCGTAGATATAGCTCCGTCGAAAAAAATCTTAAGACCCCTGGCGTTTTCACCCAGCAGAGGGTGGGATAACAGCTGTGGTGACAAGCGCTCGGGCCACGAATGGGCATTTTGGTAGTCTTTAAGGAGACAACCCGCTGAAATTACAATGGAAATGGGGTCTGGGGTAATCTTCTCAAATTTCATTTTATTTCTATGGAGCCAAATCAAAGAGCATGTGACAGATATAAATTCAATGGGGATATCACCTGTGGAAGAGATCAATTCTTTAATCCAAAGATGCCAGAGAGGTTGCTGGAATTTTCCCACAAAATTCGCAAGACCTGTGCATTCCAAACCGATGTAGCAAATGGGCAGAACCAAAAAATATGGGTGGCGGATCCGTCAGGCGATGAGCAAAGAGGGCAAGAGTCCGTAGCGTGTAAACCGTGCCTAGCTAGATTTTCCGAGGTTGGAATAGAACTAGTACAACAGCGCCAGAGGAAAAGTTGGATACGCGGTGGGATTTTAAGTTGCCAAATACGTTTCCAAACCGGATTAAAACCTGAACTAGAACTGGCATTTGGGATTATGCTGAGGGGTGACAAGTCTGAGTCCAGGTATGCGTGGTAAGCCGAGCGCACCGAGAATTTTCCATTTTTTGTGAAATGCCAAAACCACAGGTCATTTGAGGATGATGAGGCAACGGGATAGATAATACAAGGCTCGCTTCGTCTGCGAAAATATAGAGTGAATTAAATCGTGTTTCCATTGTCGAGTCGCATGATCAATGAGCAAGGAGACTGGCGATGAGGGATGTAGCATAGTTGAGGTAGATCGAACGAAGAAACATGAGGGGCGAGGGAGCCATGGATCCCCCATATTTTGTAGTGCTCCCGACCGGATGAGACGACGGGCTCCTAGTGAAAGTAACGATTTAGATTCAAGTATACTCCTCCAAGACCATGATGGTTTATTTCCAAGAGAAGCTTGAAGAAAATTACAATTTGGGAAGTACTTAGCTTTGAAGACTCTAGCCAGAAGAGATGACGGATTGGTAATGATACGCCATGCTTGTTTACTCAGTAAAGCCATATTAAAAGCACGGAAATTACGGAAGCCAAGTCCCCCTTGTTTTTTTCGAACTGACATCTTTTCCCAAGAAACCCAATGCATTTTTGTTCTCCGACGTGCTTCCCCACCAGAAGTTTGCCGCAATTCTTTGAATGTCATCAAGAATGATATCTGGTAATTTAAAACAAGACATAGCAAAGACTGGCATCGATTGAATGACTGACTTAATGAGGATTTCTTTGCCTGCCTGAGAGAGATTTCGTTCTTTCCACCCTTGAAGTTTCACCCAGATTTTATCTTTTATGCTTGCGAAAACCTCTTTTTTGCTTTTGCCGACAACCGAGGGGAGGCCCAAATATTTTCCATGGCTTGTTACTTGGGGCATCCCCAGAATATTAAGAATGGCTGAAATGGTTCTCGGGTCGGTGTTCGGGCTGAAAAGGACTCCGGATTTATCTGTGTTTATCAATTGCCCCGAAATTTTCTCGTATAAGCGGATAGCGTATCGGAGATGTAGCGCCGGTTGTTGTTGCTTGTCCAAATAGAAGAGTGTCATCTGCGAAGAAAAGGTGAGAAATGCGAGGCCCGTGTTTGCAGACGGAGAGGCGTTAATATTACCACTGATTTGGAGATCCTGCAAAATGCACGAAAACACTTCCGAGCAAAAAATAAAGAGATACGGGGATAAGGGATCACCCTGGCGGATGCAGCGGGTGGGTGTGAGGTTACCAAATTCTTTTCCATTGAGTAAAAAAAGAAAATGATGTGGTGGTGATGCACAGTTTAATCAGGTTAATAAGAGGTTCGCAAAATCCGAGAGATTTCAAAACAGCAAAGAGAAAATTCCATTCGACTCTGTCAAAAGCTTTGCTCATGTCTAGCTTAATAGACATAAGTCCAATTTTACCAGAGGTTCGTGTTTTCATGAAATGGTGCGTCTCATATGCGATGAGTATATTGTCCGTGATAATTCTACCTGGGATGAATGCAGACTGAGATTCCGAAATAATTTTCGGGAGGTGTAGACGAATTCTATTGGCAATGCATTTTGAGGCTAGCTTATACACAACATTGCAAAGGCTAATGGGTCGAAATTGCGAAATCGTCTCAGCATTTTTAAGTTTGGGAATCAGAACGATATGTGTGTAATTTGTGATAGGGGTGCAATTGTGTGAATTAAGAAAGTTCAAAACAGAGCGAGTAACGTCGTTACCTACGATATGCCAGAATTTTTGGAAAAAAACGGGACTCATACCATCAGGGCCGGGCGATTTAAAAGGATGCATTTCCTTAAGTGCTTGTCGAACCTCCACATCCTTGTAAGGTTGAGTCATTTGATTGTTCATGGTAGCCGTGACTCGAGGTCTGATTCTCTGAAGAGCAAGTTGTAATTCAGATTGTGATGGGTATGATGTTGAGTATAAATTCTGGAAGTACTCCCCGATGATTTTTTCGATAGCTGCGTCTTCGGTTTGGGCGTGGCCTGTTTGGTCCTTTAGAAGAGCAATGTGGTTTGTCTCACGGCGTTTTGAGGCGAAGTTATGGAAGAAGCTTGTGTTGCGATCTCCCTCTCGGTACCAGTGTTGTTTCGCCCGTTGTTTCCATTTAAGATTATCTTGTTCGAGCAGGAGGTCGTAGAGCGACGTGAGCTCGAGCAATTTTGTTTTTTCGCTGCTGTGATTGTACCCTTTTGTAGACTTTCGATAGCTTTCTTAAGTTCCACAATTTTCTTGGGTTTATTACCCTCTGCAGATTTACTCCAATTTAGTAAACCAATTGAGCAGTGGTGAATGATATCCGAGAGGGAATCCAAGTCTGAATGCCAGTTCTTTTTAATGATTTTTTCGCAATCTTTGGCCTTTATCCAGCAAGCTTCGAATCTGAAAGGGTTTCTCCTTCTTTGTCTGAAAATGGTGGGAGGTTTGGGGATAGGTGGATGAAGAGTGCTTGGTGATCGGATGAGATAGTGGTTAGGTGTTCAATCTTATGGTGAGGGAAAAGAGTATTGAGTGCGTCGTTTCCAACGCAACGATCGAGCGAGCTCTTTGAGTGAACGGATATGTTAGAAGCCTGTGCCATGTGTACCAAGATCCAGAAAAACCCATGTCCAAGAGATTGCAATGGCTGAGGGCTTCTCTAAAGGCGTGAATCTGCCAGTCAGCGCGCATATTGCGTCCTTTAAACTCCGATTGTAAAAGGACCTCATTGAAATCGCCAAAGCAAACCCAAGGCGTGGAGGGTGAGTGAAGAGAAAAATTACTCTTGAAAAAATTCCAGAAAATACGGCGGCGGGAGACGTCTGGCTCCCCGTACACTCCAGTGACACGGATATTAGAGTTTTGGTAAGAGAAGTCGACATCTATGAAGTAGGATGAGGGAACGAAGTGACACTTGGATGTTTTTACGCCAGAGCATTGCTAAACCCTGACATTCCAATAGAATCAACACTAACACCAAAGAAGTTGAAATCAGTTTTGAGTCTATTAATGAGGAGTTGGGATCCTTTAGTCTCACATAAAAACACCAAATGGGGGACTTTTGGCGAACAATGTCGCGCAATTCATGGATTGTACGAGGGTTCCCAAGCCCCGACAATTCCAGCTTATGATATCTATTGTGGTCGGCGGGGTTGGCCGCCCGCGCCAACCTCCGCCGTTGGAGTATTGAGAGAGGAAGAGTTTTCTGGCTCGTTGCTCGGATCATCGAGAATTGAGGTAGCATTGGCTTTTTGTTTTTTTCAATAACTTCCACTTCTATATGTTCCAGAGTAGTTTCAGGGTGGTTCGGGATTTGGAGCTTGCGTTTCGTGCCTCTTGGGCCTTTGGATGACGATGGGGATGTGAGGAGAGATTTGTTTCGGATTTTTGGAATTTACGGGCTACTTTCCTTGCTGGGGTGTCAAGTTGCATTGGAACATGAACAAGGAAAGGGCTCGTGATATTGGTGGAAGGTGAGGATTTTCGTTTGGGTCATGAGGAGGGGTGGATTGTGCAGAATTTTGGGGGTGTTGCGGGAGGGGGAGCCATATGAGTTAGTATCGGGGTTGTGCTTAGAGGTTGCAGGCAAAGTACTTTGGATAGATGTAGTAGTGAGGCAAAGTGTGGGGGATGGGCAGACATTTTCAGTGGGGAATTTGGTATTGGTAGGGGACAGATCCATGTGGGCCAGTGTTGGATTATGAGGGTTTGGGTTATCCAATTTTTGTTGGATGGTAAGAGGGTGAGGGCTTTGAGGGGGGGAGGAGAGAGTATTATGATCGAGGATGGGTGGGGCTGAAATTGCTATTTGATCGAGTTGGGAATTTTCAGGTGTAGGGGACAGAGGGTCTTCAGGGGTGTGCTGAGGAGGGAAAGGGCTTGAGTGTGTTGGTATTGTGGTATTTTGTGGAACATCAGGTGGGTTGGGAGTCTTGCGGTTGGAGGCAAAGGGATTGACTGTAGATGAAACCCGGAGCCAAGTTCGAATTCAAAGTCGTGGTTCTGGTTCGGCGCATTGATGATGTGAGAATCGCAATCTTTGACAATATGGCCTATGCGCCCACAGAAGAAACAAAAGTCGGGTAATCTCTCATATTTGAGCGGAAGCAGAATTTGTCGTCCTTGGAAATCGACATTCACTACTCGCCGGAGTGGTTTGGATACATCTATTTCGCACCGGATGCGAAGGAATTTACCAACCACCGATCCCGTGGCATCACAGTCTGCTTCAATAAAAGAGCCGATAGAATTTCCTGCCATTATTGCAAAATCCATGCTCATTAATCCGAGGGGGAGTGAGTGAATCTGTATCCAGAAGGGGACTTTTTAAATTCGTAGTTGGAGACCACCATGCTGGATTGCGCTTCTTCCAGGAGCATGAGATATCTGTCTATCAGCCACGGGGCACCTCTCTGTACTTTTTTCAAGTCAACGATATCTCCGAACGAAAATAGCACTACATTGTCGTGTAGAGCTTTGCAGCTGAGAGATCCTCTGGGGTTCCAGAGTTTCCGGAAAAGAGATGAGATATGGTCGATGCCGATGATTCTTGGGGCGAGTATCTTGCCAACGAGGGAGCATGAGATATCCGTTGCTGATGCTGGGATAATGTTGGCATTGAGGCTCGTCTTTTCTTCTGCTGCTAGAGATAGTCTTGCGTACAGTTTTTCCAGAGTTTCATCCATGGTAGTGGGGCTAATGCAGTATCAGACAAGTATTTTTGGAGTTGGAGTCCGGGCGACCATGAACAATCAGCCTTCTCAGTCCTGTGAGGTGTGGAGGATCTGCAAGAAAAATAAGGAAAAACCAAAAAAGAGCCAAAAGTTAGTCAAATGCAGGAGTTTTCAAAAATAGTAAAAATAAGGTATGTGGGGGAGTAGCATGCGTGAGATGGCTTGGGAAGCATTAAACTCTATAGCCAATAGAGGGTGTGTGAGATGGAGTAAGAAACCTGCACGACTATAATGAGACAAAAAAGAAAGAAATAAAGTAAAAGATGTGTAAATTGTAATGTGAGGTGGTGGGGGAATGACAGGGAATGAAGCACAAGATTAGAGGGAAAATGTCAGAAAGAGGTGTGGAATTATTGAAGACGACGAGTGAACAGTTGCTTGGGACGCCCAAGACGGCGCGCTAAAGGTAATCTCAAGAGAGAAAACCCTAGGACAAGGCTGGGTTGTATCTATGTTTCAAACACTTCTAAATATTACAATTGGTTGCATATTATTAACATGTGTATGTGTATATCGATCGGTTTAACCAAAGCATGCAGCGAGGCCTATTCTCTTATTTAATTACACCTGTTATAAACTTGTCCCTTGGAGTGGAAGTTGGGCCAAATGTCTCTTGCAGTTATCTAAAGTACAAAATTATCTCAAAAGACAATATTAAAAAGACCCATACATATTTAGTACGTCTTATGAGAATACATAGCAAAGCCATTTTGGGACATTTCTCGTACTAATAATAATAATAATTTAGTTTGACCTAACTTGCACATGAATTAGTGCATATCTCTCCGAGTCAACATTTTCTAATTATGCAGAAAAAGGATCTACATTGTGCTAAGCATATCTTTTATAATATTATATTAATAGCCTTTCATTAGTTTTAAATACTAATATACCGACATGCTAATTGGCTCCAAATTCATAGTTGTTGAATATGCTAACAAGGAGTGATAAAATTAAACTAAAGATTAATGGATATTAGCAAAATCCGGAGGAAGATGGGTTAATGCGTACGATCATCTTATTATTTTTTTTATTGGTTAATTAATTTGTTCTAATAGCACCAATTCGATCCAGCTATTGATTTTCCTTTGTTGTGGAAGATAATGCACTTTAGCCCTATAAGTGAAGCACATGTTGATGTTTGCTATTGGAGAATTAGTAGCGTGTTTATCTGTTTATTCGACAGTTTTTATAAATATTTTTGGAGATATTCACCCACTTTATAATATACACTAAAGTCAAATGTCTACTATGTCCATAATATCATCAGTCATAATATATTCTCATAAATACTTAGTAGTATAGTGGTAAAGCGTAGTTAAATTCAGACATGTCTCTGTGTTCGATTCTTATCTAGCTCCCTCCCTTAAAATTTGTACTTAAAAAAAATTCTCATAAATACTTAAAAGATAATTTATGTCGAGCATATCCATAGTGTCATTCTTATTCTCATTCATTGGCGCGATAACATGCACGTTCTTCTTAATTCATGTATTCGAAGTTATTTCTTATTGTTTTCATTATATACAAAATAAAAATAAAAGAAATTCAAACTAGACTTTTAGAAAGGCTTCACCCCTAATGTCCACAATGAGAAAGGACTCCCTCCCAAGGGCCATTTTTCTAGGAATACATCTCTAGCTAAAGTGTTAATCAATTCAAAACTATGTCCCTGCCTCAATATTCAACAAATTGAGATAGTGGTGTCAAATTTTATTCTCTTTCTTGGAACTTATTTAGCAATAGAGCAATTAATCTTGATATATGTGATTTCAATTGACCAACCTTGGCTTTTGCCTCCCCTGCAGGCACTATGTAATATCTATGCTATAATTTAGTGTATTGATAAATATAGTTTCAAATATTTCACATGGACGACATATGCAAAAATGTTTGGTCCTGATTAATAATATTTATAAGTATTTCGAACTAGTTGTATTCATTTATCCATTTAGATAAAGAAAACGTATCCTGAACTTAATGGCGTGTCTAAATCACATTTTAACTTGTGATCACAATAACAATTATTTAAAGCTATATAGGATTTTATTTAATTGATTGTTTTCTCTTTTTCCAGTCTTAACAGATAAGATTCATAACAGGGTCAGAGAGTCTGTCCCTCCCTTAAATTTTCTCTGGCCCTTCCTAAAAAATGTCCTCTCTTCAAGACATATATAGCTAATTATATAAATAAAAAAAGGAAATTTGATAGCATTATGAAAATTAATGGAACAAGTCTTGTAATTGACTAATTCTATGCATGAAGCTTAGATTTTGATGAGAAAATTTGAAGAAAAATTATGAAATATAATACATTAAAGTACGACGTGATACAATATGATCATAATCTTTTCTTTAATGAAATTAAATTTCAAAGACTGAATAGCTTAATTACTTTTTCTATTAATTTGAATGCTGATTCATCATATACAATTTATACATAACAGAATATGGGTAAGCTTCATCAAGAATACAAGATTTTAAGACAGTTCTAATTAGTTAAAAGCTTGTGCACTATCAACTGTTGTTTCCAGTTGATGAAACATTCAGTGGTACACCAGGTGTAGGCTCCAGTACTATTGCATCTGGTAGTTCTTTCAACAAAATCTCCTGCATTGTAACAAACAAAATTGGATTAATTTTTTCTGCCTACTTTACAATGAAAAAGATTTACCGATACTTAAAACATAACGGGAGTAGTAAACAAATCATACACGAAGAAGTTTAAGGATTTTCGTTCTGTATTATCAATATATATATTGCCATCCCAAGAGTGAATTTTTGTAGTAATGTTCATGATAAGGAAATATAACTCATTTGTGTGTATATACAAAGAGTCTCCAATCGTCAAATAAAAAGAAAAAGAAAACGAACAAAATTTCCTTCACCGATATGCAAGACTTTCTCCATTTCGTAAAATTTGATGAAATAAATGCTTTTATTTATGGATTTCAAGTAGCAAAAATGTTCAAACAGAAATGCTAAACTTGGTGTTAGAAATTATCATTAGAACTAGAAAACCAATTTTCTACCGTCAGGAAAAGAAAATAATCTCTCTACGGCTCTACCACAATTGGATTAATAGAGCTTATTTGAAACATCTTATATGCTCCTACCAATTACAAATGTTTATATCTTATTTTTAAAATAACTTGTTCAAGTGTTGAGATAAAATAAGATGATAGAGTTTATAGAATGTTAGTGATGACGTTTTTGTAATTGAAATGGTAAAAGTCAAAAGAAGTTTTTTTTTTCAAAAAAAAGTAGGGAGTACTGGTTGAAGGGGAGGAAATACATTTCAAAAAAACTGAAAGATATCGGGTTCAACCTAGGTCAACACCCTTATAAAGGTGAGCGACATCATTTTGAGCTACAAGCTCGTGGTCCAAAGTCAAAAGTTGTTAAAATAACAAATTATTTTGGAAATAAGATTAGATTCCCCAACTTTTTAAAAACAACTTAAAAGCTCCTAACATCTTATTTTAGGAGCTTATAAAGAAAAACTATCAAACACTTTTGCAGAGCTTATAAACTCTCAAACATCTTAAATGTTTTGAAAAGCTTATAAGCTCACCCAAACACCCTGTTAAGGTGCTTTACGACATATCCTAATGTATGCTTGTTTGTCTATTTAAAGTAATTACAGTTCATACTTTGATCTAATTTGATATATAGTCTCTATTTAGAATCTTTGACAGTAGAACAAGACATAAAGTAAACATGCCTGGTTAGGTTGCAATTATAAATGGCTCCACTGTAAAGCTTTCTTAAACAAATGTAATTAGAATATTATCCAAACATTTACCCACATAAGGAAAGACATGAAAACACATCAGAACTTTAAACATCAAAAAAAAAGAAAAAAAAAGGAAGAAGATGAAGAAGGAAAAAGAAAAGAAAAAGGGAAAGTGACGAGAAAAAGTTTATTAATTTGCTTTATATGGAACACATAATCTTAATTTAAAAGACACAACACATGTAATCACCTCTCATATAGATTACGATTTTAGAGTATGTGATTTCATGCCACATCAAAGAAAGTGAAATTCCAATATCACCCACTATTCTGTTTGCATACATTATACACTTTGCCATGCAAAAACAACCTTAGCTTAAGAACAAGGGTACATATCAAGAGTACAACAAATGCTTATATCCATCTCTAACTAGATAAGGTTTTAAAACGATGAGATGATTTTACAGTTATCAGATATAAAAGAAACATACTCTTCATTTCTTAACCTTAAAGTGGAAAATGCCATTTCTTTTAGTGGAAATAGGCCATATTACTGTCCTAAGTCAAACAGTTAAAAATAGCTTTCAGAGATACCAAATATATCTACAACTAGTGGATACCAGTCGAGAGTTAGCTAAATATAATTATCATTAATTTGGTTATTTGATTTTTTGTCATAAATTGGCAAGCACAAGGATCACTCATAATCATAATAGTGAAAATCCTCCTACTCATCCAAAAACACCTAAAATAATCAGGTTAAGTAAACCGGTCAATATTTTGTTTGAAAAGTAGCTCTATTATTTATATCCACATTTTGAAATACTTTCATGCATTTTTCCAAACAATAAATAACTCAACGAGCTGTGTGGTTATCGCCTTATCCCTTGGAGGCAAAAAACTACATCAAACGCTAAACACCTCTCACAGTGCCTTTACCCAAAATAATTTGCTTTAAACAAAATATACTAAATCGTACCTTGAATGATTCCATGGTACCTTCAGCTCGAACAAGACTAGAAAGAAGCCCTTTGCTATCAAGGTCGCCGTTTTTCATGGGGACAATAAACCTATAGATGAGAGCAGAAGCAAAGATTTATAACTGCAATTTTAATCACAAAAACTACCATTGAGGTTCAGTTTACTAACCAAAAAAAAAAAAACTCAGCTACCTTTCAGAATTGTAAATACCCCTTGATATTTGTTTCTATGTTTACAAATTGCACCTTTTTCGGGGTATAAATACGAAGTTTAAGGGGGTATATGTAATTTTGAAAGATAACTGAACCTTTTTGTAGTTGGACTAAACCTCAGGGTAGCTTTTGCAATTTACCCTTATGACACATGTCATTCATCAGTTTAAAACTTCATACGGAGACATACTTGGCTTGCAACAACTTCAAGTTTCGAACTGCATCTTCCTGTCCAGATACCAAAGTGAAATTCGGCAGGAGTTGCTTTATTACAGGTGTGATGACAATGTCAGCTCTTTCTTTCTCCACAAAATTCTCATTATAAACACAGTGTGGTTCATAGTACAGTCTCAACTGCCCTTTTGGAGATGTGACAATATAGCTGGAGCATATTTTTGTTCAGGAAAAATATATGAAAATGCACCATTAATATTGAAAGGGGTCTAACATGACGACTGATATGGTACAGAATTTACCCATTCTCAGGACGCTGCCACGGAGGGCCTAAAACTGGGCCCGCAGTAGCTCGAATATTAACTGAAGAACCATTGTTGACTTGGACCTCTGAGCTCTGACCAGGTTCTAAATATGTAACCTAGGATTTTGTAAGAAAAATGTCAGTAAGAATGAAGCACATTAATGGTGCATAGCCTTTTTTTGGTAATTGAACTTTATACTGTGTATGAAAGCTATTATTGATGTTTTCATATTCGATATAAAAATTGTTCTGTTTCCATTAGTCGGACCACAACTGTATAAGGATAACATTGAGATAAATTATACATTAAAGAAGAATTTGAAGATGGGGATGAAATCCTGCGGACAAACTAATCTCTTATGAAAGAAAAGAATGAGTACTCAGTTTATCAAATTTTCTTGCCACGCCAATTTTGGTGGCATGTCATCAAAATAAAGTGAAAGGACGGGGAAGATTGTCTCGATCTATTTTTTCCAAGTTGTGGCAGACAATATGATCATATCTTGTTGTGCACTCCAATAATGAATGCAATGTCAACACAGTGAAATGTTAGGAAATTGTAGAAAGAAGAACATAGCAAAAAGAATAACAAGCACTCTTTTTCCAACAAATATGGATAGCTGAAGCACCGTAAACCCAACAGAATAAATGTTAGCAAGTAAACCTTCTCCACTTCTTTAAATTTCTTGATTAGATGAAAACAAAATTTAAAGGACAAATTTTCATTTCAAACCTCTGGTGAATATCTGCTCTGTTACTCTAAATTTTAAAAAAATCAAATAAGTTTTTGTTTTCACCACATTAACCTCAAAGTGTTTTCCCAAACATTTCCTAGGATTCGCCCAAAATACACCTTTCTTGCATATACATTGGTAACAAATTCAAATGTCTTAATTTCAAGCCAAAACGTCACTATTTCTGTGCCTAATTGCGATGCAAGTATAGTTGCAAATTTATGTATAAAGACCTAAGCTTAAGTAATATAGTTCATCATGTAGAGTGGTTCACATACATCCAGCAATCTAATCTTAACCTAGAAAACTGATAGCAGGCTCTCTTCACATTTAAATTTGCAACTATACTTGGATTGATTAAGTAATATAGTTCATCTTGTAGAGTGGTTCACGTCCATCCAGCAATCTAATCTTAACTTAGAAAACTGATAGCAGGCTCTCTTCACATTTAAATGTACATATCAGTACTCTATCAGATGCATTAACTAAATATTCCATTGAGTAAGAAAAATAACCAAAATTTAACTCACATTGCTGAATAGCGGGTCCAAAAGCGCTTTAGCATTGGGAGTTGCAATAACTCTGAGATTCGCAACTTTTGAGAAAGGGGCTTTAATGTTTTTAAGTGACAGTGATCGTCAAGACTTTGCGTAATTAGCAAGCAATCGATTTCAGGAAGATCATCAAGCTGCACTGGTTAGACAAAACATCAATTATAAACTCGCGGCAACAAAAATTGCAATTCCAAGAACGAAAATCGACAAACTTTTTCAACTTATTGAATGATTTAGGACAATAAATGATACCTTGAAATTCTTCAGAAACTTCTTGGCAGCATCATATAGCCAAGGAATTCCAAAATCCAAGTTCCCAACCAAGATTGGGTCAACCAATATTTTTGCCCCTCCCACTTCCCATAACCAACTATTCCCCTGATCCAAAAATTGGGAAAAAAATTTATTTCCAATTATACTCTCAATCAATCCCCCCAAAAAAAAAAAACCAAGAAAACAAGAACCCCACCTCCAAATAAGTGAGTCTGAAAACATCAGTCCCAGAATCACTGGACTCCACTACCTTCTCTTCTGATACCACAGCAGAAACTTTCTTACTTAACCTGTAAAATAACCAAATAAGCACAAATTCCACTTATGTCTTGAACTTGAATCATATTCAAAAAAAAAAATTAGGAATATTTACAAAAACTACTCTGAGATTTAACCTAATTACGAAAAGCTCAATTATTTTCGAAATTACAAATACCCCTGACATTTGTTTCTATCTTACTTTAATGGGTATTTGCGATTTTGAAAACTATCATGAATGTTTTTACAACTAAGCTAAATCTAAGAGGTAGTTTTAGTAATTATCCCAAAATTTATAAAATCAAACAAATAAATAATATCAATAATCTAAAAAAGCACAACTTAACGAAACTTGAGTGAGAAAGGAAAGGAACAAAAACAAACCTGGGTGTAGAGAGCTTCAATGCATGAGAATTGATGAAAAATGGAGTTTCCTGTGAAGAGGTGAAATGGGCTGTTGCAAATGGGGACATAGGTTTGCTAAAACATGGTTTGCAAGTGAAATAGTGGAAAGAATTGCATTGAGTAGCCATACTTTTGCTCTTGGACTGAAAATGGGTTTTATTTCTAGCTCGCAATCAAGAGATTCCGTGCTAATACATATGAAATTCTTTATTAATTCTTTCGAGGGTGTTTAGTAAAGTAAAAAATCTAACGAAATTAACGGCTTTTCGAGAAGCAAACTGGTTGTGTGGTGTTGATGTTGCCAAATAGCAGATGTTGCGACCCCAAAATCTAATGCGAGCAGGGCCGGACTTGTGATCTAGGGGCCCTGGCGAGATTTAAAATTGGCCCTTTGATCGTCGGCAACAGAGTCCTGAGTGACCGTGTAGTGTGAACAGAGGTGACGAGGATTCTGGCTTTGGGTGGTGAAAAATAATCCGAGTTCATATATTTTATATTTAAATTATGATAAAAAATTTTTGGAGACAATTGTAAAACACAACTATTTGAAGTTTTTATCAAAGTTTTGGGGCAATTGTCAAATAATTCCTTTATTTTAGCTATAAAAAATTATTTAAAAAACTTTTGGGGGAAAAAATAATTTTGAAAAATTTTGGGGGGCTGCTTGTGAAAATGATAAAATTGCGATTGAGGTTGGCGATTGCAAAAGAGGAATAACATAGGGTTTGAGATTTGTTCTGTTGGTTGCTTAATGTTATTTGTCAGTTATACACATATTAAGACTTTTATTTGGATTTGGTAGGCAAAGGCACAAAAAAAAAATGAAAATGGACCTATTAAAAAAAAAAAAAATAGATGTGGGTTTATTTGGATTTATTGGGCTAAAGCAAAAAAAAAAAATGAACCTATTAAAAGGGAAAAAAATGGGGGGTTTATTTGAATTTGGTGGGTTAAGACATTAGTGTCATCTTAAGTTGCTTTTTCTATTTTCTTTTGGACAAATGAATAGATGCTATAAATAAAAACACAAAAATAAAAAGATATTTTTTCTAATAATTAACCAATCAACAATAACATACAAAAATAAAACAATTATTTTTTACTGCCAGCCCATCCACGTGATTAATGAAGAGGTAAAGGGTTGAGCTTTTTTATAAATTTGGTTGTTGGGTAGGTTGAAGGGAAAAAAAGCATATTGCAACAGTTGAAGAGTAAAAAAAAAATGGGCCCCCAATTATTTGGGGCCCTAGCCGGGTGCATGTCCACCTATCATCAGTCAGGGCCGAATGCGAGTCTGTAATTGACTAGGAATGAGAGGTTGGGTTACCCTTCTTCTCAAATATCATGATCATTCCGAGAAGGACGGATGTCTCATACCAACGAAATATGGGATTTTAGTGGTTGTTTTAGTGGTTACAAAGCAGGGTGGCAAATTGTGAATGACCGAAACAGGGACGGACGCAGTAAATTTATTCTTGGGGAGGCAAAATTGAGGGGCGAGACTTGAGGCGGTGCAAATGGTGTCTCAAGATAGTTACTCACCAGGAGGGCCCCGAACTTTTCTTTATATATGCATATATACAATGGCATAGCCTTAAATTATTTTGGGGTGGTTAGATAAAAAGACTAAAAAAATACACATAAATATTAACTAATGTTTTTTTTATAAAAAAATTACCTAGTAATTTATTTTTAAAGAAAGAGGGGAAACCCAGGGGTTGGCTGTTGGTTGAGGGGTTGCAATTGCAACCCCGAGGTCACAAGTTCAACTCCCGACTAACGCGCGTAGTTTTGGAGTTGGGTTTGCCCTCCTCCCCCAGAAGATTAGGACCATCCAGGAAGGGACGAATGTCCCATAGTCAGAAGAAAGTGTGGGGTCTGTGCCCCATTTGGTGTGTGGGGAGTCGACAAAAAAAAAAAAAAAAAGAGGGGGACATCTTTCTCATTGTATATATAGTATATTTTGCTCAAGATCCTCGAAACCTTGGACTACTCTGTAACTCAAACCTAATATAAATAAAAACAAAACATACAAGTTTTTATAACTAAATTACATGGAAATTGGGCGGTGGGGTAAGATATTTTGGTTTATATTTATATATACTATATTAATTTATTAAATAATATATTATAATGGTTCATCGCAAGATGAGGGGGCCACCACCGGCCCCTCCTGTGTCCGTCCCTCGACCAAATGAAGTTAATACGAATTAACAAGTATAGATATATTCATTCAAGGGTTTCGGTAAAGTTCGGATTGGATAAAATTACCACCAAAAAAGTCTGGTTGGATGGACCCATGTGTCAACCTGATTAACCTATTTAATTGTACAGTGGACATGTTATTCTCATATTTGTAATATTTTAGTTGATTATATGATGTTGGACAAATTATTGAACGCATTTTCTATTTTCTAGTAATTTAAGGTATTTTGTTTGTAATTTTAGCTTTTGCTTGTTTTTGATTATTTCCGTGTCAAGCAAGTTTTTCGCATTGATTACATACTTTAAATTATATATGCATTTTGTATCGTGCCGGGGTACCCGTGAATAAATAAATCGTGTTCGTGTGATGTGTCTTGACACAAATAATTAAATGTGTTGTATCCGATCCGTAAAATGTGTAATACCCGCGTTGGAGTTCTTTTTGCAATTCCAACAATAGATAGACAGCAGTAGACTGGTAATGGCTTTTTTAACCAAAATTTGTGAAAGATGAATTCTTGAAAATTCATAAAATATTTATGTCACTTCTTGATTCGAGAGCTCATTCTGATTCAAGTTTAGCGCTTAAAAACTTGTTTTAAAATCGAAGCTCTATGAGCAAGGAAAAAAATATAAAGTCTTAAAGCATCTCAACAATCTCATTCCCACTCATATTTGATCAAAAAAAAAATTGATTCATATCCACAAAATCATGCAAGGAAAAGGGCATGAGAGCTTCATATTATTTCTCCCCATGCCCCCAAAAGAACTGTATATACTGTACAGATTATTTTTTTCACACTTACAATTTGAAAACAAGTGTTCTTTCCCATTTTTGGGGTTGATAAGGAATAAGGGTAACAATTTTTACACCCTGAGACAAAGGAAGTTCATTATTACAAGGGACTTTCTCATACCATACGAACTCATTCTCATGCTCATATTTCCTTAGCACAACACTCAAATCATTTATAACCTGTTTGAATACTAATCTCCAGGCCTCTTCTTTTGGCATGCTTTTCTTTGCATTTGATAATTCCCGATTTAAGAACTCCAACTGCGACGCCGATTTTACCCTCGTTCTTGAGGTTTTCCGCAACGTGTTTGTAACACTTCAACTCATGTAGAGCCTTGCAACTCATGATATAATCCTTCATAGACCAGAAAAATCATCCACATGAAACGAATGAGTTTTAAGGTAAAAAATATCGACCAAATTTGTCGAAGAAAGCTAATGTAATTGAAGAAAGCTACTTAAACGAAATTGAAGGTAAGGAGGGTATCAATCAAGCCGAGTGAGAATCAGCTTTTTCTAGGTAGTGTTTTAGAAATCGAATCGGTGAGCAAACTGGTCTTCCTACCGGTTCAAGATTCAACTGGTCGATTGGTTAAACTGTCGGTCCAAGCGGTCTAATGAAAAACTAATTATATTGTATATAATGATAATGTAATACGTTAATAATTATGTGAAATATTTAAAAATGAGAAAAATATAATTAACCAACTAAAAAAATGCTTACCCAAAAAATCAAATAATCACATAAATCCGGGTTTGATCGGTTCAACCGCCAACCAGTTTTGGGGGCTAATCGGACCGGGCAATCACTAGTTCACGCTAGGTTGTAAACGAATCGAATCAAATCGAATATTCGAGTCGAATTCGACTAATTTCAGAACTCGTATTCGTATTTGTTTAACATTCGAATTTAAAAGTTTATTCGTATTCAATTTCGCCAATGTATTCAAATATATTCGATTTGATTCGAATATTCGTATTCGAACTTTGTAATTGTTTCATATGGTTTTATTCTTAAATTATGATTAATTTGCAATATAAATTAAAATCTAAATAATATAAAATTATCAAATAAGGACTAAACAGTAATAAAATTGAAATAGGGCTTATGAAATAGATATAAAATATCATTTACTAATATATATGTACTGATTAGTGATATATAATATAAATATATATTATTCAAATATTTGTCGAATTTTGGAATTGAATATTGTGGTATTCTTATTCGAATTCTTATTCGAACTTATCAATTCGAATACCGAATCGAATCAAAAATATTTGATTGTTTCACATCCCTAGTTCACACTCGGACCAACCAGTCTTGTCCGATTTTCACAACATAGTTTCTAAGTGCAGGAGCTTACAATAATTGCATTTTTTTCCTAAGTTCATCATTTAAATTGGTAGGCATTTTCCAAATTTTCCCAACTTCTGGTAAATATTTAAGCGATTTGCCCTCCCTAAATGCGTAACAAGGTTAGATATAAATAGATTTTCTTAAAGTGAAGCCCATTCAAAGTGCATATATACATACCAGAAGGCGAGATGATATATCCTTGCAATCTTTGGTTGTGGCTTGCAACAACTCAATAGCTTCAGTCAAAAACTCTGTAATGCCATAGTGCAATTTCGCTAAAAGGCCGCCCGACTTACCATTTTCTTCCGCCTTCGTTGCAGTTACAGCCTAAAAAGTTTAAAACAAAAATCAAAAATCATAACAAAAGAACAAGAACTTCTTAAAGGCATTAAAAGTTTACAAGTGCTTGATTAAGTGACAGTGGATGCTGTACATTTAACCATCTGACCAAGGAAATTCAAAATTCTGAAAGATTTAGTATCGTAAGAAATCATATCTAGCAAATAAAACACAAGATTTACACGAACCTGGGCTTCTGCCAAGCAAATGAGGCTCATAATAGAAGATATGTGAGACGTAGCTTCTGGTATCCTATCTTCGGCCCGAGTTATAAAAATAGGAACTTCCTTAGCTAAATAGTCGTACACACCAGCGGCTTTTCTGAAGAGCGTTGCAGATTGGACAAGATCTAAAATGACGAACAGAAATACTTAGAAGCATTTACTACAAAAAAACTTTCAGTTACCGACATAAATGATTTTGCCGCTAAACATAATGCCTATGAGTCGCCGGCTCATTGTTCAACAGGAGCCCTTGCTCCTCCCACTGGATAGAATAAAAAATATTGTTTTCCCCCAAACTACACCAACCAATAACCAACAAATCACCAACAATTTTTAAATTTACCGACAGAATTATTGTAAGTATTTACAAACAGTTGTAGATTTTGTTGGTATATATTTATCTACAATGATTTTACCTATACTTTACAGTTATCTTAATACAAAATTTGTAGGTAATTTGGTTTTTTCTCGTACTGATTACCCTATTTCGTACGTTGAATTAGCATATCATGGAAGAATAATGCTTGCCTGATGATAAAACTTCCAAAGCCCGCTCACGAAGCATTGCACCGTAAAGAAAAAGGGTCATTCCAAGCTCGAAGTGTATATCGTTGACCTGATAGAACTTTAGGCCTTTAAGGTGAAAGATAGAAGATGAATGTAGCACACTGCTCCATCTTATTTTAAGGTCTGAAATCCAGCACAACATTTGGTGTTTAGTCACTTTCATATTGAGGTGGCGAACCAGGTTTTCCAACAACGGCAAATAATGTTCCAGTTTCTGAATGTCCTGCAAGATTTCCAACAATAAACTAAGGTTTCGTTTGGATTGATGAATTTGAAGTCAAGGATTTCAAATCCTTAATAATAAAACCATTGAACTTGTTTAAATAATCTCGTGATGCAATGGATATCAAGGAGTGTTTGCAAAAACTTCTGTTTTTTAAAAGAAGTGATTTATGGTAGCAAAAGTAAAAGTAGTTGAGAATCGAAATTGGTAGTGTTTGCATATAGAATCGAAGTTGAAGTGTTTGGTGAAATAGTTGTAAAAGTATTTATTTGTTTGTAAAAGTCAAACCGTAAGCACAATCGTAAATCTACAAAGACCCTTCTTCCTCATTTTAGATTCTCGATTAAAAACGAATCGAAGATGAAGTTAGCATTTGCAAACAATAAAAAATGATTTTAACAGCCAAAAGCTGAGAAGTACTTTTTTTAGTTATTGCAAATACTCCCAAAGTCCTTGAACTAATATTTTAAGCTAACTTTTTAGTATTTTGGTAGATCTTAAAACCATCTTCGACGGAATCATTTAAAATCCTCCCCTTAATAAAAATCCAAACACTTCCATCCAAACGCGACCTAACAGATTTTGAAAATTTGTACCGATCTACTTTAGGACAAATCGAAAATCGACAATTTTTACAACTAAGAGTACAGATAGATAGTATCATCTCAGAAATTCCTGTTGAAGCATGCAAGAAAGATGTTTTTCGTTACCTGTTCACAACGTGATGTCAGACCTCCAGACATTTCCCTTGCAATGGCCTCCGTGACATTGCTGTTTTCATTAATGGACTCCTCGATTGCTTTACGTTTGGAGCTTAGCTCTTTTAGTTGTTCTAGTGTACTTGAATCGCTAGCCAAAATCACATTTTGATACACAATCTGGCAATTGTAAAATTTTACAATCAGTAGTCCTTGATAATGAAGATACGAACATGATAGTGATTTTTCTCTTATGTACTTGAAATAATTCATTCAGACAATCGCCAAAAATTTAGAGTTTAAAGTAGCAAACGGACAAAATTTATACCCTTATGAAGAGTAAATAAATGTCACAAGGTTATTCCTCCATGCATTGCTTCAAATTGAGATTGAGAACAGAATACATTGAATCAGGTAGTAATAACTGTTTGGGATAATTACAAAAACATCCCTGATGTTTAGCCTAATTACAAAAAAACCCAATTATCTTTCAAAACTAAAAATATCCCTTGACATTCGTTTCTCTCTTACAAATCACCCTCATGAGGGGGCTATTTGTTAGGTAAATATAAACCTCAATGGGGTGTTTGTAACATTATAAGGGGGTCTTTGTAATTTTGATAGATAACTGGAGTTTTTTGAAATTAGGCTAAATCTAAGGGGTGTTTTTGTAATTATCCCTAATTGTTAAGCTGTATTTGCTAGCATGAAACCTGTATTTCAGAACAATGAAATAGGAAAAGTCTCGCCTAAACCATCCCAAAGATGCAAGCTAGTAAAGATACTTTTAAGTTCTTCTTTTACATGCTAATAGTTTTGATGTAGAAGAAGCAAAGGACCAAATTCGACATAGATTATGTCCACATGTAATAAATGCTAACAACTTTACTTTCTTCATAAGATAGATTTCACATTATCAATTTCATTCATGCCCTAAATTCCACTTCAACAACTAAAGAAAAGTGCAACAAGGATCATACTCCTTTCCACGAGATTTAGCCTAATTACAAAATACTCTAGTTATCTTTCAAAATTGCAAATACATCCTTGAGGTTTGCATTTACCTAACAAATAGCCTCTTGAGGATACATTGAGGGTGCAATGTGTAAGGTAAAAACAAATGTCAATGGGGGCATTTGTAGTTTTAAAAGATAACTGGTTTTTTTTTGTAATTAGGCTAAACCTCATGGTAGTTTTGTGATTAACCCAAAAATAAAATCCATATGATTTTATCACTCTTAAGTAGATTAAAACAGAGAACTACCAATTATGAACTAAGTATTTGCTCAATCACAAGCTCCAACACCATCTCCATAAACAATGTAAAAAACATAAACAAAGAAAAATGAAAAGACAACAGAAAAATGTAGCAAGGACAACACATACCGGCTTCGTTTTCAACTTCGTCAGACCAGGATAACTTATCATCATCTTCGAACTACAAAACAAAAAAACCCCACCAAAACTTTTTCAAATTCAAGACAAAGACAATGTTGATTCCTCTTTTGATCAGATTCCTACTAAAATAGAGTGCAAAAACTCATCCTTTTAAAATGTCCAAATAACCCCACAAAAAGTACAAAACCCTTTCTTGCGGAATCAACTCTTACAAGGGTTTTGCCGGGAATCTGAAACAGTGAAATAGAATGGAAGATTAATTGAAACCTCTCGGAAAGTGATGATAACTATTTTATTAACCATTTCAAGAAGGACTTTTCCTAAATTTATTATATATTTATGTTTACAGATTCTGGGTCGTTTTCGAAATAGCTTCTTCGTAAGTGTATGCTGCCACATTTCCTTCTCAACCTAGAATTCTATATCGATTGAGTTTCTGAGTTGACTAGTCCTTGAGTGATCCGCGGGCCCATGCCCTATTCGGGCTTGACGTTTTGGCCCGCTAACTTTTTATTTTATAAGCCTACCAAGTGGTCCAAGTCATTGAAGTCAACCCAATATAAACTTAGGGATTTTTTGAAAACTATTAATAAAACGAAAAAGGGGATTTTTTGCCATCATAATGGCATATATTTTATTTTATAATAAAAAAATGGCAATTATATTAAATTGTTGAATTATTTTATTTTAAATTATTGAGTAGCACGGATATATATGGTAAATATGGAATTAAAATGGCTATTTTAACTGCAGAAGTTCAATAAACTATTATTCAGAAATTTCATTTTTGGTGTCATTTATCATCAAACAACATGTTGATTAATGTAAAATTAAAACACGCACAAGAAACAAGCTTGCTTTATTATTATTATTACTACTATTTTTATCAATATCACTATTATTATATTAATATAATAATAGTATTGGAAGAATAAAATAAGTATTTTATTTTCTTTGACAAATTGAAAAACCCATTGAAGCGTGCAAACAGCTTCTTGGAAAATCCATAAACAATAAATAAAAATATTTTCGTTGAAGTTCCACTCATTTGACAAATTTGAAATATTATCTAGCTATATATTATTATATAGAAAAGAAAAAATTCCATTCACATTTATATTTTCTTAATTATTAACTCAAAGAACACCAAAAAGAAACTATAACGCAAATATGAATTTCCCATAAATCAATTTTTATGTTATAATGAAGAGAAGAAGCAAAGATGAGGAAAACATATGTACAAATTGTTAATAGTAAAAAAGGCAAATTTATTGAACTACTTTAACTAAAAAAAATAGTTTTTCCACATCTAAAAATTACAAATGGAAGGAAGATGAGGGTTACTGTAAAGGAAATTAACTTTTATTGATCATTTTACCCCTCCAAATTTGGCTAAAAATTGTCACACTATCTTATGCGCCAAGAAAATATTGATTAGAGGGTACAATCTACTAAATATTTAATTTAAGGGTGCAATATGTCAAATAGATCTAATTAAAGGGCGTAAAACGCCAATTACGCCAATTGACGTCTTCAACAGAAAAAAAAAAAAGGAAAAAAAAGTCAGTCTGTTCTAAAGAAGAACTTCTTGGGCACAATTACAAAGACTGGAAATTGGTTGAGGAATTTCAAACAACATATGGTACCGAAGCAGCTGATCGTGGCCGTTGAAGGCACGGCCGCGATTGGGCCCTTCTGGCAAACCATCGTCTCCGACTACCTGGACAAGATCATAAGGTACTCTCACACACTCGCACTCTCACTGCGTGTTTGTTTATGCGTCTAATTAGTGCTTGCTGGAGATTTTATCTGCTGAATGGGTGGCATTAGTGGCTTGCATATTGGGGAAATCGATTTCTACAAATAATTCCTTAATTTGTTTTTCTAAACTCTTGCTTGTTTATTTAGTTTTTAATTAGCAGTTTAAGCTTCTTTTTTTTCGTATGTGTTCATTAGTGCATAACTGCATAAGAAGGAAATGCTTGATTTATTTAGATAATATTTACGAGTTTTGCTTCAACTTTTTTGATGGTGCACTTTGTTTTTCCCCTTGGAATTAGCTCATGTAGTAAATCCAGTTCTAGATTATTGTTCTTTTGGTCTCTGTCTTTGGTTTCTTATGAGTTGACTGGATGCAAGTTTCTTGTTAGTTATTGGCACTCTTTGTTGTTGATTGGTTGTGTTGATAGATGATGCATCTTAACCCCCCCCTCTTTCTATCTTGATGATGAGTTTATTGATCTTTATTATCTTGGCATTTTGGTACATTTGTTTCTTATGATAGCAATTGTTATTAAATGTACTTTCCAGATTAGCTGGAATTCTCCTCTAAGATCTATAGAACTTGTATTTTCAGGATATACCATTTAATCAAGAGAAATTGGTAAAGAACAGAACTTTAAAACCATTTGCCCTCGAAATTGATACAAATGATAGATATGGACATACAAATGGAGAGATCTTTCTGAAGTTCGTGTTGTACAAAAGTTAATCTTATAAGTACAGTGTGATTGTCACATAAATAACATTTTTGGTAAGATATTTAAATTACAAGTTTCTCTATGTAGACAGTGAGTGCTTAGATATTCCTCTCCCTTTTGGCTGTCTGCATTCATGATCATGCATCCGGAGGAGACGTAGGAAATAGTGGAGTATTAGTGGGAGCAAACCTTCCCATCCCTTTAACAGACATATTAGGGAGTTGTTCACCTTTGATCATAAGTTGAGTTACTACAGAGTATTTTCTAGGACTTGTATTGCAAATCAAGTGCTGATAATTCTATTATAGGAAATTTGGCCGAAACCTTGTGACTGAGGATGCCACTGGATTTTTAGAAACGGACACTGATTTTAAATAGATTTACTTGTCATTGGACCTATGGAATTCTTTATGATAGTTACTATCTGCAAGGAATGTAAACTGAGTTGAGCTTGTAGAATTTTTTTTCCCTTAAACCCTTTTTGCTCTATAGTAATTTGCTCTACAGGTTGTATATTCAGCTCCTAATGAGTTTTTGGTTTATCTGTTAAATCTCTGTAGATCTTTTTGCGGAAATGAGTCACTGGGTCAGGTACAGATAAAATGACATTCTTCATATTGATGTGCACTAATTTTGATTTTTGAGTCATCAAGGACAAGTATTTGGTGTTCACAGAGGTTTTTGGTACATTTTGTTTAACTTTTTGTTGTTTGGTATTATATTCAGAAGCCAACTACATCCCAGGTGGAGCTCTCATTGGTCATGTTCAATGCTCATGGTTCATACAGTGGTGCGTATTTTGTTCACCGTAATTTTTCCAATGCTGTTATCTCACTTATTCGATTAAACGTTATCCTTGGAAATAAATCCTACATGCTAGTTCTTTCCATATAATTTCTGTGGTGTTAGTGTACTTTATATATATATATACGTATTTAGTGGCCATTGGCTGCAATAATATGCTGCCAATTGGAGTGGTTGTGTGCATTATATCTTTCTTCTCAAGCCTTCCAGCTCTAGAGAAGTGTAAGGTCTGCTTAACTCTGGGCTCCAAGAACTGGTTTGAGGACATCTAATGGAATCTTATTTTAGCTCTTGGATGTGTGATTGCCCAATTTTCTGCCTCCTGATGCCTAGACTTTTTTCAATTGTTTGATTATTTCTCATTTTTCTTGCAATGGTTAGCTGCCTCTGCAATCCCAAAAATCTGACCCTACCCTGTCAGACTGATTTCTCCATCCCCAACTATCCCACACATTGACATTTAGTTTTTTCACCTCAGCCTCAAATTTCCAGATTCAAAGATTGGCTGGACATGAATCAACAAAACCATCCAATATTAAATTCAACAGACTCATATACTTATCCCTCCATGCAATTAAAAGGATGAGTGGAGTGGGGAAAGATTTAATGGTGTGATGCAGCCTCATAAATCAATCAATTTTCAGTAGTTCTTAAATTCTTGAAGATGTCATCTCCATGATTCTCTTTCATGCTGTTCTTTGTGATATCTTGTTGACTTCCTTGTGGGAGCTAACATAAATTTCAAAGGTCAGTAAATCTTTGTTTGCTCGAGGTGTGCTACTAGTTTGTTCGATCCTAGAAATGCATGAAAGTTTCTTTATGATTATTATTATCTGAAGATGGATTGTTGAATTAACTTTATTTCATGACTGAATTGCTTTCAATTATACTCAAGTGGTTTTAGTTTGTACCATGCGGTTGCTTACTTTCCTTTTTTCCACCTCTTATCATGGTTTTTCTTTCAGCTTGCCTTGTACAACGGAGTGGTTGGACTAAAGACATGGATATATTCTTTCAGTGGCTTTCAGCCATACCGCTTGCAGGTGGTGGTTTCAATGATGCTGCAATTGCTGAAGGGCTTGCTGAAGCTTTGACGGTCTGTGGTGATATTTGGTTTTTCCTTAAAAATAATTGTAGGACCAATGGCCGATTACCATAGAGCAATTTATTTTTTCTGTGCTTATAGTCCTTGTGCTATATTCTTTATGACCTTTATGTGCTTTAGAATATATGGTTTTTATACTTATTCATCGCATTCACCAGATGTTCTCTTCCCCTAATGGAAACCAAAATCAAAATGTGGATGGACAAAGACATTGTATTCTTGTAGCTGCAAGCAATCCTTACCCACTACCAACACCCGTGTATCGACCACAACCCCAGAATATGGAGCAGAGCGAAAATATTGAAACACAACCAGATAATCGTTTATCTGATGCAGAGGCATTAGCAAAATCATTTGCTCAGGTACTGGTAAAAGTTTCCTCCTCTGCCTTTACCTTGAAATCCATTTCATATTACTCGACAGCTAAGGACGATTCTTCATTTGCAGTGTGCTATTTCTCTGTCTGTTATTTGTCCAAAGAAGCTTCCGAAACTTAGAGCAATCTATAATGCGGTACTACTTTCTACATCTCTGAAGCTCTTTCTTTTGCTCATAGTTGAAGTTCTTGAAAATTTGTCTAGGCTAAGCACTATTGCCCTGCTGATCTTAACTTCAATTCATTTACCAATATAGTTTATATGGAACCGGGATGGAACTTTTTCATAGAAAATACCAAGACAATCTAAAACTATATTTTTGCCCCCGTTTTGTTTTCTTTCCGGACGAGCTGTTCACTATGCTGATATTATCATCACGTGTTAACCAGGGAAAGCGCAATCCCCGAGCTGCAGATCCACCTGTGGATAATGTTAAGAATCCTCATTTCCTTGTCCTCATCTCAGAGAATTTTATGGAGGCCCGTGCTGCGTTAAGTAGGTCGGGAATGACAAATTTGCCATCAAATCAAAACCCTATCAAGATGGACGTGACGCCTGTTCCTGCCATTTCTACGCCACCTCCGGCCTCTGTACCATCAGGTAACTTTGCATGCTGCCAATATTTAGTACACTTTGGTCACACTTGTAGGGATTTTCATCAGTTTATGTATTCCTAATTTCCTACTGTGTTTTTTATGCGGACTAATTACATCAGGTGACTTTGCAATTGAAGGTAAAACTCAACAGTAGAATATTTATGTATCCACTTTACATGTATTTCCTGTTGAGTTTTATCTTCAATTGCAGCTTTGATAAGACCATATGGTTGTTGACTAGAACTAAAGGCAGTTGTTTTTTGCGAACAACAATAACGGTCTAGCATATACCAAAACTGGTAATACACCTGGCTTTAATAATTTAGGGTGTATGGGCTTAGCATATGTGTAATATAGAGGAATGCGAGTCTTCAATCAGCTCTTGTATTGGTAGAGGTGGTACATTTAGAACTTTGAGCACTTTGAGATGTAGTTCCTGTGTCTGTCATCTTTTAGGTTTCAGTTTTTTGGAGGTTAATTATGATTAACTTAATGGTCTTTAAAAAATCATGAACTTCAAAAAAACAAAAAAGGAACAAGCACTTCTGGTGCGTGTCAGAAGAGCAAACTGTTACTTAAGAGGTTATTTAAGATACTTAAGAGGGTGATGATATCACTGTCAACTTTTGAATTGTTCTCAGTGAGTATATAATGTTAGCTGCTGATATTGTTCCTTCTTTTCTTCAGCAAATGGATCTGTCTTGGGTAGACAACCAATACCTGTTGGAAAAAACATTCCCCCTGCAACTGTAAAAGTGGTAAGACTCGTATTCGTTAGTTTTCAGTAATCATTGTTGGAATGTGGAGTTCTCCAAACTGTGCCATATTTTCTATTTTTCAGGAGCCCACCACTGTGACCCCTGCGACAGGTCCCGCATTTCCACAAATGTCATCTGTTCCTCGGGCCACTTCTCAAGCTGTTCCAACCTTACAAACTTCTTCACCTATATCAATGTCTCAGGAAATGACTCCAAACAATGAAAATGTGCAAGATATGAAACCTCTAGCTCCCACCTTGCGTCCAGTCAGTGGTGCAGCAGCAAATGTGAGAATTTTGAACGACGTGGCTCAAGCACGTCAGGCCCTGGCCGGAGGAACTTCTATTGGACTTCCTTCTATGGGCGGAACACCTATGCTCTCTAACGTGATATCGAGTGGAATGGTGTCTTCAGTACCTCCCGTACAAACTGTAGTTTCATCGGGCATCACATCAATTGCCGGGTCACTGCCGATACCGACGTCTGCCCAAGTTGCTCAAAACTCGGCTTCTGCATCATTTACTTCCACAGCTTCGAATGTGACTGGAAATTCTAGCATTGGGATGTCTCAATCTTTGAGTAATCTCCAAGCGAGTGTTAGTATGGGCCAAACGCTCCCTAGCATGAGCCAAGGTAATCTTCCCGTCCCACAAATGGTACAGACGGGAATGGGTATGAATCAGAATATGATGAATGCCACTGGTTCGTCGGGTATGCCTTCTGGAACTGGCACCATGATGCCTACTCCAGGAATGTCTCAGCAAATGCAACCAGGAATGCAGGGTGTAGGTGTGAATAGCAACAATTCTGTGACGAATATGCCCTTGAATCAGCAGACATCGAGTACAATACAGTCAGCACAATCGAAATATGTTAAAGTCTGGGAGGTAATTATCGTTATCAGTATAATCAGGAAAATAAGGCTTTGAAAAAGTTGCTGTTTTGTTGAGTCATCTATCACAAAGCTTACTTTATACAATTGTTTTTTGTTTTTTTTTCTTCTTTTTTTTTTGGTGTTTTGGGGGTGGGGGGTGGGGGGAGCGCGGTGGAGTTATTTGTAGTGCATGAAATACTTGATACTCTTAACCATGCTATGCCACTCTACTAATACTCTTTTGTCTCATCTTGTTAAAGAAAAGTCGAAGGACTATTTGCTATTTGTCTGATATGAATGTCAGCATCATTGTCTAGAAAATAAATCTGGTCAATTTTTTTCAGAAAGGGGAAATTGTTGATGAATCTTGAAGCTTTTTACATTAAAAGTAGGTCGAAGTTTTGTTTTTGTCAAACAACAATAGTTATTTAAGAAAGAGAGCCTATCAGGCTTATCCAACTAAAGAATGTTTGTAGTGTTTTCCCTCATTGTTAGCTGTTGCGTGAATTGGTAGTCACTAAACTCACATGGCTAATTGTGCATCTAATTGGCTGTCTATAATTATCTATTTTATTTATTTTTTTATTTGATTAAGTATCTCACTTAGAATTTACTTTCAACATGTAGAGGATAAGCTACATGGAATAAAATGACGTAGAAACATCTGCTGCAACTAGTTTATTATAGTGTGATTATAAGCAGCTCTAAAATTTATATGACTGAATACAGGGAAACTTATCTGGACAGCGACAAGGCCAGCCTGTTTTCATTACCAGACTGGAGGTATGCTTTCTCATGTACAAAAAAAGGAGTATAATAATTATTGAAATGACACGTTTTATTTTAAATAATTCTTTTACAGGAATAATTATGAACAAAAGTGTTACTCTAAAACCAGCCTCTTCCCTATTCATTTCCCGTGTCCTGTGGCATATTATGTATGCTTTCTCTGATAATTAGCTGCTTGTGCATGCATATTTTCATTTTACTTCTTTTCTGTGCTTATATGTTATTTTCTGGTTCCAGGGATACAGGAGTGCGTCAGCTTCTGAGACGTAAGACTAATTTCTGCTGATGCGCTTTACTTTTTGTTTCCAGCTTTTGCATATTCTTTTGTGTGCTTTAGTTTGCCTCGTTTTGGGATAAAAGTGATTCTCTGTTTCTACGTAACATAAATAGTTATATTTTTCAGGTAGAAGCTGAGAATCACTTTTTTTTTTTATGTTTGCAAACACTCCCATAGACTAATATACCACAACCTGATTAACTATTTTAGCTTTTCATTAACATTTTCCCATTTCTTTCAGGCTTGCTGCAAATTGGCCTCAAACGATGCAGATAGTTCGCCTGATATCCCAGGACCACATGAATAACAAGTAATATCTTTTTAGAGAAGCTATGGTCTTGTATGGTTGTATTTCCAACACTATTTTTCCACTTTCCAATTATTCCGAAAAATAAGTTTATGTTTGTTTCAAAAGTTTTCAGTAGAAATGAAATAATTTCCAGTTTTCACTTTTTTATGGAAAATATTCTTTTGAAAACACAACCAAACAATTTTACATTCTAATTACGCAAACCTAGGTAAAAATACACTACAATCACACAAACCTATGTCAAAAATACATTTGAAAAACTATAACCAAACATATTCCCATTTTCAAACATAAATTCAGACAACAACCAAACATATTCCCAATTTTCACACGAAAATCAATAAAGTTTGAAAATTTATTTTTCAACACTAGAAACTGGAAATTGGACTTGGAAATACATCCATACAAGCCCTTATAATTCTTTCATTGAATGTACTCAAAATAAAATTGCTTATTTATAGTTGAAAAATTATGCTTAAGTTTTGAGTTGTTTTCTGTACTTTATGCTAGGCAATATGTCGGAAAGGCTGATTTTCTAGTTTTCCGTGCGATGGATCAGCATGGCTTTCTTGGGCAGCTGCAAGAAAAGAAGCTTGTAAGTCATCAATGCTAACCTTAATTCCTTAACCTTTAGTGTTTGTAAATGATGTGCATGATTCTCAAAAAAAAAAAAAAAAAAAAAAAGTGGTGTGCATGAGATAACTCTGTTGAATATGGAATGGAAAACTGCATCGTGTTAGGGCGAAGCGCTGGTAAATATGACACAATTTAAGTATCTATAAAAACAATGAAAGTGATCATTTAAATGTGATTCTCATATTCCCAGTTTTTCATGGACTTCTTAGTGTGCAGTAATACAGTTACCATCCCAGACGTTGCTGCTCTCAGTTTCTGACAAAGCATACCGTCTGATTGGAATGTTGTTTCCTGGGGTAAGATACTATAGCTTCTACTTCCGACTTTTTTTAATTGGGACAATTACAAAAAATTACCCCTGAGGTTTGAAGTAATTGCAATAAAAACCCAGCTAATTTTAAAATTACATCCCCCCCAAGTGAAACTAACGAATTTTGTATAATGTCAAGTTTGCCTCCAATGAAAAAAATACAAAAAAAAAATATATGCACGAATCATTTTACCCACGTTTATTTGGCGCCTCTTTAGTCTTCTGTATCGTCTTGTACTTTTGAATCTTAGCTGTATTTGTTTGTAATTACCCCAAACCTCAGAGGTACTTTTTGTAATTTATCTCTTTTTAATTAGATACTTTACACCTTTGCACTTGCTTAACCAACGATAACATTCCATAAACTTTATATTTCCCTATTCCCAGGATATGGTTGTGTTTAAGCCGCAAATACCCAGCCAGCAACAACAACAACAACATCAGCAAATGCAAGCGCAACAGCACCAACATTTACAACAGCTACAACAACAACAACAGCAACCGCTCAAACAAATGCAGCAACAACAGCCGATTATGCAGATTCAGCAACAGCAGCCACTTATGCAGCAACAGCAGCAGCAACAACAGCAGCAGATGCCACAGATGCAACAACAGCAAATCCCGCAAATGCAGCAACAGACGCAACAACAGATGGTGGGTACGGGTATGAATCAGGGTTATATGCAAGGTGTTGGACGGCCACAATTATTGTCCCAAGGAGGACAAGTTTCGTCACAAGGAACACCGAGCATGTCTGGAGGAAGCTTTATGAATTAATGGGATTTTATTATTCGTGCAGCTAAGTTAATGTAGTCTATTCTGGGATTTTAGCTTATATTGTCTGTAAATGGGGAATAGTTTCATTTTTCTCGTGGAAATTACTAGTTTTGATGATGATTCGACTGTTACTATATATATTTAACTCAATTTGAAGGTGTTGTCCAGCAATAGCGACTAGGAGTCAAAATCAAAGGTATAATGATTATGCCTATTGTTGAAAAAAAACATCCATTGTGTGGTCTGAAACTCTCTTGGGATGTCATAGTGTTGGTTGAAGATGAGTTTAACAGTTTCATTTGCTGTACTTAGCATTCTTTGCAGTTGAGTGATTAGCTCTGCTTCAACATCAAATCTTTTATCATTTATATTTTTAAGGGCAAATTATAAAATCGATCCCTTGATGATCGGTTTCATTACAAAAGATAAACTGAAATGTCTTTTAAAATTACAAAAACTCCCTCTACATTTGCCGCTACTTTAGATATTCACCTACTAAAAAAATAAATACAAACGTCATATTTACATTTTTGGAAGATGACTGGATATTTTTTTTTTTTGTAATTGTGCTAAGCCTCGTTTTACGTATAAATTTTAGCAGAAATCAGCTTAAAATAATATATATTTGAAAACCAGTCTTTCAAGTAGATTTGTGCTTCATATTTCTGTATGTATCTTTGGACCACAATAGAGTAGCAGATTATCACCACACACACACACACACACACACACACACACACACAGAGAGAGAGAGAGAGAGAGAGGGGTAACATTGACTCAATTAAGTTAAAATTGATGCCGAAGGGGACCAATTGGATGAGAAAATGACAGTACAAATAGTGGAAAAAGGCAAATATATCACCAAGCTCCCAATGGGAGATGCACAAAGCCCTAATCATGTGACTTGCAAGTAGAGCTAAGTGCACTTGTTTTGGGTTCTTTTATCATGACCCATAATTAGCTAAAGGGAAAACTCTCGCTTTCCAAAATGTGTATTCTTGAGGACATTAAGTCAGCTTCCTTTTTCTGCATGTGAATAAAAGCTGCAAGACAAGTTTGCTAAAGTAAGCTTCAGCAGGCAGCACACACAATGTCTCCAAACTTTTCTTTTAACATTATGAAGGATGTATTAATATTATACAGAATAAAGCACTTCATACTGACCCTTAGCAATTTTCGAGTCATCACGACTCAACCGTCGCAAGAAAGGATTGAATCCCAAAAACAATGAATAGAACTCCGCCACAGAGTCCAATCTGCAATTCGTATAATTTTTCGTCACATCAACTAAATTCTTTTTCTTCCTGGAAGAAAAACAAAAGAGGCAAATACATATTCAGAGACTTACTAATTTCTCAGATATTTGAGTTGCCAGACTCTTTCCTCCCAGGACAGCAGCCGTGGTACACAAAGCTTGTCCGCTGATATTACAGAGACCGAGTCAAACATGGTTTGATATACTAAATTTTCTCAGAAGAGCCCAAACATAATATGTTGTAACTCTATCTTAACAAATTAAAATACTAGACTTACAGGATTCCACCAAGAACAACACCCAGAGGATTCTCATCTGCAGCTAAACCTATTGTGGCGAGCTGTGAAAATGGTCATACTAATTGTTAAATGCAAAAGAAGCAACACAATATCGTGACTCACAAAGAAACCCGAAAATCGCATGTTCTAATATGTGCTTACCTGACTCTTATCGCCCCATTCCCCAAAGAATGTAATTGAAAAAGCCTGTAGAATGAGAAAATTAGATTATAAGTAAATAATAAAGTGGTAGTTGCTGATTGCGATTTTAAGTTATTTTTGTTGTTTCTTTTATGGGGTACTCTTTTTCCTATCAAAGGTTTTCCACTGGGTTTTACTTTGATAGGTTTTAACGAGACCCCTATTTTAAAGCTAGTTGCTTGTCTTGTAAGAAGTGCACTACATTTTCCTTTTTAATAATATTTTGCATTTATTCAAAAAAATAAGTGGTAGCTGCTTGATTTTTGTTAAATAAAAAAAAAAAAGTTGAGAACCTTCAGCAAGATTGGAGAGAAGAACTGAGTAAGAAAAGGCCGACTCTTCTTTTTCAGGTCATCATCATCCTGGACCAGCATAACATAGAAAAATAATTTGGTAGTTAATTGCATGGAAATGTGCAATTAGAACTTCAATTATTAAAAAGTAAAAAGAGGTACTAGCCAACCAGATATAGGATGTGCATCCTCATCAATAGAAGATATAACCGAGATCGAATACTTCTTTAAGAAAATTCAGTTTGCTAACATAACTTCAATTAAGTGGAGAAAATGATAAGAAAATTGACTTAAAATGTGTCTAACGGCCAGACAAGTAGAAGTACTTTTACTACCGTGTTTCCTTCGTAGCGTTGTGGTTCTAATGTATTAGTATGATATAATCGCAGATTAATACCAAATCCTATGAAGCAAAACAGCAGTGATGATTCTCTTTCACCAGTCACAAAAATCCATCTATTTAAGTAGTCCCAATACAGTACATTAAGGATTCAAGGGGGACTACTTTGCGCCTTACCTTATTATTCTCTTTGGTTTCTCCACCATTAGATTTTATATCCGCATTCTAGCCACGTGAAAAAGGTGAAATCAGTAAACTATTAAATACATTCAAGGTAAGTCTCAACACAAAAGATGCTAACCAGTTCTTTTTCAACTTCAGCGAATTCTTCAGCCTCCTGTCAGCGAAAGAGGTATTACAATACACTTACAAGGGAATTAGTAAAAAGAATGAGTTTCTGTAAATCCGAAGAATTACCCATCATGAAACGCATCCCATAGAGACCACAGGCCAAATCCCAGAAACAAAATTGTGGTGATGTGATGAGTCCACTTGCGGGAGATCTACAGAGATCATAAAAAAAAATGTGAAAAATCCAATAGGTATGTAAGCCAAAACAAGAACAATGGTAAACAAGGTACATAAATCTGTCATTGGAATCATATGCATGAATGATTGCTAGGCAAGTCTGACATCAGAATCTAATTCAGCAGATTATATTTCCAATAGCAACCATCATTCACTTACCAAATTTGGAGCAGCCCAGCCCACAACAGCTGAGAGTATTGTCATGACCTAAATTCAACAAATATTTGCAGTCATTTTAAGGATTGATATATGAATAGACCAAAACTGTACACTGACAAAGAAAAAACACAATAATCTTACTATCAAAGCTCCAAGGCAACCTGATAATACATATCTTCTAGGATGACGCATTGCCAAGATCTGAACACGCATAATATTGTTAGTGTAATTTTCATTTCCCTTTTTCAAAGTATAAATAATTGCAGTGTTAATTAAACAATGGATAGAGTTTCTTTGAAGAGGAGGAACTATTCTTCTTAATTCTAATTACTACAACAGGGTAATTTAAAGGGGAGTTAAAATGATTTGTTCTAATACATGAAATCAGTTACAATATCCAGCTTCGGAGAATTTAAAATCCGCATACAAGAAATATACAAATGGAGACTAACAGTCATTCAGAGAATCAAACAGATACTTTCACAATACACTTCCACATCAATCAATTAATCAAAGTAAAGAATTTAAATCTTCAATTGGCCGTGTATTCAGCATCTCTTCTTATATTCTCTGTTTGTCGACAATGCTAATCAGTTCAAAGAATAATTCTGTGTCACTACTCTACAGTTGGAAACAAAAAGGAGAAAGAGAATGCCAATCCAAATCAGCTTTCTGGGAACATCATCATCAATTGCACCTTATCCCACTGAGGGGGTCGGCGGAGTGAAGTTTATAGTGTCGTTAATTGTCTAAAATTAGTTAACACTATAAATTCATGCAAAAAACAAAGTGGCAGATGCCCTTCCTATCACAACCTTCATACAAAGGAGAAATGAGATGAAATTCCAAAACCATCATTAACATAGATTTTTCCACTTGCATGGGAAATATCATGAGATGCCAATGAGTTGATATAGTTGCTCTAGTCATGTCCCATTACTGAGATTGATATTGTAAAATCAACATGTACATCATGGAGCTTGACGAAAAACAGCTTTCTGGGAACAGCATAAAAAAATACGCAAAAAAAAACATGAGAAACCAGCTGATCATATTAATCAAGCTGATGCAGAAACAAATTATTTAAGCTTGGCTTTGTTTTTAGGAGTCTCTATTTGAAAATAGAGTCAATCTCCATATTATAAATAATTCCCACATTTAAAAATTAAGCCGGAAAATTTGAGCAAGACTAATGGTCATAAAGATGACCCAATAAAAGCAAAAAGCTCGAGTCTCCGGATATGTTATATATGGTTGTGCCAGTATATTGATAATTTGCAGACAGAACCACCATAGATGTCCATTTTGGAAAAATCGCGAAATATAAAAGTTAAATTTGTCCAAAACTAATTCATAGTTTACCCCAATATATATGTTTTAGGTATGAATCAACGTTCACGTCCAAATGATGGTACATAAAATGAATTCAATCAGAATGAAAACGACTAGCCAAACACAACGAAAGTGACAACTCATCTACAGCCCTCTAGGAATATTGTACTATTTTCATTAACAAGGGTTCATCATATAAAGGGCACAGCTCACATATGTGGGGAAGTCTTTTCAAATCTTTTTCATACGTATAACCGATTGACACCGTAATGTATCAAGACCAAAATTGTCAGACTGAGAAGTGGAAAGAGTCAGGCAAAAAGAAGAGGAATTTATTCTCCACAAAGTTGTAAAATAAGACCATATAGTTATCTAATATATTTGGACAATAAAGCAAGAATTTATACCCATTCAGCATAGTTTTGGATTCCATTTGTCAGTGCGAATTATTTAGCTCACATATACTCAGAACATGGTAAACTAATTAACGTTAAACAACAGCCACATATAAAGATTAAACACGAAGCACCTTCAATCAATAAAGCAAGGAACCCACTAACATAATAAATTCCATATTGAAAGAAGAAAATACAACTGAGGAAAACGATATCATAGAGGACAAAAGAAGTGGTCAATTTATTAAACTGCAATAAGAAACAAAACAGCTATTTCGTACAGGATCATCACTTTCACCACCATAGTTTCAAAAGGTAGAAACAGCTAATATGTTAACACTTCCCTAAGAATTCAACAAAATAATGAAATTCCTATAATCGAAATTAATTGCAGACAAGAGTGGTTCCAATTGCAATTCCTTTTTTATATGTATGCAAGCAAACAAGAAGCAATTAGATCCCAGTGAAACCAAAACAATTAACTAAACCAATTATTTTTACCCAAAAATTACATTGTGATTTTCAACTAGAATAGTGGACATTATCAATTTATCACATAAAATTTACATCATCAAACAATGATCCAGAATAATTAAATCCAAAGTCATTTCCGAGTAATTTAGTAACCAATTATTTTCTTGATTATCATTATTATCACAGCAGCTCAGAGCTCTCCAGCAGTTGAAGCAGAAGTATATAATAACTAAGCTACTAAAAAAAACACATCAATTCATAATAAATGGACACATATAATACTTTTCTGAACAACATTCCACATTTTTTCAATTCCACACACACACACACACACACACACACACACACACACACACACACACACATATATATATATATATATATATATATATATATATAACTTACCGCAGCTGCAAAAAGGTCTTGTCTCCGATCTCAGATAACACAGTCATTGCCAATGACTTAGTAAACCCTGTTAGGTTCACAAAACACACAAATAAGGATCAATAAACTGAAAATCATATGTAAAACAGATAGAGCGCAGAGTGTTACTTGAACAACGGAGAGACCCATTTTTTCTGGAAATAAAAGTGAGTGGAGCGAAAGGAAAAAGAAACCCAAATTTCCGGAGAAACCAAAGAGCCTTTTCTACGAATCTCAACTCTGATACAGAGTCCAGTTAAGGACTTTTCAGTCTGGTGGGCGGGGTAGAAAAAGGAATAAAAACAAAATGCTATAATTATTTGATAATGGCAGGCTTATGGGAATTACGCGAATATTTTATTTTTTTATAATTCAGATATCCGGGTTTTACGCCCACTAATCCCTGATCGCAAGATCGGCTTTCCTCGACCTAGCAGGGATGTAGAATCAGATCCTTAGGACTTAGGAGTTAGGACCACATATAATCTCACAATAATTAGTGTTGGCATCTTGGTGGCCCCACGTGAATTTTATTGTTTCGTCTATTATTCCACCGCACAAATCATCGTCAATTATATAAAAATTATTATATATATTAAAAACGATAATTTAGATTTTATTTATAATTCAAAATTAATATAATAACTTTTATATACGTGACAATCATTTATGTAGTAAAATAATTGATTAAACACCTTTTAAAATAAAAGATCTCATCCAGTTGGGGAAACTAAAACTTATTAATGGTTTAATTAAGTTGCATCATATTTTTTTGCTCAAGAGGGGGATTGACTTTTAATATTAATATTTAGTCTTCATTGGGGTTCTTTTCATTTGTACCTATGGAAGTTTTGTTGGCTCCTTTTGAATCTTTAATGAGTTTTTAGTTCTTTGTTTATCAAATAAATTGTTTACGTAGTGGACATTTTGTGCGCAAGATTCACATAACTCGTAACTTTAGTGACATGGGCGAGTATGTGATTTATCCAATACTATTGTGATTTTCTTACTCTACTAGATCATTAGATTTATATAGGTTAAAAATATTCATTATATTATATATATATATATAGGGAGAGGTTTATATGGCACCACTTCATAAGGTAAGTCTATAGGGACCAATCTTAGCCATATATCTAATTTTTCAAGGGCTGCGATTTAAGAGGCAAAATTACAAATTATAAGCTAGTTAATTAAACACAGGGGTAAATTAGTCATTATTTCAAAGCAATATTCATGGGATTCACGTATTCATGGGATTCACGCAATCCTTCCAAATCTCAAAACAAAATCACGTAACAATTCTCCTCCTTCTTCTTCCTCCTTCTTCTTCAATGTACTACTGTGAGAAATTCTTCATCTTTCTTCTTCAACGCATTACTGGGGTGAAAAAAGTTGCGGACAATTCGTCATAGTTGCTAAAACTCGACTACTGATTCGAATGTTGCTTATGAAGATGTAATTTGTTGCTTGTATAGATGTGTCATGGTGCTTTTAGATATATTAACTCGCATAAGCAAGTCATGAGCAAGAAATTCATACTACATAAGCAATAAGTCTATATTACATAAGAACGAATATATACTACGTATGCACCACGAATACATTAACTACATAAACAAGTCATAAACAACAACCCCATATTACATAAGCAACAAGCCTATACTACACAAAGAACGAATATACACTATGTATGCACCACAATCGCATTAACTACATAAGCAACAAACTCATACTACATAAGCAAATGTTTCATACTACATAAGCAACGAATATACACTACGTATGCACCACAAATACATTAACTACATAAGCAAGTCATAAGCAACAAACTCATATTACATAAGCAATAAGTCTATACTACATAAGCAACGAATATACACTATACATGCATCACGATACATTAAGCGCATAAGCAAGTCATAAGCAACAATCCTATACTACATAAGCAACAGAGAAATTTTTTTGAAATCAAACGCTGGAGAGAGAATGTGCGTGAAAAGTGGGTGAAATCACGTGAAAGAGGGAATGAAATCTTAGTAATCGATTCTAAAGTGCCAAATTACCACCCTACCCTTTTTAATTCCAAACAAAAAATAAACATAAAAAAGCCTGGGACCACACAAAATTGTTGATCTATGGTTAGGATGTGTCCCCATGGACTCACCCAGTAGGAGACTATTTGATCCATATCCTATATATATATATATATATATATATATATATATATATAGGATATGGATCAAATAGTCCTCCTACTGGGTGAGTCCATGGGGACACATCCTAACCATAGATCAACAATTTTGTGTGGTCCAGATTTTTTGGTCTTTTATATTTATTTTTGTTTGACCTTTAACAAGTGGTATGATGGTAATTTAACAATTGTAATCGTTTTAAGATTTTATTCCCTCTCCTCACGTCTACCTACCCACTCTTCACGATACATTCCCTCTCTTTTCAACGACGTTTGATTTCATATTTCAAAACACCTTTCCATTCCCTTCGACTGGACCTTTCCATTCCCTTCGACCAAGACCCACTCTTCACGTCTCTCGCGAAGGTTTCAAGTTCTTCCGGCGCCCGCGGTTCGTTTGAAGGTAAGCGTAATGTCGTTCGGTTTTGTGTTTGAAGCTTTGATTCGTAGGTAGTTCCAGTTGTATAGGGTTTACAAAGTTCTATTCGCGGTTTCTCTTTTGATTTTCGCAACTTCAATCTAGGTTTTTTGTTGCTCTGGGATGATTTTCTGGGTTGATGTTGCATGTTTTTAATATAAGTTTGCACATTGATGTTTTTTTTTGTGTTGAGAAATATGTTTGTGGTCTTTTTTCATTTGCTTTTGGTAGATGTTAGGGTTCCTTGTTAAGTTAATTCTGGAATATATCGCAATTCTATTATTTATGTTTGATTTTTGTTGGAATGTTTATGATGCTTATGTAATTTTATACCTCTCGCTTATGTAATTGTGTAAACCTCGCTTATGAAGTTATTAATATGTGCTTGTGAAGTTTTAGATTTTTGTGACAGGGCATCATTTGGTTGTTTTTATATGCGGTGCGTTCGTTAACACCATATTTCTACTATTTTTTATATGGTTATGCATTTTCACAAGATATTTGCTTGGTTAGTTTTTGCATGTTGCTTGTGTAAATTGATAGGTTTGCTTATGATCCTTTAAAAGCATGCTTATAAAAATACAACTTGAATATATGTATTGTATACAAGAATATTTTGTGATGCTTTAGTATATTTTTATTGTAGGTGTGATTTTTCGAATTTTCAAGACAATGGCTAAAGGCAAAAGAAAAGTGTTGAGTAGCGAACTTGTTATTTTGAGGTTCAACAAGATGAACTGTTGAGGTTCAACAAGATGAACCTATTGAGGGTCCGCAAGATGAACATCTTTGCGTAAGAGGCTAAAAAGACAGAGGATGAGACTAAAGAGGATGAGACTAAAGGCAAGAGTAAGAAGTCCGAACATCCAAGATGTGGGACAAGATCAAACCGAAGTGTTTAGTCGGCCATGGTAAATTTGGAACCCGCTCGACGGCCGCCATTGTTGAGATGGGATTTGGGGGATTGCTGAGATGAGAATCAAAGATTTCCCACCTGAACTAACTTATTGGTTGGCGGAACACTTTGATGCACCTAGTTGCGAGTTGAGATGGGCGGATGGGAAATCGATCCACATTGATGTGAGTGATGTACAGCGCGTTCTTGGTTTCCCTAATGGCCCTATCAAAATCCAGAAAAAACAGAGATCGATGATGAGCCTTTACTCAAACAAAGGGCAAGCAAGTTTTTTTGCGAAGGAGAATAATAACATTACACCTGGTGAAGTATGCCAGCAGATGAGAGCTTGCAAAGACGGTGGGGTATGGTTTAAGAGACATTTTGCTGTCTTGGTTGATTGTCTGGTGATCGGGAACAATCCTTGTGGATACGCAAATCCACTTATAATTAAAAGCCTGGAGGATGTCAGTAGCATCGGTAAATTGAATTGGTGTGAGTATACACTGGATACTCTGATTGCCAGCAAGGATAAATGGGAAATCAGTGAGAAAAAAAAATATTTCAACGGCCCATTGCTCTTTCTTTCTGTAAGTTAAGTTTCAGTTAATAGTTATTTTTATAGTTGTATGTGTGGTTTTAATTGTTTTCCTCCTTTCATTGCAGGTTCTTTATATGGACAGAGTTATTTTTTACAGCCGTGATGTTCCTAGGAGGCTGCCGAGTGTTTGTTTTTGGACTACAGAGATATTGAGGGATGAACAAATGGGGAGTTAGATAGAGGTTGTTTGGGAAAGGGTTTTGTTGACCAACCCTTGCAATTTGGAGGGTCAGGTTGAGGGTCCATCCGGGATCTACCGTGTATTACGGAGACACCTTCATTCATGCCAAGCTACCATCCAGTAGTTTGAGTAATGAGGTAATCAATGATTGCTTATTTAGTTATTTCATTTTGCTTTTATAGTTTATATTTATCGCTAATGAAGTACAAGTTTGTTTCATGTTGATGTTAAAAATGTTTTGTCATGCATGTGTAGTTGATTTATGCTTGTGTAACCCAAGTTTGTTGCATGTAACTTTTAATGCTTGATTATTCAAGGTTGGCATGTTGCTTGTGTAATGCAAATTGTTGCTTGTGTAGTACAATCTTGGTGCATATGTAGTTGTGAATTATTGCTTATGTACACAAGTTGGTTCGATTGTTTAATTTAACTCAATAGTTGCTTTTGAGATGCATGTGTAGTTCATATTTGTTGCTTATATAGTACTATTTTTGTTGCATATGACCCTTTTAAAGTCTTTGCTTATGTTAAGTTATCATGTTGCTTGTGTAGTACAATCTTATGCATGTGTAGTTCGAGAATAATTGTTTATGTCTCATTGGTGCAATTTTTAAGTTTTGTGTGCATATGATTTTAGGAATATCTTTGTGAGGATGTTGGAGAAGTTGTCGTGTCTTGCAATGAGATGTTGTTGACATGATAACATTTTTGGAGAATGCGCCAAAAGAATTTTTCGGGGTTGCAGTTTAACAAAATTCAAGAAGCGACAAGGAAGTCGATTGGTTTCACGAGCAGCGGGATAGCGTGGAGGCGATCGATAACGCTCGATGAGTGAGACTCAAGAGAATGAACTTTTTGGAATAGCTCGAGACTATCACGGCGATTGAAAATATCGAGCGTGCACTTTGGGTAGGAGAGACCAAAGATAAAAAAATGATTGAGGATATGCCCGTTTTAGTCTCGGGGTTAGTCGGGATGAACGGAATGATGAATGGGGCAATGTCGTTAATATATCTCGTGAAATTATCCGCGACATGCCGAAAAACTATTGTTGAACATGAAAGAGGTCGAGGAGATTAAACAGTGAAAATTTATTTTTCTTATATTTGAAATTAGTTTTGTGGTGAATGTATGGAATCTTGAATGTGTAATGTATTTATCCTATTTTTTGTTGTAATGTAGGGGATGTTGCAGCGGGAGCGGTGGTGTTAGAGGCAATAATGGGGATGAAGAGGTGGAGGAGGGCGTGGATGTCAATGAGATGGTTAGTAAGATTGATTATACAACGAAGAGAATTCCCAAAAAATCTTGCCTCTAATTTCTCCATTTCTTGTGAGGCGATTGATTTGAAATCAAAGTTGAACAAAAATGAGTTGTTAGTTTCAAGTGGTTGTTGGAAAATGAGGTTTGCAGATGAGTATGTGTTTTATACTTGTTCTATTCTTTATAATTTTTAGAAGAATATTGTGTATTGTCGTGTCATTGCATTTTTTTAACTCAATAGGTATGAAGTAATTTTTAAGAATGGGGACGTCGAGTTGGTGAGAGATTATGTTGCATCGTTTAAGAATGGAAAAGTGATGTTATGTTGGTTCTCGGGTGTTATGTGCCAAAACTTGTTAAATTAGGGGTGACATGCCATTTACTCTTTTTTATTTGATGTCTCGACTTCTATACACGAAATAGGTATCATAATTCACGTATATATTTAAACACTAGATAAATTAAATACGGTGTAAAATATGAGATTAAGTATCAATAACTGTGGTTGTAAGCTCTTACGGTTATATTGGGCGAATTTACGGAAATTATATAGTCCTTTTCTTTTCTTTGTAAATTTCCTTGTGATATTAGTTTTCCCTGAAAAAACAAATATTGCAAACAAATAATTACATCACAAGCTTTTCAATCTAAAGAGAAAGCAATCATGGATCCAACACAAAAGATGATGCGGAGAAGGAAGCAAAAAGAGAAACCTGAATGAGCTATGTAATTGGCCGGATGTTTATTAATTAATACTCCTCCTATTCAAAATAAGTGTCTTTTTAGGAAAAAACACACATATTAAGAATTGAGTTAAAATATCAAATATACCCTTAATTAATAATAAATGCTACTTTGGAATGTTAGTTGGGAAACAATATATTTAAGGGTAATTTGGGAAATCTTTTTCTCACCAACCTTGAAATGAGAAAAGGACATTCTTTTTGGAAAAAATTTCATGTGCCAAAAGGACACTTATTATTGTGAATAGGAGGAAGTACATGATGTTATCTATTTTTTATTAAGTAAATGAAAATATATAAAAATAATGGAAAATGTTTTGATCACAAATGGATCGTAGCAAAGGAAAAACAATGCAAAATTTCATGAAAAAAAACAAAAATAACTTAAAGACGCAATTGAAATGAAGGGCATTTGGGTCTCAAGGATTTCAAGTGACATTGTCATTTGTTTTTTTTTTTTTTGCACGTGCTCGAGTATCGTCTTAATGGTCTGATGTAGCCTATAGAATGTCGACCAGGATTCTCGAGCTACAATTTCCATAACCTTCATAGTGATGACAATAGTTGATGAGTCGTCTAGCTTGGTCTTTAAAGCTTCCGATTTGTCTTGTTCAATTCTTCATCCGCCATATCGGATCAATGTTTTCGTGTTGATGCGGCTATGTGCATTGAGACCCTTTGGCGGATCGTTAGAGCTAAGGATATAATCATTAAGCGGACAACTTTTAGATACATCCGTAGAGATCTGTTTGACTCTTTTTTTATCTAAATTTGGTGCAATTATCGTGTCTTTATGAACAATAACCGAACTCTGTTTTGGTGATTGAAAAGAAGCACGATCTATTAGGATTGACATTCGAACCTTTGAGACCCATATCTACATGGACTTGTCGAGCTCATCCTCTCCATGCAAATCCTCCAATGTATCACCTAACACGTTAAAAGAATTCCGTGTTTGAATACCCGAAGTGGATGGTCCACCCTCCTAGGGTCGAGTATTCCTCTCCGTAGAATGGGCTTTACGAGGGCTTAACTTGAAACCAAGTTTTTGAAACTACTTCCTTACCCTTGTTAATCGGAATCCTATCACGATTCCCTGTACTAATGACCAATCATCCACAAACTGGGCTCTTATTAGCTTAAACAATATTAGCTTTTTTGTCGCATCTTGATGGCGATAATTCGTAATACAATGCCCAACAATCCGACAATTAAAACAAAAATCCGACAAATTCTCATAACTGATCGAAACAACAGAGCAATGTCCCACCCTTTAAATTATAATAAATTCCTAAAGAGATTTATTCAAATAAAGTTCAACTACCACTTGAACAAAATATCCCACCTCCCCGAACAACGAGCGACCATCAATTTATATCGGAGTACCCATCGCACTTGCAATCTTCGTAATCAAAGAGGGATATCAATACTCGATACTTAGTTCATAAATCTGAAACCAAACTTGTGTCATAGAAGTATTAATTTTATACAAATTGAAATTCGGGATCCAATTAGTTATGTGAATTGTGCCTGGATCCAAATTCCATGAAGTTTTAACGAAAGCACGATTACGACCAGCTTTAACGAAAAGCACGATTACTCCATTTGTACGTTGATGATAAATCTCTTCATCCATCGTTATAAAATAAAAATCCCATTTCTTAATTGGAATTGTATCTCCCCGAAGTGCACCATTTTTGCAAAAGATTTATCCACAGTCGTTTCTTGAAAATCTTGATCCCTTCTTGGATGGTTCTTGAGAATCTTGGAAGCGTGAGAAATAGGATGATCCAAAACTTGAGAAAAACATGTGGAATGTAATGGATTTTGATTTTCTTGATCAATTCTTGCACTAGGTTTAAAATATTTGTGTAGGAAGAGAGGTACTAAAAGAAACCAGTTGATGTTCTTCTTGTTCAAGCTTGCACCATTCTTGTGAGTAGCAAAATTAAAAAAACCCTTGGTAAATCACTAGGAGCATGGGAAAAGAAAAACCGAGCTCCATGAAGAAGATTAAGATGCATCGATCATGGAAGTTTGGGAAGAGAAAGAAGAAAGCATCTTTTCTCAAAACCCTAAAAAATTCCGTAAATAAAGTATATAATGTTTTATCTATTTAAAAAATGAACACCTTTAGTCCTAACACAAAAATAATTATGTTTTTCCCTTCTTCATTAATCCTAGGAGGTCTCATATCTTTTCAGCATAGCATATAATTTCATAAGTTTGCGTAAACCATATAAAAGTAAGCTTATATTTCATTCTAAAATGAATGACAAAAAGATCAACAACTCCAAAAAGAATTTTGCAAATGAATATGCTAACTGTAACTAATCACTACATAAACCAACATGTGGATCAAAGTTTCCGTTTTTTATTTTATAGAATCCTTTAATTTCATTCATAAGAACCTTATAACTAATAACAAAAAATATTGTAAGACATATAAAAACATAAACATATATATATATATATATATATATATATATATATATAGGAGGGGGTTATATGAGACCACCTCATGGGTAAGTCCATAGGACCAATCCTAGCCACATATCTAGTATTTTTAATGGTTGTGATTTTAGATTGAAAACCCGCAAATTAACACGTTGAGGGGCAAATTTGTAATCCCACAAAATTCCCAAAGCAAATCGGATTCTCGTTACCATTATAATCATGATCTTCTCCAATCCAGCAAAATCAGCGTGACCTCTTCCTTCTCTTCTTCTCTTCCTTCTTCTTCATCGAGCGCTTCTTCGTGGAATAAGTTGAACCAGCATCGCTAGCTTGAGTAGAACACAATTTTTGCTGCGTAATTTTGTGGAGAATCAATCGCGTAGAATGATGCATGCGTAAGAGATGAACAACATATTTGAAGAAGGATTTCTCACATCGCTAGAGAAGGTATGTATGATATTGATCATATTATGTAGATATAAATCAATATCGCAATATGATGCTAGCTAATTTGCAACGCAGTTCATAATTCTAGAAAAACTCTCAACAAAACTCTGTAGTTGTATATTTGCATATGAATGAACCTTTGTATGCTTACGTAGTATCATTATACTGCTTATGAAGAGCATTACTTGTTAGAGTGTTAAAAACTGCAAGAAATAATCATGGAAACGTGCTCTCAAAAATCATGCATGTGAATAATTGATGTGTTGCTTATGAAGGAAATCGTTTCTGCTTATGTAGTATTGATATGTTGCATGATATTATGATTGCTTATGAAGATATTATGATTGCTTATGAAGATACTATGATTGCTTATGAAGACACTGAGTATTGCATGTTAACAAGCAAGAAACTGCTAAAATAGCTTATTGTCACCTATATGCCAGGGAGCAAAGACATGAATATACCTCGAGAACGACTTGAAATATCGGGTGACTCTACGGAAATCTTGGATACCCGAATGTGATCAACAAATCAAACCTAAACAATCAATGGTCTTTGATAATTTGGGAGGGGGTGCAATTCTACAGAAAATATGGCCAAAGTGTTGGTTTTGATGTTCGAATAAGTACAACAAAACGCTTCAGGAGTGAAATAATACGCGTGCAATACATTGTATGCAACAAAGAGGGGTTCAAGCATGTTGCAAAATCACGCAGAGAGAGGATAACAAAGAAATCTAGCGACACCGGTGAAAGTTCAACCTGCACATAGAACCTCGGGACGAGTCGGATGCAATGCTCGTTGTATATTCGAATTTGTTGAAAACAGAGATACAAGGTAAAACACTTTGAGGAGCGGCACACACACGGTCTCATACCGATAAGTTCCGAGAAATTTTTGAAGGTTAACGAAACCTCAATTTTGGACACCAAAGAATTCATCATAAAGCGTGCGAAAGCAAATATTGGGAATGCGAATTCTCATCGATTGTATACACAAATGGTTGGGGGTACTCTAACACAGGTGCCTTGCAAATTGATTTTAAGAATTTGTAAGAGAGTTGAAAGCATATATTAGCGGCGCCGATGCACAACTAGTCATAGATAGGTTTCTCAAGAAGATGGAAGTCAGTCCGGTATGGCGTTCAACTATGACGTCGGCGAAAATGAACAATTGACCGACTATTTGGGTCGATCCAATACGCAGGATAAACTACGCCGCATTCGGAGATGTCATTTCATTCGATGCAACATACAACACTAATAGGTAGCTAGGCCTAACCAATGCATTCATTCTATTCGTCTTGCTTGTATAGTGTTGACATGCAAAGATATGAAGAACATAATTTATGCATACATCATAATATCACTTGCTTGTGTAGTGTTAACATAATGCCCTGTAAAGAACATGTTTTTCGCTTGTATAGGTACAAAATGGTGTTTGCTCCATTTATCGGCATTGATAATCATAAAAGATGTGTAACTTTTGCATCGGGCTACTAATGAAAGAAGATGAAGAATCCTACGTATGGTTATTCCAAAAGTTTATGGAAGCAATGGGACGTGAGCCAATATACATTGTAACGGACCAAGACCTGCGATGAAGAATGCGATAAGAAGGGTTTTCAAAAACACGATACATCGCTTGTGTATGTGGCACATTATGGAGAAGGTGATTGTGAAGCTTAGGCACGCATTATTCAACAATGAATGTTTCATGAAAAGATCAAAGACCTAGTCCGGAATAATTGCATCGAACTGAGAATATTTTGAAGAAAAATGGAACGAGCTAATGATGAATACAATTTGACTTCCCATGCATGGTTGAGGAATATTTTTGAGATTAGACGATCGTGGATTCCAAAGATATTTTAAAAATGTTGAGTTGGGTGGACTACTCCGAACCACATCAAGATCTCGAGAGTGCTAACGATTGGTTCGGCAGTTTCACGAACCCCCAAGTCAACTTGGTTGAATTTTTTATGCACTATGAAAGTGCAATGGAGGCTCAAAGACATGCAATGATAAATTGACCAATGAGACAGACACAAGTGTTCGAAATGCAAGACACCATTGGCAATTGAAAAGCACGCAGCGTCGGTGTATACCAGGACGATGTTTTCCGTTATGAGTTCGAAATAGTGGCATCGTGTTATAACGTCTAATGTTAAATGTCGAAGATGCTACGAGATAACCGTATTTACCATATCAAAGACATTGGCATCGGGATGTTTCTTGTTGTTTTCGATAAAAACAGGACTTCATGCTATGCAATTTTGCAATATGTTCGACAGATTGGTGATATGCCGTCACATCTTGATGTTGTTCAAGAACTCGACAAAATTCCAGGAAAATACATACTCAATCGATGGATAAAAATGCATCGGCTTCTCGGACTTTAAACATCGAATCACTTTGTCACTACACAAATGGGCGTGAAGTCGATACAACGTTGCAAAAATATGGTCCGATTTCCATTGTTGTGCAAGGATTGCAAAAGGCAACAAAGAACATTTGGAATCTCGGGAAAAATCATTCAAGACCACAAGCGCTTGTTACTCATGCAACAAGGGATTAATCCAGGTATGTTGAACAAGCAAACGTTGCTAGAGGACTTTGGTGGGACTACATCACAAGTTCAAGTTTTGCCACCAAAACAGCAAAGAACAAGGGTAGTGGCAGCCATGTTAAAAGCCGAATACAAAGCCAAAAAGAGAAAGCAATCAAGGCAAGCAAAAAGCTAAAGAGACATTGCGGGAAGTGTGGAGAAATTGGGAGCCACAATAGCCGAACCTGCACCAAGAAAGCGTAGCACAATACTCTATAATCATTTTCATTACTTTATTTCTTTAGATATCATACATGGATATTTTGTTACTGACATAATGTTTTTACGCATCTTTGTGGTGATAAACTTCATATGCCATGAACTTCAATTACATAAGCAATGAATGACCGTTTCGTATGCAAAGACACATACATTTTGCTTAAAATCCAAGAAAGCTAATACATAAGCGCCCCCATATATTACATATGCAGCAAATGTGTACTACATAAGCAATGAATGAGCGTTTTCAGATGCAAAAAGACAAATACATTTTGCTTAAAATCCAAGAAAGCTAATACATAAGCGTCCCCCATATATTACATATGCAACAAATATGTACTATATAAGCAAGAATTGCACATATCTTGATGATATAGGAAAAATTGTTTGCAAATTAACAATTATCTCTTTGTAAGCACGAACATACTTCTTCACATGCAGACAAATTATGATTCACAAGCAACATATCTATTTAATAAATACTGTATTGCACATCTACACATGCATCAAACTAGATGGTATTTACACAAAAACATTGTATCTACAATTGTTTAATCTAAACCCGCAATGCTAATGTAGACTTTACACAAAAACATCGTACATACAGGAAAAACGAAAAAATGTACGATCCTACGTACATGTTTATTAAAACATTTGCAACATGAAAGCATAAAGAAATACATAAAGTTATCTTGTTCGAAATAGAGTTGCAATATCACATTCAAATTCCTACAACTACTTCATCCACTGTGTTTTTTGCCTTGAGCAAATTCTTCGCCTTGAGTTCGTTCATGTCACGGAGCAATAGCGGCGCGATCTTCGCCGCGCAAAGCATGGATAATTGTGCAGGATTTTTCTTCATCAAACCACTATCCCGATTCTCATGCCTCCGCCCATGTATGTTTCCATGTGGCGCATGGCAAAAAAAACGCATAATCCACCTTATTATCATTGTCTCTCGGTCCATGGCCAGCCTCAACACTTTAGAGTTCAGTATATAACGTGCGACCAACGCAGAACCTTTGGACAAAAAGATGCAAGAAATATCCGGCGCCGCAAAGGTCACATCACATGGGCATCAAAATAACTTCATATGCACAATGTTTCACCTACATAAGCAGTAAATAAACACTACGGATGCAATAGATCTATATTATACAAGCAAGCATTGCAATATACATATGAAGTTTAGTACAACAAGGTAAATGTTATACTACACATGCACAACAATTATCATACATAAGCAATGTCATTGTATTGCATGAACATATATAAAAATAATATTCAAAAAGGCAGGAGAAAGGTGCTCATACCAATTTTTCGGGAGGCGTTCGATTTGTTAAGTTTCGTACCCTCCATCAAGAATTGTCCAAAATGTGGCATTACTTATTCTTGACATCGAAGCACACAACGAAGAAATGCTCACTTTTACAAATTGGAAAGAAGAATCGATAACAATACACATAAAAATAAATTAAAAAATACAAAACACCAAAATGTAAATAATAATACGAAAAAAAAATCTAAATACCAAATCAAATGTATCCAGTCTTTTCGAGCTTGTGTCGCCAAATTCCGCATCAAACCGGTTGTGAATAACTTCACCGCATCATTCGTATCCAATCCAAATTTCTCGGCATCACAATAAAAATTGCCGCAATGTTTTGTAGGCGGTTACATTCAACTAAGCATGAAAAGAAAAGTGGCTAATAATAAATACAAATGCAACGTCATTGTTGAGTATGTTGTTGCGAAAAATCTTCGTGGCGAACTCTTGCTCTTTAGGGCCTCCTTGTGATTAAGGATCCTGGACCATATGTCTATAATGGCCGAGCACACATACTCCCCTCCTTCAACGATGCAACATAATCTCTCACCAACTCGACGTCCCCATTCTTAAAAATTACTTCATACCTATTGAGTTAAAAAACGAATGACACGACAATACACAATATTCTTCTAAAAATTATAAAGAATAGAACAAGTATAAAACACATACTCATCTCGACCTCATTTTCCAACAACCACTTGAAACTAACAACTCATTTTTGTTCAACTTTGATTTCAAATCAATCGCCTCACAAGAAATGGAGAAATTAGAGGGCAAGATTTTTTTGGGAATTCTCTTCGTTGTATAATCAATCTTACTAACCATCTCATTGACATCCACGCCTCCTCCACCTCTTCATCCCCGTTATTGCCTCTAACACCACCGCCTCCCGCTTGCAACATCTCCCTACATTACAACAAAAAATAGGATAAATACATTACACATTCAAGATTCTATACATTCACCACAAAACTAATTTCAAATATAAGAAAAATAAATTTTCACTTGTTTAATCTCCGGACCTCTTTCATGTTCAACAATAGTTTCGGCATGTCGCGGATAATTTCACGAGATATATTAACGACATTGCCCCATTCATCATTCCGTTCATCCCGACTAACCCCGAGACTAAAACTCGGGCATATCCTCAATCATTTTTTTATTTTTGGTCTCTCCTACCCAAAGGCACGCTCGATATTTTCAATCGCCGTGATAGTCTCGTGAGCTATTCCAAAAAGTTCATTCTCTTGAGTCTCACTCATCCGAGCGTTATCGATCGCCGCTCCACGCTATCCCGCTCGCTTCGTGAAACCAATCGCCTTCCTTGTCGCTTCTTGAATTTTGTTAAAGCGGCAACCCCGTAAAATTCTTTTGGCGCATTCTCCAAAAATGTTATCATGTCAACAACATCATTTGCAAGACACGACAACTTCTCCAACATCCTCACAAAGATATTCCTAAAATCATATGCACACAAAACTTAAAAATTGCAAAACCAACAGACATAAACAATTATTCAACTACACATGCAATAAGATTGTACTACACAAGCAACATGATAACTTAACATAAGCAAAGACTTTAAAAGGGTCATATGCAACAAAATAGTACTATATAAGCAACAAATATGAACTACACATGCATCTCAAAAGCAACTGTTGAGTTAAATTAAACAATCGAACCAACTTGTGTACATAAGCAATAATTCACAACTACATATGCACCAAGATTGTACTACACAAGCAACAATTTGCATTACACAAGCAACATGCCAACCTTGAATAATCAAGCATTAAAAGTTACATGCAACAAACTTGGGTTACACAAGCAATAAATCAACTACACATGCATGACAAAACATTTTTAACATCAACATGAAACAAACTTGTACTTCATTAGCAGTAAATATAAACTATAAAAGCAAAACAGAATAACTAAATAAGCAATCATTGATTACCTCATTACTCAAACTACCGGATGGTAGCTTGGCCTTGAATGAAGGTGTCTCCGTAATACACGGTAGATCCCGGGATGGACCTCAACCCGACCTCCCGGTTGCAAGGGTTGGTCAACAAAACCCTTTTCCCAAACAACCTCTATCTAACTCCCCATTTGTTCTATCCTCAATATCTCTCGTAGTCCAAAAACAAACACTCTGCACCTCCAGGAACATCACTATTTTGTAAAAATAACTCTGTCCATATAAAGAACCCGCAATGAAAGGAGGAAACAATTAAAACCACACATACAACTATAAAATAACTATTAATCGAAACTTAACTTACGAGAAAAGAAAGAAAAGAGCAATGGGTCGTTGTTCGCCTATTTTTATAGCTTCACCGCAAGTGTACGGATCAGTTTATAGAATAGGGTTTGCAAGGTCGAATCCACAGGGATTAATAAATTAATGTACTAAGTATTGGATTATAATAGTCCTATTTTTATCTAAACTATCGAAATTTGAAGGTTTGGTTTTATTACTACTAAAGCGTAAATTAATCCTAAAATAACAAAGTAAAGAGTGATTAAAAGATCAAGTATGAATGGATGGATTCTGGGTTATGGTTTCAATTAATATCCCACTTTTATGCTCAAAGGTTAAGCAAACCAAGGTTAAACATATTCTTCTCTATAGACCAATCACCAAAGTAATTTACCCTCTCTCTCGAGATGTATGTAAAAGCGTTGATTGGGATATCTATGTTAAGCATCTCTACTCAACATGAGATATCCAACTCCCAAAAGTTCAAAAGATTATAAGGTCTCACAAATATTCACAGACTTCTCAATCATGCAATCTATTTGTGTCAAGTACTCAAGATCTAGTATTGAAACTCATCGGTTAGAATTATGAATCAATACATCAAACAAGTTTAGATCAAAGGCATTTTTGATAAAACAAGAATTAAAGCAAAGTACTTGAATAGAGAAAGAAAATATTAACTTCAATTATCCTTAATCATCACATAAAAGTGTTTATTAATCTACTCCCAAACCAGGGAATCACAAGTGTTTTAGCCGACATTGAAGATAAACAATTCATAGACAAATTATTCATAATCAAAATCTAACTAATTGAAATAACGATACGATGGAATGAGTGACTCGGGGATGACGACAATCTCTCGATCTATCTTCAATCCTCGAATGTGTGGTTGCGGTCTTGATCAATCTCTCGAAGTATCCGGTGGGAAACTACTCTTTTCTCTCGGTTTCTAGGGTAAAAATCAGCCCCTTCGTTCGTGGCCGCCCGGGTCTATTTGTACTTCATTCGGGTCGAAACCCGGTTGGAATTGATAAACTCTGTTTTTCCGCAAAGACGGCACGGCCGTGCCCTTTGGCACGCCCAGCCCGTCTTGGGTGCCGCAGAGAACTTGCTCAAACCGCTGAAGGGAGCACGGGTGCGTGCTCATACGCACGACCAGCCCGTGCTCCACCCAAACGTCCGAATTTGCTTATGGGGTCTTCATAATAGTTGTAGCTCTCTCTTAGCTTTCCGTACCCACTTGAATCAGCTCAATATCAATTTTGTAGAGAGAGTTATGGCCAAATTACTAAACCCCGCCAAATCTTTGGAAATTCCGGACGCGTTTGGACGTTCGAGAGATAAATCCCCTCGTTGTTTGATCATCCATGCTTCTTTTGACACACGAATCATTACTATGACTATAGACTCAATATAATTGGCTTCCAATTGGGTGTAATCGCTCGATTCTTGATGCTTCTAGGTCGCAATGCCCGTATTTGTTACAAAATCACTCCAAATATCGTTAAATTCCTACAAAACGAGCAAAGCGTAATATCTTTTCCACAAAGAGCGAATATATACCATTTCATTTGAGTTATTGCATGTTTATAAACAATTATAGCCATAAATATGCCCTAAAATACATGCAAAATACATGTCAATCAAACCCCAAACTTAAACTCGTTGCCGGGTCGGCCAACACTTTATAATCAAGACAACACAAATGGGGTAAAGAGCAACTCAAGAACACCGCATCACAATTCATGTCATCTATCCATAGACATCAAGCACAAACCAACCAAGTTTCAAATAGCTAACACGGAGCACAAGTCTATTAAAATCATGGTAAAACACTTCAAATCACGCCTCTCGGGGACAAAGTGTATACTCTACCCACTAGAATAATAAGGGACGTGTATTCGCTCAAATCATATCAATGTTGAAGAATTACCATATGCTTGCAAATCGTCTCACATCTCCGCCACTTGTTTGTATGCAATTCACAAATCGAAAGGACTTTGTTTATGGTTGTAATGAAGGCTCTTTGGTTAAGGTAGGAAATATGGATTAAGTGACTCTAACTTAAGCGTATAGATTGGTAAGCACATCGTTTTTCTCAAACAGATTATTCTAATACCAACCAATTATGTACTCCCAATCACCTTATATCTTATCACCTCTCTATTTCTCCCTTCTTTTTTTTCATACAAATCATTCTCCTTCGCGCTTTACATCACATCGTCCACCCCATTTTTCGATCTGCCGACTCACTTTTTCAAATCGTTTTTTATTTCAAATTTCTTTCTTGATTTTCGACCTTTTTTTTTTGTGAGTATCCTCCCTTTTTCTCCTTTTCTTCTTTTTATTCCCAATCACCCAACATATAAACTATTTTCTAACTTCCGATACCCCCTTCATTCAATCCTTTATTCTATCCTTTACTCAATGATATACGCTCAAGTTTAGGATAATGATATATCAAATTAAGTTCTAAGGCTTGAAATGTGGTTATCAAAAATCGTGCAATAGGCTCAAATTGACTAACTAGGAAAATCCAATATCATAAGGTAGGCAAAAAGGCTTGAAAGGCTTAACAAAAATGGCCTAAAATCATTTTCATGAATGCATACAACATGTGACCTTGACGAGATACCGTGAGCAAGTTCTAGAATTCAAATCAACATGAATGACACACTCAATCGAAAAACAAGATCGCATATGATGAAAGCAAAAGTGCTCAAAAGCTCACAGGCTTGTAAGTGCATAATTCAAAGCATTTTAACCATGATCCCAATAAGCACATGCTCCATATTAATTATTCTCAACCCGATCAACTCACACTCAACATCCAATTCAAAACAACACGAACTAATCCGCAAATGCTCCCAAGATCAAGATCTCAATCAAAACACAACAAACACACAATAGCGGTCAACTCACTCCCTAACTACTAGGAAAGCAATAAACGTGCTAAAGCGATAAACATGCTAAAACCATAAAAAAAAAAAATCAAACATCTAATGCATCGCACCCTATATGATATGCTCTACATGCAACTAAATGAATGCAAACGCCACACCCATCAATAAAATTACTACCTCTCCCCCAAACTTGAATGAAATTATAGCGCATAAAAGAGAAGGTAGAATTTCAAAGAAAAGTGTGGATAGAACCTGGATTATCGTGGGAGTGGCGGCAGAAAGTGGCCCTGGGAGATATGCCACATTCGATCTCGATGCATCGTCCCGCAATATCTCCAACTCCCCCCGCTCTTGGGGTTTTGTGAAGAAAAGTGACCCCTGCGCGTCTTAATATCGATTCATCCGACCCACGCACGGCCGTGCTCTAGCGCCCGTCTTGGCCGGGGTCGAACATCGCTTTTTTTTTTTTCGATTTTTTTATTTTTTTTTCGATTTTTTTTTCGTTTTTTTTTTATTTTTTTCGTTTTTTTTTTTAAAAAAACAAGGAAAAATCCTAACCTATGGAAGCAAATAAATCCTATCTTAGAAAAGGAAAAACAAACCAAAAAACATGGGAAGAAATAAAAAAAGAAACCGTTGGGTTGCTGCCTCCCAACAAGCGCTTCATTTAACGCCTGAGCTTGACGCCGTAACGCTCATGAATTTGTGCCTCCTTTGAATGCATATATTAACCGCTTTGGGTCATGGTCAAGTGCCAAATTTGCATTGTTTGCACCTAATATTGCATACTTGGGATTTCCAAGCAAGGATTGGAGTTCGTGTTGGAACTTTTTGATTTGAGTTACGCGCGTGTTGTCCGTGTGTGTACGCATAGTCCGAGCTCGTCTCATTCTGGAATAGTTTTGTTATGGCATCTCGCACGCTACGCCTCGAGCGTACACGCACACGGTTCGCCTGCTTTTATCCTGTTTTTGCTCCTTTCTCGCACTCACACACGGGTTGAAAGTGCATAAACACACAAATCCGTGTTTGGTTCCGAATTTTCTTGCTTTTCCAGGATCTCCCGCTCCTCGTGTTCGGTACCACTCCTTAGATGAATGGCACTACATTGTTCCTTCGTGTTGACTTGTGTTGTTTCTAAACCGCACTCTTGATGTTGTCCACCAACGATCGTGGCTAATTGGCTAACTGGGTTCCAAGATTTTCCAATTGTGTGCCCAGTGTTAGCCAATAGCCAATGTACTATTTTGTCCACTTAGCCTCATGTTTGTTGAACCGGTTCCTTGTTTCATTCATAAATGCGGTGAGGACGCCCTCCATAGATGGCCTCGCCTCCGGATAATAAGACGTAGGGGTAGGATTATTCCAAAGAATTGTAGAGATTCCGATTATTGAAATAATTGGCTTCCTCCATCGAGAGCGGTGTTCGTGCACTACCCGAACTAACTCAAAGAAACAAATCAAATACCACGGAGTAGAATTAAACAATAAATAAAAAGAAAAAGAAAAAAATGTCTAGATTAAGAATAGTTCTATTTATCGCAATATTAGTACTAAAAATTTAATTAATCCAAGAACGGCGCCAAAAACTTGTTCGCCTATTTTTATAGCTTCACCGCAAGTGTACGGATCAGTTTATAGAATAGGGTTTGCAAGGTCGAATCCACAGGATTAATAAATTAATGTACTAAGTATTGATTATAATAGTCCTATTTTTATCTAAACTATCGAAATTTGAAGGTTTGGTTTTATTACTACTAAAGCAGAAATTAATCCTAAAATAACAAAGTAAAGAGTGATTAAAAGATCAAGTATGAATGGATGGATTCCTGGGTTATGGTTTCAATTAATATCCCACTTTTATGCTCAGGTTAAACAAACCAAGGTTAAACATATTCTTCTCTATGACCAATCACCAAAGTAATTTACCCTCTCTCGAGATGTATGTAAAAGCGTTGATTGGAATATCTATGTTAGCATCTCTACTCAACATGAGATATCCAACTCCCAAAAGTTCAAAAGATTATAAGGTCTCACAAATATTCACAGACTTCTCAATCATGCAATCTATTTGTGTCAAGTACTCAAGATCTAGTATTGAAACTCATCGGTTAGAATTATGAATCAATACATCAAACAAGTTTAGATCAAAGGCCTTTTTGATAAAACAAGAATTAAAGCAAAGTACTTGAATAGAGAAAGAAAATATTAACTTCAATTATCCTTAATCATCACATAAAAGTGTTTATTAATCTACTCCCAAACCCGGGAATCACAAGTGTTTTAGCCAGACATTGAAGATAAACAATTCATAGACAAATTATTCATAATCAAAATCTAACTAATTGAAATAACGATACGATGGAATGAGTGACTCGGGGATGACGACGATCTCTCGATCTATCTTCAATCCTCGAAGGTGTGGTTGCGGTCTTGATCAATCTCTCGAAGTATCCGGTGGGAAACTACTCTTTCTCTCGGTTTCTAGGGTAAAAATCAGCGTCCCTTCGTTCGTGGCCGCCCCGGGTCTATTTGTACTTCATTCGGTCGAAACCCGGTTGGAATTGATAAACTCTATTTTTTCCCACAGCACGCACACGGCCGTGCCCTTTGGCACGCCTTGCCCGTCGGGTGCCGCAGAACTTGCTCAAACCGCTGAAGGAGCACGGGCGTGCTCATACGCACGACCAGCCCGTGCTCCACCCAAACGTCCGAATTTGCTTATGGGGTCTTCATAATAGTTGTAGCTCTCTCTCTTAGCTTTCCGTAGCCACTTGAATCAGCTCAATATCAATTTTGTAGAGAGAGTTATGGCCAAATTACTAAACCCCGCCAGTCTTTGGAAATTCCAGACGCGTTTGGACGTTCTCGAGATAAATCCCCTCATTGTTTGATCATCCATGCTTCTTTTGACACACGAATCATTACTATGACTATAGACTCAATATAATTGGCTTCCAATTGGGTGTAATCGCCGATTCTTGATGCTTCTAGGTCGCAATGCCCGTATTTGTCACAAAATCACTCCAAATATCGTTAAATTCCTACAAAACGAGCAAAGCGTAATATCTTTTCCACAAAGAGCGAATATATACCATTTCATATGAGTTATTGCATGTTTATAAACAATTATAGCCATAAATATGCCCTAAAATACATGCAAAATACATGTCAATCAGCCGTTGAAATATTTTTTTTTCTCACCGATTTCCCATTTATCCTTGCGGCAATCGAGTATCCAGTGTATACTCACACCAATTCAATTTACCGATGCACGACATCCTCCAGGCTTTTAATTATAAGTGGATTTGCGTATCACAAGGATTGTTCCCGATCACCGGACAATCAACCAAGACAAAAAATGTCTCTTAAACCATACCCCACCGTCTTTGCAAGCTCTCATCTGTTTGGCATACTTCACCAGGTGTAATGTTATTATTCTCCTTCGCAAAAAAACTTGCACTTTGTTTGAGTAGTGGCACTCATCATCTCGATCTCTGTTTTTCTAGATTTTGATAGGGCCATTAGGGGAAACCAAGAACGCGCTGTACATCACTCACATCAATGTGGATCGATTTCCCATCCGCCCATCTCAACTCGCAACTAGGTGCATCAAAGTGTTCCGCCAACCAATAAGTTAGTTCAGGTGGGAAATCTTTGATTCTCATCTCAGAAGCAATCCCCCAAATCCCATCTCAACAATGGCGGCCGCCCCGAGCGGGTTCCAAATTTACCATGGCTTCGACTAAACACTTCGGTTTTGATCTTGTCCCACATCTTGGATGTTCGGACTTCTTACTCTTGCCTTTAGTCTCATCCTCTTTAGTCTCATCCTCAGACTTTTTAGCCTCTTTCCGCCAAAGATGTTCATCTTGCGGACCCTCAATAAGGTTCATCTTGTTGAACCTCAACAGTTCATCTTGTTGAACCTCCCGAACAAGTTCGCTACTCAACACTTTTCTTTTGCCTTTAGCCATTGTCTTGAAAATTCAGAAAATCACACCTACAATAAAAATATACTAAAGCATCACAAAATATTCTTGTATACAATACATATATTCAAGTTGTATTTTTATAAGCATGCTTTTAAAGGATCATAAGCAAACCTATCAATTTACACAAGCAACATGCAAAAACTAACCAAGCAAATCGGCAAAATGCATAACCATATAAAAAATAGTAGAAATATGGTGTTAACGAACGCACTGCATATAAAAACAACCAAATGATGCCCTGTCACAAAAATCTAAAACTTCACAAGCACATATTAATAACTTCATAAGCAGGTTTACACAATTACATAAGCAGAGGTATAAAATTACATAAGCATCATAAACATTCCAACAAAAATCAAACATAAATAATAGAATTGCGATATATTCCAGAATTAACTTAACAAGGAACCCTAACATCTACCAAAAGCAAATGAAAAAAGACCACAAACATATTTCTCAACACAACAAAAAAACATCAATGTGCAAACTTATATTAAAAACATGCAACATCAACCCAGAAAATCATCCCAGCAACAAAAACCTAGATTGAAGTTGCGAAAATCAAAAGAGAAACCGCGAATAGAACTTTGTAAACCCTATACAATCGGAACTACCTACGAATCAAAGCTTCAAACACAAAAACCGAACGACATTACGCTTTACCTTCAAACGAACCGTTAAGTCGCTTGAGAAGAACTTCAAACCTTCGCGAGAGACGTGAAGAGTGGGTACCGGGTCGAAGGGAATGGAAAGGTCGGGTCGGTCGAAGGGAATGGAAAGGTGTTTTGAAATATGAAACGAAACGTCGTTGAAAAGAGAGGAATGTATCGTGAAGAGTGGGTAGACTAGACGTGAGGAGAGGGAATAAAATCTTAAAACCGATTCAATTGTTAAATTACCATCATACCCTTGTTAAAGGTCGAAACAAAAATAAATATAAAAAGACCTTAAAAACTGGACCACTCAAATTTCTTGATCTATGGTTAGGATGTGTCCCCATGGACTCACCCCAAGTAGGAGGACCTATTTGATCCATATCATATATATATATATATATATGTTTATGTTTTTATATGTCTTACAATATTTTTGTTATTAGTTATAAGGTTCTTATGAATGAAATTAAAGGATTCTATAAAATAAAAACGGAAACTTTGATCAACATGTTGGTTTATGTAGTGATTAGTTACAGTTAGCATATTCATTTGCAAAATTCTTTTTGGAGTTGTTGATCTTTTTGTCATTCATTTTAGAATGAAATATAAGCTTACTTTTATATGGTTTACGCAAACTTATGAAATTATATGCTATGCTGAAAAGATATGAGACCTCCTAGGATTAATGAAGAAGGGAAAAACATAATTATTTTTGTGTTAGGACTAAAGGTGTTCATTTTTTTAAATAGATAAAACATTATATACTTTATTTACGGAATTTTTAGGGTTTTGAGAAAAGATGCTTTCTTCTTTCTCTTCCCAAACTCATGATCGATGCATCTTAATCTTCTTCATGGAGCTCGGTTTTTTCTTTTCCCATGCTCCTAGTGATTTACCAAGGGTTTTTTTAATTTTGCTACTCACAAGAATGGTGCAAGCTTCAACAAGAAGAACATCAACTGGTTTCTTTTAGTACTCTCTTCCTACACAAATATTTTAAACCGGTGCAAGAATTGATCAAGAAAATCAAAATCCATTACATTCCACATGTTTTTCTCAAGTTTTGGATCATCCTATTTCTCACGCTTCCAAGATTCTCAAGAACCATCCAAGAACGGATCAAGATTTTCAAGAAACGATGTTGTGGATAAATCTTTTGCAAAAATGGTGCACTTCGGGAGATACAATTCCAATTAAGAAATGGGATTTTTATTTTATAACGATGGATGAAGAGATTTATCATCAACGCACAAATGGAGTAATCGTGCTTTCGTTAAAGCTGGTCGTAATCGTGCTTTCGTTAAAACTTCATGGAATTTGGATCCGGCACAATTCACATAACTAATGGATCCCGAATTTCAATTCGTATAAAATTAATACTTCTATGACACAAGTTTGATTTGATTTATGAACTAAGTATCGAGTATTGATATCCCTCTTTGATTACGAAGATTGCAAGTGCGATGGGTACTCCGATATAAATTGATGGTCGCTCATTGTTCGGGAGGTGGGATATTTTGTTCAAGTGGTAGTTGAACTTTATTTGAATAAATCTCTTTAGGAATTTATTATAATTTAAAGGGTGGGACATTGCTCGTTGTTTCGATCGAGTTATGAGAATTTGTCGGATTTTTGTTTTAATTGTCGGATTGTTGGGCATTGTATTACTTAATTATCGCCATCAAGATGCGACAAAAAAAGCTAATATTGTTTAAGCTAATAAGAGCCGTTTGTGGATGATTGGTCATTAGTACAGGGGAATCGTGATAGGATTCCGATTAACAAGCGGTAAGGAAGTAGTTTCAAAAACTTGGTTTCAAGTTAAGCCGTAAAGCCCATTCTACGGAGAGGAATATCGACCCAAGGAGGGTGGACCATCCACTTCGGGTATTCAAACACGGAATTCTTTTAACGTGTTAGGTGATACATTGGAGGATTTGCATGGAGAGGATGAGCTCTGACAAGTCCATGTAGATATGGGTCTCAAAGGTTCGAATGTCAATCCTGATAGGACTGTGCTTCTTTTTCAACCACCAAAACAGAGTTCGGTTATTGTTCATAAAGACACGATAATTGCACCAAATTTAGATAAAAAAAGAGTCAAACAGATCTCTACGGATGTATCTAAAAGTTGTCCGCTTAATGATTATATCATTAGCTCTAACGATCCGCCAAAGGGTCTCAATGCAATAGCTGCATCAACACGAAAACATTGGTCTGATATGGCGGATGAAGAATTGAACAAGACAAATCGGAAGCTTTAAAGACCAAGCTAGACGACTCATCAACTATTGTCATCACTATGAAGGTTATGGAAATTGTAGCTCGAGAATCCTGGGTCGACATTCTATAGGCTACATCAGACCATTAAGACGATACTCGAGCACGTGCAAAAAAAAAAAAAACAAATGACAATGTCACTTGGAAATCCTTGAGACCCAAATGCCCTTCATTTCAATTGCGTCTTTAAGTTATTTTGTTGTTTTTTCGTGAAATTTTGCATTGTTTTTCCTTTGCTACCTGATCCATTTGTGATCAAAACATTTTCCATTCTTTTTATATATTTTCATTTACTTAATAAAAAATAGATAACATCATGTACTCCCTCCTATTCACAATAAGTGTCCTTTTGGCATATGAAATTTTTTCCAAAAAGAATATCCTTCTCTCATTTCAAGGTTGGTGAGAAAAAAGATTTCCCAAATTACCCTTAAATATATTGTTTCCCAACTAACATTCCAAAGTAGCATTTATTATTAATTAAGGGTATATTTGATATTTTAACACAATTCTTAATATGTGTGTTTTTTCCTAAAAAGACACTTATTTTGAATAGAAGGGAGTATTAATTAATAAACGTCCGCCAATTACATAGCTCATTCAGCTTTCTCTTTTGCTTCCTTCTCCGCATCATCTTTTGTGTTGGATCCATGATTGCTTTCTCTTTAGATTGAAAAGCTTGTGATGTAATTATTTGTTTGCAATATTTGTTTTTTCAGGGGAAAACTAATATCACAAGGGAAATTTACAAAGAAAAGAAAAGGACTATATAATTTCCGTAGTCGCCCCAACTGTAAGAGCTTACAACCACAGATTATTGATACTTAATCTCATATTTTACATCGTATTTAATTTATCTAGTGTTTAAATATATACGTGAATTATGATACCTATTTCGTGTATAGAGAGTCGAGACATCAAATAAAAAAGAGTAAATGGCATGTCACCCCTAATTTAACAAGTTTTGGCACATAACACGAGAACCAACATAACATCACTTTTCCCCTTAGATTTAAATTAATGAGAGCACTTTGCCCCATAAGCCCATTCGGGCCAAGACATTAAGTATAAAAAAATGAGCGGGCCTTTCTAATGGGTATTATTTGCAATTTATTAAAAAAAGTTATAAAAACTCCAAACTTATTCAAAAATCTAAAAATTAAAAAATATATATAATATGATAGTTTGTTTAAAACCTAAAAATAGGAGAAAAATCGAAGTTATTGTTGAGAAAACTATTATAAGAAATTTGACATTTATTTAAAATATTTCAAATTCCAAAATTGAAAAAAAAAACTCAAAACTCTTACTAAATTTTCTAAAAATATTTAGATTTTAATATCCCGATAATAATATCCCAGATTTCTAAAAAAGATTTAAAGTTATTCCAAAATCGGTTTTGAGTTTTGAGAAAAATTTGGAAAGAGTTTTGAGTTTTTTTTTGGAAATTAAAATATTTTAAATAAATGCCAAATTTATTATAAATGTTTTATAGTATTCTTAACAATTTCCATATTTTATTTTTATAATTTTAGGATTTTAAAATAATTTCGATTTTTGTTTACCATTTTTAGTTTTTAAACAAATTACCACATTTTATATTTTTTAATTTTTAGATTTTTAAATAAGTTTGGATTTTTTTATAACTTTTTTAATAAATTGCAAAGAATACCCATTAGAAAGGCCCGCTCATTTTTTTATATTTAATGTCTTGGCCCGAATGGGCTTATGGGGGGCGAAGTGCTCTCATTAGTTTAAATCTAGGGGGTAAAGTGATGTTATGTTGGTTTTGGGGGATTATGTGCCAAAATTTGTTAAATTAGGGTGACATGCCATTTACCCAATAAAAAATAGTAAAAATAAAAGAGACGGACCAAAAATAAGTAGCCCTTAAGTCATGAGGACCTATGACTTGAACCAAGTATGTTCAGAGCCATTTAATATTTTATAAAGCAACATGAATTTTTCAAATTCTATTACAGCCACATAAAAGTACTCCTGATAAGATAAGCTACATATGTTTGTCAGTCCCAAAGACAACAATGCAATAAGTTCCACTTTTCTTGTATTCTTTCAAACTGTCCAAAGAACATAATTAAACAAGTGCAACAAGACATTAACTTAATTTAATTTATATACGGAGAAACACAGACACTTCCATGTGAGGATGATATCTGTGAATCGGATACGTATAAGATACGAAACTTTATTCGATAATTTAGGATACTATATAAATACATATTTATAGTATTGTTGATATTTTCGAAAAAAAAAATTGTGTGCCTATATAGGTAAGTTATCACATTTTAGATTTTAGTATTTATAAAATTTTAGTTTTTGTCTTAGTTTTTTTATGTTTGAAATATTGTTTATCTAATTGTACTTAGTACGTCGATATTGTAAAAATATAAAATTATATAATTTATCTATATACCGTATTCGTATCCTTAATTTCAAAAATAATATATTCATGTACCCATGTCGATCGCACCGTGTCCCGCACCATATAAGTGATTCATAGATTTATAGTATATCTTATTCTTCAATTGGTTTTAGATTTTCAGCGGCGCTTATATTATGCACAAATTGCTATACGGATGTTTATTATGGAACAATGATAAAATAAGTGTTCTTTATCTAACATCTAAAGAAGAAAATTTTAGAAAAATAAACAGATTTTCAAACATATTTAGAATGGATTAAAAATCTATGCCATCTTGACTGCTGTGCTTTTTTAGTTGACAATCCTCTATTGCCAAAAGGAATTTCGTGAGCAATATGTATAGACATCTGTCCACATAAATGTAATTCCTATAAAGTTTCACATTCTAAAAATTTGAAACAATCACAATTATCATTATAGTTATCAATATATAACAAAATCTGCGTGTGACTCCTATTTAATTGAGTCACAATTATTTATTGGCCAAAATACTTTAATATTTATCTAATAAATATTTCTTGGCCAAAATACTTTAATATTTATCTAATAAATATTACATTTGATAAACTAATATTCACATAGGTATAAGATTCTAACACTTTTTCATAAACACCTTTTACCATCAATAATTGATATACTAATTCCTTCTAAACTGCAGTAACGAAAATTAACCCGAGTTCAAAATTTCCTACAAGAGGTTGTCCAAAATTCCAAAGGTGTAATAATTCCAAAAGTACCTGAACTTTAGCCTAATTACTATAAAATCCAATTATCTTTCAAACCTACAAATACCCTTTGACATTGTTCTATCTTACAAATGACCTCTCAAAGGAAATATTTGTTAGGCTAAAAAGGGCAATTTGTAATTTTGAAAAATAATTGATTTTTTTTTTGTAATTATGTTAGATCTCAGTGGTGTTTTTATGAATATTCCTATGTATAATTATAGTTTCATTTTTTCATCAAAACCCTTGAATATTTGAACTTAGGTCTGCTCGATGGTAACAAACTCTTTGACCAAATGGGCTAAATCCGGATCCCAAATCTTGAAGCACCCATGATTATATAAGCACCAAAGAATTCTCTAGGTTAAGTGTTTGACTAATCACTAATGATCACAAGCATCAACTTCCTTGCAACAATGGTCAGAATAAAGAAAAAAGCCGATCTAAAAAGCTTAGACAATCAAGTTTAATTCACATACTTAAACTCATTTGGTCCTCCCATTTCACCAACACACAGCAAACCAAATCATACATTGAAAAAAGAAATAAAAAGAAAACTAAAGAAAAAGATAAAGCAGCCATCTCGTGATAATCAAAAATAATTTCTAAGTCCCATCTTTTGACCCACTTGTTGCCCCCACACCCCTTCAATAATCCGCCTTAGTATGCTCATTAAGGCAACACGGCTCCATTAATCACTGCTTAAAAGCCTCTACTATTTAGTATTTATTACTATTATAGGTATGATAAATCGTTAATGGTTCGGGCATGACCCGAAGCCACCACAGACCCGTTCCATTTGGGGCGAATTTTAACTTTTAACAGCATAAATGGATATGGATATGAGTATTTATTTTCAGGCTCATATGGTCATACCCGACTCACTTAAATTTCTATTGTCTAAAATTTTATTATACATATTTTAAATGATATTTTTATAGTATTTTTAATATTTTTAAAATTGACGAGGCGAGTCTGGAGCGGGCTTAGGTCCAGGACCTTACAAATTTTAGTGGGCCTCGAGGTCTAAAATGTACCCGACCCGACTGTTGACATCATTTTTGCTATTAGCGTGAAAGAATTATTTGGTGACGACTATTTACGCGGTGAATCAAGGATATTAGGAATTTAATTATCATTTCTCGCAATTTACATTGGAGCAGCTTCTTGGGGATAAGGCTTTTAAGGAACTAAAGAATGTAATGAATGAAATCTCAAAGTAACACATAAAAGCAATTAACTACACTTTCAATACTTGGGATTTTAGGTTGTAACAATAATAATAATAATAATAATAATAATAATAATAATAATAATAATAATAATAATAATAATAATAATAATAATAATAATGAACTAGAGACTCTTTCCGTGACATGACACTGATTACAATTCGCAAACTCATGCAAATGAAGTGAATGCCATTGGCAAAATCTAATAACCTTTTGAAATATCTAAACAACATTAAAATAAGAACAAACCTCTTCCTCACATTCAAAGCTTGTCTCCCTCTACAACAAATCCTGCGTGACCATATTTATCCCTCTCTATATAAATACACACACGCGCAAACCTCCATTTTCAATCCACTGCTCGTTCTTTGTCCAATGGAGAAAATGGGCGTTTTTCTCGGAATCTTAATTGCGTTTTTCTCCATTTTCGCTTCCTCTGTTCTGTCAAGAACACTCCCATTCAGCTCAAAAACAACAGTTCTAGTTGTTTCTTCCACGATTTCAAAAACCCAAGATTTGTTCTCACTGAATTTCCAAAACGTACTACCCTCAAAGCACGAGGTACACCACTCTTCCGAATCGGGCCTGAGTTTCCAGCTCCATTCTCGATTGTCGGTCCGTGGGAGTTCTGAGAAGGACTACAAAACCCTCACATTGGCCCGGCTCGCTCGTGACTCGGCCCGAGTCAAAGCGATTCAGACCCGGCTAGATCTGGCGAGTCTAGGCATAAAAAAGCAGATCTAACCCCTTTGGAAGCTGAACTCGAGGAGGAAAAGCTAGAAGGTCCCGTGATTTCCGGCACGAGTCAAGGGAGCGGCGAGTATTTCTGCCGAATCGGAATCGGCCACCCGGCGACTCAGGCGTACATGGTGCTCGATACCGGGAGTGACGTCAACTGGCTACAATGCGCACCCTGCGCAGATTGTTACCAACAAGCCGACCCGATTTTCGACCCGGGTCTATCCTCTTCCTTCACGCCCCTCACGTGCGAGACCCAGCAGTGCAGGTCGCTCGACGTGTCTGAGTGCCGCAACGACACGTGTCTCTACGAAGTCTCCTACGGCGACGGTTCCTACACCGTCGGGGATTTCGCGACGGAGACTATCACTTTCGGCGATTCCGCTGCGGTGGAAAACGTAGCCATCGGCTGCGGGCATAACAACGAGGGACTGTTCGTCGGAGCCGCCGGATTAATCGGCTTAGGCGGCGGCGCGTTGTCTTTCCCCTCTCAAATTAACGCTTCGTCCTTCTCTTACTGCCTCGTGGACCGCGACTCCGACTCGGCATCGACGCTCGAATTCAACTCGGCTCTTGCGCCTGACGCCGTGACTGCTCCGTTAGTCCGTAATTCGAAGCTCGACACGTTCTATTACGTGGATTTAACGGGGATCAGCGTCGCCGGAGATCTGCTATCCATTCCGCCGGCGACTTTTCAGCTGAACGACAACGGTAACGGCGGAGTGATAGTGGATTCGGGAACGGCCGTTACGCGGCTGCAAACGGAGGCGTACAACTCAATGCGGGACGCGTTCAAGAAGGGGACGAGGGATTTGCCGTCAACTAACGGCGTGGCGCTGTTCGACACGTGCTACGATTTGAGCTCGAGGAAGAGCGTTGAGGTGCCGACGGTGTCGTTTCACTTCTCGAACGGTAAAGAGTTGGGTTTACCGGCTAAGAATTACATGATACCGGTTGATTCATCGGGGACTTTCTGTTTTGCTTTCGCGCCGACGTCGTCTTCGCTTGGGATTATTGGGAATGTTCAGCAGCAGGGGACACGTGTCAGTTTTGACATCTCTAAGTCTGTTATTGGGTTCTCGCCCAATAAATGCTGAAATTAGGTTTTCAGTCCTGTTATTTTAATTTATTATATATGGGGATTAACTGTTTACTTATTTTAAAGTTTTTCTTCTCTTCTTCTTTATCTGTTTGTTTATGAATTGAGCTAGTTTTGTGAGTGAGTGGGTGAATGTGGGCCTAACCTTAATAACTGTAAGCCCATGGGTTGGGCCCACAGGTGGGTGTGTGTAATTATTGCAATTCAGTAGTTTTTTTACCTGTTTTTGTATAGTAGTAGAAATTAATTGTATGTTGCAACTTCTGTGTGAGGGTATTAATGGAAACGTCGGTGGAATGGCTTTAGTTTTGTAGTATAGATTTCTTAGTTCATATCATTCCTACAGTGTTTTAAAATATCGGGTGAGTATCAAGTGTACAAAAATGATATTATTGTATATTTTTTACTGCTTTTGTTTATATCTAGTAATTTCAATACACAAATATCATATAAACAATGACATATGTTTTATATGTGACATTTTACTGGCAAATAAGAATATTAAATAAAATACTAGTGAAAATATGAGATCTCTTTCTTTTTGACTACAAGGAAATTACATTTTTATTAATTAATACAAAATAACCAAGATACAAAATCTTGAAATTAGATGGGAAAACCCCAAATAAGCTCCGACTTTTAAATAAGGGTAAACGGGAGGCAAACAAAAATAAACTAAACAGATACAACAAATCATAAAATATCGATTAAAATAGTGGGTGATGATTCATGATTGGATTAGTGATTGTTTGCACTTTCAATAATGATTTGGACGATATAAAACAGACTCCTTTCTCGATCTATAGAACATCCCTGAAACCGATGAAAAATTGATCTTCTCGCATTTTTATCTACAAGTCATCAAACAATCTTTCGTAATTAATTTCTTCCCTGAAATTCACTCGATTGAAATTAAAGACAATGCAAAATTAAGGTGACTTTGTTTTTGCAACTTTAAATCATATCCTCACTCAAAGACATCAAAATTCACTTTTTCTTATTTTTTGTTTGGTAAAAAAAAGTTAAAGATAAAAAAAGAGGAAAAATAAATTCAAATTTGCAATTGTGAAGACCTCTGGAGGCGAAGATAGAGCTTCAACCACGTTGTCATCTTACATTTTTGTCATTTGTGTCAACCTCTATCAATATATAACCAAACAGTGTATATACATATATAAAAACAACTCTGGGGGCTTTGTTGGAGGGGGCTCCTATGCAGCGACACTACATGCACCTTCCAAGAGCCGCCCTGTCCGAATGAGACCCTTGAAGAATAGATCTACTAAATATCTAAATAGATTTAAAAGAAAAAACAACGAAAATCTCTTTCATTAGTTTGTACGTCGTAGTTTATAAGTTATGAGGCAGAATATGTAGTCGAAGTGTTTTTGGACTGACTCGACCGACATAAATTTGTTTTTTTCCTTGGAAGTCCATGTTCAGAATGTGGCCATAGTTCACATTGGATTGTAAAGAATGAATCCAAAAGAAAGTAGTGTTGAACAAAGACCAAGTTTGAAGCAGAATGGGCTTTTATTGCCGTGAGCCCATGTTTTTGCAGCACTCAACAACAAAGATTGGACGGCCCAAGTATGATGGACCTTACAATTGTGATTGCGCCCAATTAAGACACACACTTTCCAAATCCAACCACATTGCAAGGTTTTGCTTTAAAACCTTATTGTTACCTACTATATATGTAAATTATTTTATCTTTGTTGATTAAGGTTCAAATTCAATTTTGTTTACTAGAGATAAATTCCTTTATACTTTTTTATATTTATACTAATTCTAACATCGCTTTCAACCCAAAAAAAAAAAGGTTCGAGTCTTGACCAATTGGCAAGCATATGTTTTTGCAACTTAATATGAACTCACATTTTTTATTTTTAATTATGATCACTAATTAGGAGATGTCCACCTTTAAGAGTTATTAATGAAATTTAAGTAGGCTGAATTTTTCACGAATACGTAATACCTCATAAAAAATACCAAAGACAAAAACAAACTTCATGATATGGCATTTTTTTTATTTTGAAATATCTGATGTAGTATTATAGCCAGATTTCTATGTCAATCTTGTTATGAACCCCTTTCTTTTAGCAAAAAAGAAATTTGTTCTGAAGGTAGAAACCGTGACTACTATAGTAGTTGAAAATGTCAAAAAATGACAAGTAACCACTTTGTGACATTTCTATGCTTTACCTAACCAAAAATGTGATTTCTAGAATTAGTTGTCTTTTGGATTTTTAGGATAGGTTGGTTTAGTGTTTACAGATTTGGAGTATAGCCATGGATGAGTTACTAGTTAGGTGGGCACATAATTAGAAAGTATTATGGTTGATAGTGTTACTTAAATATGATTGTGACATATATGACGTCAAAAAAGATTGAGAATCCATCACTAATAGTAAGCACTAAGCCATAAGGACCTACATTTTTATAACAAAATTAAATGTGTCATAAAGGGAAGAGTGGCATCGCAAAATTAAATGTTGAATGCGCTTCATTGAGCATATATTACTCTCTCAACGAATTTCATTTTTTTTAAATATTACTTTATTATTTATTCAAACATTGTCAATTATACATTGAAAATATTGTTTTACAATCGATGATGTTAGAACAAAAAATCAAACACCATGCACTTAAAATAAAAAATTCTACTTATATCAGCTGAATATAGGCTCTAGCTAGATCTTATCCACAAAATGCAACAAAATTTATTTTCTAACCAAAAATTCCCTTAACAATTATTAGTTAGCTGTTTAATTACAAACATATTAAAAAAGAAAGAAAAAAAAAAGCAAACATAAACTAATACACAAACAGAAAAGCTAGCTACGTAAGGGGATTTATCCGATACAGTATAATGTCTTAAAATAAATTCAAACTCAGTCGAAGTTGGACAAAGACCAAAATATTTTCAGGGAGTATTTCTTTAAATAAGTATTTTTTAATTAAATGAGGGAGGGGAATTAAAAACCCCACCAAGATATTATAAAAAAGGAAAAGGAAAAACAAATACTTTTAGGGAGTATATAAACATGCCTCAGCTTCTCTCATATATGGACAGATTCTGTTGTTCAAGGATTTCAATTACATGATGGTTGATTGGTTGTTCTTGTAATAATGTTAGTAGATGAGTAACACTTTTTAACAAATTGTTAAAAGTGTTCAAATAGAGTTGTAAAAGATTTGTACTTGACATTTTTATATGATATAAAATCCACACCTTGGGTATTTTTGAGGGTTGGGGGGGAACTTGGACTAAGAGAAAAATAAAGAATTTAGTAATTATTTTTTTGCTAATGTCATTTTTGCATAAAATTGTAACAATGGGGAAAGTTTTATAAACGTGATAGCAGGAATTTTTTTTTATAATGTCAGTTAATATAGATAATTCTATTTTTATTATTGTGCGTATACCCTTTGGTACAATAGTACATATGTCTGTCTATTGATTATCGAAGTGTACCTTTTCTTGGCACCTGTTACAAAGAGCTATAGTCTTACTCAAAGAAAGATTTACTTTACAAATTGTGGCAAAGTTAAATTTAATCAAATCATTACTTTTGAAATTTATAATCAAACATTATTTTATGAAAGTTAATTCAGTTTAAAATTAATTAATTTATAAAACAAATTGATGAGGCAGTACTTCCCATATATTTCATACAATTATAATGTACTTGATTAAAACCTATAAATATCTCGCTCAATCCTAATTGATCCATATACAAAAGAATACTAGATAATAACATATTTTTAAAACCTACAAACACCTCACTCAATCTCATTACAAAGATTCCCAATTCATACTGAAAAGGGCTCATTTCCGAGATCTTCCCAGAATTCGGACTTGACCTTCAACTAGCCTGTAAAATACTATTAGAGAGAATTCTGATGTTAGCACTCCGACGATCAAATCAGTTCAAGGGTAAAAAGAGTTTTATAAAAATATGAAAAAACTGAATGCAAGGGACCTCCTAAGACGATGATAGTTTACTCCCAGCTTTTATAATGTTTGATAGTTACTTTTCCGCAAGTCTACCATACTCTGTAGTTACTAATTCTTTGCAGGTTTACCCCACTTTTATGCTATATGTTACGTCGATGTGTCCTTCACATTTAATGCATGCTAGCCTTCACATCTTTTATGTTTTTTATGTCACATCAAGGTGTCATTCACATTAGGTGTCCTTCACAATTTAATGCATGTCAAGTCTTCTCACCTTTATGTTTTATGTCACATCAAGGTATCCTCCACATTTAATGCATGTCAGGTCAGCACACATCGTTCGAACCATAGAGGTAGTATATCTACCCATGGAGGTAGGCATACCCACAGAGGTAGGTCTAACCATCGAGGTATGTTGGACCATGAAGGTAGGTCAACCCACAGAGGTAGGTCTAACCATCGAGGTATATTGGACCATGGAGGTAGGTCTACCCATAGAAGTAGGTCTAACCTCGAGGTATGTTGGACCATGGAGGTAGGTCTAACCATCGAGGTATGTTGGACCATGGAAGTAGGTCTATCCATGGAGGTCTAACCATAGAGGTTGGTCAACCCCGTACAAAATAACCCCTTTTTGCCCAGTGGCAGGTCTCCCAAACGAGGCTGAATCACATACTTATAATATTCGGGTCATGATTTCTACAGTGGTAATAGGCCAAATTGAGCACTTATGTTTTGAAAGACATGTTTTTTAAAAAATATGTCTTTTAGTCATTTTGTCTAAAAATTGACGGTCATACCCTTCGTTATTCTCCAGTGAAGTACTTGACCATTTTTCCAAAAATTGATGTGGTAAATAATTCGGTACGGATTTATGTGTCTCGGTACCGAGTTATATAGTAGTCCCTATAAGTGAAGAAAAGGGCGAAATTAGACATTTGAATTCAAAAATAGCTAAAAACATATTTTTGAAAAATATTACTAAAAAATATTTTTACTATGGAGAAAAGGTAAAAACTCGGACGAACTCTTTCTATTATTCTATATCACTTTGAGTCTTACTTTCGCAAGTCAATCCACTGCTCTTCACTTGTTGTGATGTAGCCAGTAATCTTCTCATAATAGTTGACATCTAATTTGATTAGAGTTGGCAATGACCTGAGCTAGTCCAGTGGGAACATATATCAGGCCAATTAAGTGATAAAATCCGTTCCAACCCAAATTTTGTCGGGACAACCATTTTGTGTAGCTTAATTCAACCCAACTCATTAGCAATATCTACACGTGATTTCCATCAGGCTTCATGTTGGACTAAATATTTTTTTTGGGCTTCTTAAAATGAAGTTCCGTCCAACCCTACATATGAGCTCGGTCAATTTTGTCAGCTCTATATTTGACAGACTCTATATAATAAATATTTGATTCCAGTAGATATTTTTTTACGATTGAATTTAATTCGATGAAATCTTGGACCAGTATATTTATTTTCTTACAAATATATATATATATATATATATATATATATATACACACACACCCTCCAAGTTCCAACACAGCCTAAAAACCAGCAGGGCGTCCAAGGCCAAAAGGGAATCCTATAAATTAGGGCTGGAGTGTGCAGAGAGCGCGGTGGCGCGGCCGTATGAAAATACAGTCACATATGAGGGCTGCGGTGGCAGACAGGTGGTGATGGTGCCTGAAACCACTGGGCCCCGTACAATTCATACTGCTATCTAACATCTGCAGACATTTTTGCAGGTAGTTACTTCCAAGCAAAACCTCTATAATTAATTCCCAATTTAATTCTTCCCCTAACAAAATTTAATTTTTATCCCTACTTTTTTCCAATCTCATCACCATCCCATCATCTTTAATTTTATGCCTATAAATTATGTCACCCTTCCCCATGACATAGACGCCTATTTAGTATTTAGATCACCTTTCTACTACGTACTCACTACTCTACAGTCTACACCACAACTTGCTGGATAATTAAATGTAGCATCATGTATTGTGTATGTGTATTAATTAGTGCATATATTGATCATGCCTTTTGATGTACATATACAATTCGTTTGGAATATTTAATATTAATGCATGCATGTACCTAATGTTTTTATTTTAATTCATGTCATAATTTGGTTGAATTAATTGGGACTGCTTGCTAATTGGCTGTATGTTACATTTTTTATTTTTATTTTTTTAGAGATGATAGTGTGGAAAAGTTTTCCTCAAAAATAAATATGAATTTTGAGAATCTAATTGAATTGGTATTAAATGTAATGATAAAGTTTGATGTGATACCAATAGCTTGTAGCTTAAGTGGTATCACTCACCCTTTATAAGAGTATTAACCAGTGTTCGAACCCGTATGTTTGAGCTTTCTTTAAAATTTATCTCCTCTCCTCCAACAAGACTCCAACTTATTTAAAAAAATAAAGTTTGATGTGATGATTTCTTTTAGGGGTGTCAATTTGGGTTATCGGATCGAGTTTGTGTTTAGTTTCGAGTTATACGTAAAATAAATAAAAAATTAAGTAAAAGATAAAATACAACTACGTTTTAGACAAATTTATAATTTTGTGTTGATTCGTGTTTGTCGTGTTTCTCACAATAATTTTAGGTCGGATTCGTGTTGGGTCGAGATTGTCACTCCTGTTTCTTTAGTAAAATAATGATTGAATATAATTAATTATTGAGAAAATGAGAATGGAATAATATAACAAATGTGAGTCGAAAGTGTAATGATAATTTTTTGTCGTTTTTATATAATTATGATGATTGGAAAAAATAATGAGTAATGTATTTTTTCAAAATTTCCCAAGCAATATCATATTATCATATATTGAGGAAAAATTATTCTCAAACAAATCAAAAAAAAAAAAAAGGAGAAAAATCGTAAGCAAGCGGGGCCTCCCATTTGGTTCATTTTTTTATCTCGTTTTCATGCTTGGGTTAGTTATATTTTATGTTGCCTTTATAGACTTGAAAATAAAAATGTGTTTAATTTATTGTATATTCTGCATGAAAAGACGTGAAATCTAGTAGATTTCAGAAATGATTTGATAGGTTCATGGAATGACTTGAAATATTAAATAGTTTGATAACATGAAAATAAATTATTTGTGATTAGAAATAAAATAAATTCATTTATTTGGACATATCATATATATCTTTTTGTTGTATGTGAAACTTCAGGTTTGAGTTGGTTAGAATGGATTATTAAAAGTAGAATTAATTAACCGATGGGATAATAATGAAAATCAGTTTCCGTTTTGGTGAACGTAATAAAATTATTTTGCTCCATGATTGAGATTTTCTGCCAATTATATGTTGCTGTAAATTTTAAAATAAAACAAAATAAAAGTATCCTTTTTAAGTCTCTCACCATTTACGGTGTCAAGTACTTGAGCAACAACTACTATATATATGACAATGTACTGATGTACAGTCATTTTGGCACTGTGTGTTTGAAATATAAGTATTAAAAATTAGGAATTTTTTTTGTGATTGGATATGAAGCGATTTCATTTTTTTATTTCATTTTGGATAATTTTTTCGACAAAACACGCGATTGTTTATGAAAGTTTTTAAAATATACTATTCTCTCACTTTCACTTTTTCTCATTTTTTCTTTCACCAATCACATCTACACATTTTTCACAAAAAAAATAATCATTATTACACATTCTCCTACAAATTTCACTATTCACTTACTCACACATTTCTAACTATTGGTCACATCCAATCATTATTTTACTATTTTTAAATTAAATTAACTTTTATCATTACATATCCATTCACACTCTCAAAACTTTTCAAAAACTTTCATCATAATTTTATTTTCCACTATTCTTTAGCGAAAAGAAAATTTTCAAAATGAAAGCATATTTGGCATGGTTTGTTTGAATTTAATATTTTTCTTTAATCGTTGTTTTTAAAATTCCAATTGATTTATTTTAGTGGTAATAGGCCAAATTAACCACTTTAAGTGAAAATAAAAAAATAGCCATGTTCTTAAAAAACACGTGTTTAACAATTTTGACTAAAAATTGACGGTTATTACCTTTCGTGATTTTTTCGATGAGGTATATGTATTTACTATTTTTTAAAAAATTGATGCGGTATGTACCGGTCAAAAATGTGCAAAGTAGACATTTGAACTAAAAAATGACTAAAAAACATAAATCCATTTTATGTTTGAATTTTAAATTTGAAATGTTTTGAAAATTTTAAACATTAAATTGGTGTTGGACTAATATAAGAAATATAACATGGTGAAAATTAAAATAGTCGAGTCGGATCAAGTTAAAATATTGTGATAAATATTTTGAATTAGAGTCTCACCTATATATAAATTTATCTATTTTAGTAAGAGTTCACATTGCCCCTGAGGCGTAACTCAACTGGTGGAAAAGATCTATGTGATGTGATGTTAGTACCTGCAACGTGGAGGTTCGAATACACCTGATAATATGTTGGATGAGATTTTCTTGTTTGGTGACTCAGTCTAAAGTAACTCACTAACTTGTTGAGCTGGTATTTTACGATTCACCTCTTCCACACTTTTAGCAGGACTACGATTTGTTGAGGCATATCTCGTGATTTATCTCCCACAAAGCTCTAAGAACAGGACAATGGAGGCCCTCAACAATGGGGCCATCCCTTAGTAATTGTTCACATTAAGCTGAAGATAATTATTAATTATCAATAAATACCTGATAATTAATATTCATATGCTCATGATAAACATTGCCTGAGCACTTCTGGTCGGCACGTGACACGCACGTGACAGAGAGCCACGTGAGGGAGTACTACACGTTGGGGGGCCTAAAATCTACCAAAAGGAAAAGGCTCAGAATGCAATAATGAAAAAGATAGTATCGTACTCCATGTTTTTAATGAATAAAAACAACCATACTATCGCCAAAGATATATCCAAGATTTTCCTTGAACCTTTTCTCATTTTTTTTTTTTTTTATTTTTATTTCTTGGGCTGTCATTTCTGCTTCTTTACTATCACTTTCTGAGATTCTTCTGTTGCAGCTTCTTCTTCTTCTTTTTCACATTCTCGAACTCGTACTGAGTGAGATTCATCACAACACGCAGTAAAACACACACCCAACGTGTGATAAAAGTTTGAAATGCATAATAGCTTCAAAGCTCTCACCAACTCTGATGTCTATTGCCATACCCAGACACCCTTTTACCTCAGGTGCTCGCAAAAAGCTTGTCTTTTTATTTTTGTGTGTGTGTTTATTTTAGTGTAAAATTGCATGGGTGTTGTTATGCATTAATTTCTTTTCCTTTTTGACGTATGATGTGTATATATATGTGCATGTGCTGTTTGGTGTAACTTTTTATGCATATTCGAATGTAGAGGTGAAGAAGTTGGTAGAAATGGGGCACGGTTTGCGGATCTTGGGGAGCTTGAGCAGTCAGCTGGAAATGGATTTCATCATGATGAAGCTGTTAATTTAAGCAGAAGTAAGCTAATCTTATTTTTCCCCTGTCTCTATCTGTTGTTTTTACTAATTTTTTAATTTTTGTTTTTTTGGGTTGTGAAATTAATTCATGGTAGGCTCAATATATAATGATTTGAAGGCAAGCAATGTCTCTGTTGTGTCTAGTAATAACTTGCAGTTTGGTGGACTCAACAATGTAAGCCTTCTACTTTATTTTTCAAAACAAACGTCTTTATGTACATAATGTGTTTGTTAAAATGATTCAACCACATTGTGTTATTATTACAGGGTTTGGGTTCAGCTGAGATGGTTTCATCAGGCACAGGGGTGGATTCAGGACAGTTCATTTCTCAGAAGGGGACAATGGTGGGGGTTGGAGCTTTGGGACATGGTCATTTTGACAACTGGGCTGATTCTGGGGTTGTAGCAGATCACAGCCAACAGACTGACACTTCTACAGACACTGATGACAAAAACCAGGTTCTTGTCAAATTCTCATTACCACCTCTAGGCTGTGAAAAAAGTTTGAATTTTTTCTAGTTACCTTTCAGAATTTTACATGTTTGGTTTAATCCTGTTTCTTCCTTAGCATATTTGAGTTTTTAGTGAGAATGGGACCTATCACTCTCTGTTTTGAGAAAATTAGTTCTTTGCAGAAAATAATTACCTTGAAAAAGTTCTTTGCAGAAGAGATCTGGTAGTCCCTTGTGTTTTTTACATCTCGTGTTTTTGTATCTTTCCTTGCTATATTCAGTCAGAATTATGTTTGAACTGGAGTTTGGTGTTGCTGCTTAGCCCTTAAAATCAACTTTAGTCCAAATTCATTACTGCTTCAGCTTTTGCAAGAGTACTTGTTGCTATTGGCTTAATTTTGGAAGTTTGGGACATTGGGCAAGCTTAACTGACTTCCTTTTTTGCTTGTATTAATTTGACGCTGTCTTTGAAGGCAAAGACGGAGGCATAGCCCCCCACTATGGGGGGGCCGTGCCCCATAACCTTTTTTGTCTTTTTTTTTTTTTACTATTTACTGTTTACTGTTTATTTTTCATAAGATATATATTTATTAGGTTCTAAAAAAAAGTTTGCCTCATTGATTGTGCTTTATATAGCTTATAAATGTATATATTTTGTATTTTCTTGTAAAATATTCCTGGATCTGTCCTTGTTTGAAGGTTGATTTATTCATTTGGTTACACATTTAACATTTTCAGTACCATGGAGTTCATCATGAAAGATTGATGGTTGTGGACTCTATGGACCAGTGTAAGGGGAAAATTGGAGACCAAAAGGTTGTCTGTTTGTTGTTTTTTTGTTGTTTTGTTGTTTTAACTCATTTCTTATGTGTTATGTGGTATCTTGGTTTTTGAAAGTGATTGAGTTTGCTTTTATTGCCTTTGTTTCAGGCACTTCGTAGGCTGGCTCAGAATCGTGAAGCTGCAAGGAAAAGCCGAATGAGAAAAAAAGTAATTGTGAATCTCTTGATATTTTTTGCTTAATCGTTGTGGACAAGTTGTATTATAAGAATGGATCATTTCAATGAGACCTGTGACAGCAATACAACAATTTATGTCTATCATGGACAATGCCTGAATGATATATAGGTTTTGGTTTTGGTTAGGCATATGTTCAACAGCTCGAGAACAGTCGGCTAAAGCTTACACAACTAGAGCAGGACCTGAAAAGAGCGCGCAGCAGGTACTTTCATGTTGCCTTATAACATGCCATCTTGTTAAACAACTAGAAATAAATTATGTGAACAAAGGAACTAAATGTATGATTAATTAGAAATTCTACCCCTAAGGTTTATCCGAATTACAAAAAAAGTAGTTATCTTTTAAAATTACAAATACCCCTTGATATTTGTTTATCCTTTCCAAATTCCATCCCTCATGAGGGGGTATTTATTAGGTAAATACAAATGTAAGGGGGTTTGAAAGATATTTGGAATTTTCCAGTAATAAGGCTACACCTAATGGGTGGTTTTGTAATTATCCCTTAAATGTATAACTTTGTTACATACCAATATCATGTTGCTGTGGTTGGCTTTGTATTATTGGTTTTATTACTTGTAACATATGTGTTTGATTGAGCATTATGTGACTATTTCTCTAACAAAGCCGCAGGGTGTCTTTGTGTCATCTGGAGTTTCAGGAGATCAGAATCAATGTGTGGGTGGAAATGGTGAGAAAAATCACTTCTCTGCATTTAGACAGCCTTTTACTGTGTAAACTCTGGTTTATCATTCCTACTGCTAAAATTGATCACTTAAATTTAAATTGTGTTTCTAATTATATTGCAAACTTTTTGATAAATGATATACGTCTATAGGGGCTTTGGCATTTGACATAGATTACGCGAGATGGCTTGAAGAACACCATCGACTGATTAATGATCTGAGATCCGCTGTAAATTCGCATGTGGGCGACAGCGAACTGCGGCTTCTTGTCGAAGGAGTGATGTCTCATTACGACGAATTATTCCGTCTCAAGAGCATTGGCGCAAAATCGGACGTATTTCACATGCTTTCCGGCATGTGGAAAACTCCATGAACGGTGTTTCATGTGGTTGGGAGGATTTCGCTGCTCCGAGATTCTCAAGGTGAATTATTTTCGTTTCCATTCGTTTTATGGTGTTTTCGAAGTCTTGATGTATTCTAATCTGTATTATTTTCGGGATTTCAGATACTTGGAAACCAAATTGAGCCTTTAACGGAACAACAGTTAGTGGGCATTTGTAATTTACAGCAATCCTCGCAACAGGCCGAGGACGCCTTGTCCCAAGGCATGGAAGCTTTGCAACAATCACTTGTTGAGACACTTTCTTCCAACTCTCTGGGTCCGCGAAATTCTGGAAATGTTGCCGATTACATGGGACAGATGGCGATTGCAATGAGCAAGCTCGCCACACTCGAGAATTTCCTTCATCAGGTATGGCCGAAATTTAGTTTAGGAGGGTAAATTACAAAAAATACCCTTGAGTTTCAGACTAATTACAGAAAAACCCCACTATTTTTTCAAAAAATTACAAGTACTCCCATGATATTTGTTTCTTTTTAACAAGTTACATCCTCAACACTCAACAGGGGGGGTATTTATTAAGAAAATGCAAATATTAAGAGGGTGTTTGTGATACCTTACATGGTATTTGTAATTTCAAAAGATGATTGAGCTTTTTCGTAATAAGGTCTAACATCTAGTGTAGTTTTTGTAAGGGATAGTTGTAAAAAAACCCTAAGGTTTCAGCTAATTACAAAAAAAAAAAAGCCCAGAGGTTTCCGAAAATTGCCAAAACACCTTTAGGTTTGATTCCACTTACATTTCTCCCTTCATAAGCAGCAAACATCTCAAAAAAACCCCTAATATTTCTAGAAATACTAAAATTACCCCTTAAATTCAAGCCATAATCAAACCTGAGAGGGTTTTTTGTATTTTTGAAACATGTCTGGTTTTTTTTTTATAATTAGCCCAAACCTCAGGGGGTCTTTTGTAATTAACCCTTTGGTTTACATAACTAGGCCTTTGGAATATGGAGTCCTTATTTTCCTATTTATCAAACATTATAAAGCTTTTTGATGGATTTACTCTTTTCAGGCTGACCTTCTGAGACAGCAGACGTTACAACAACTGCAACGAATTTTAACGACCCGTCAAGCTGCCCGTGCTCTTCTTGCCATCAGCGATTACAGGTCAAGGCTCCGTGCTCTTAGTTCTTTATGGTTAGCACGGCCTAAGGAATGATCTCAATTTCTTGCACCCAAATTGCCTATCAATTCCTTGGTTCCGTTGCAATGTTGTCGATCACCAATGTAAGTATAGCATTTCTTAGCGGGACATTAACTTAAGTGAATCTTTATCTGTATCTAAGAATTTTTCTACGCGCAATTTACTGATTTCTGAGTAATCACTATGAGAAGCTGTTTTTGTACTTCATTAATATCTTTATGAATCTGTATTTTGCTATATAGACCCTCTGACGGCATACTATAGATCCCATGTAGAGCAACCAATGCAAACTATTTCAAATGTACAAATTATAGGTACTCATTGCCAAAATCAGAAACTATCCGAACGTATATTTGATTTATATTGGGATGTAGATACATATTTCACATGTTTTTAAAGAATTAAAAGAATCTAATCATCAAGCTAGATCATATTTTTTTCTACTCGCTTGTATGTTCTTCCTCTTTTGCCCGTTGTCCTTCCTGCAGCCATATTCAAACAGCAAGGTTGTTAATTCCAGAAGATAAGAGCTAGAAATTAGCAATTCCAACTTCATAATTCTTAGGGAAAATTACAAAAACTACCCTGAGGTTTAGTCTAATTATAAAAAAATCAGTTCTTTTCAAAATTACAAATACCCTCTTAACGTTTGTTTCTGTTTTACGAATTAAATTTATAGAGTATCTATTTTGAAAGACAATTGGAGTTTTTTTGTAATTATGTTAAACTTTAATTATCCCAAATTATTATAAAGAGCACATACTTGATCTGTTTTTTCTTCTGGGTGGCGCAATTTGTGGTATGAAAACGCCAGTCCCATTGTTCCCAGTAGTTCTCCACAAGTTCAATATCCATGTTGGAGCTGCAAGATCATCTTCCTTGTTCGTCGACCAATTGTAATAACTTCTCTCTTGTGAAACACTACTACAATGGCCATTATTAAGGCCTTGTTTCTTGTTTTCACAAAATTCTTCATCAACGTCGTCATCTTCTGCCGTCAGTTGCATTACTTGTCTTCTGAGCTCACAATAGAAACCATCATCATCATATTCGAATTCATCGAACGTGTAATCATTTGTTACGCGCAATTCTTGTTTGAGACTCGGGTGATGAAAATCCATGATTAGAGGAGATTTGTATTACTGATTGCTTGATTGTGCCAATTGTGTGTGTGTATATATATATAGGTAAGTGGTTTGAAGGACAAGTTGATTTGGTTAGGTCAATGTTCAATGGTGTAGTGAAAGATGGTATTTTAAGTCTTCTCCGAGTGGCTGCAAATGCAAAGAAAATTCCAAGTTTTGTAATTTAGTGCATATGTTTTGATATTTCTACCTTGATGATTATTGCTGTACTAAATATTGTTAAGTCTAATTTGGGTATAGAGCGCGTTGAACTTTCATAGGTCTCGTGGAATTCCAAAATCATTAACTAGTTCCACTCTAAATACAATAAATTACCTAAAGGGATATCTTGAAATTTTCTTATGATTTTATCGGAAATTTCCAAGGTAGCAAAATGAAGTTCATAAATGCATGGAAAGAATGGGGTAATGGGTATTATAAATTCCCGAGTTTAATATATTACCTACCCTATTTATTGTGCTATATATGTTTCTTTTTTCCTGAATCCACAGGTCAGCTTTATCAACTGATCCTAAAATATATTTTACGTGTTGGGATCTTTTATTTTGATTTGGTATTGTATTTCATATTTTAAGGTCAAATGTATAATGTTTTTTTTAACTATTGTTATGTGAGTGGAACTTAAAGCACTAATATAAAGAGAAGACATGAATTGGTTTTTTAATTACTTCACGAAGTGATCTTTTATGCATTTTAAACGATGTTGCCTTCATAATATGAATAAGTAGTCAACTTAAACGTTGGTTATATGTCTCAAATTTAATTGACTAATCAATTTGTCTCGGCCGAATTATGAAGCCTAACTGGGTGACAGTTTGTAGAATATTGGTGTTAATTAATTAAACAAATTAACAATCATTAGAGAGTCAAGTCTGAGCTTGCTTCTGGATAATCTTCCCATTTTCTTAGTAGTATATTCTTGACTTTTGATCCGGCTGAATAAATTAAAGAATTTCATCATGTAACAGGGTTCAACTTTTGGTCAAGATTTTGCTACTCTTTCCCACTATTGTTGGGTTGGGTTGGTAGAAGTTTCCCCACTAATTAAGCTCCAAATTCCAAAATGGTATTTTACTGCCCACCAACATTTCAAGACAAAAGTTGATATCAAAGTTTTGACGTTTATGGTTTGCCAAAACCAAGAATGTTTTTCTTACCAGAAACAGTGATGTCAACTCAGTTAGGGCTTCCATTAGACTCCAAAAGGAAGAATTGTAGAACCACAATTTTGACACATGATCTACGTCATAATGGGATCAATCAAGCCCATATATGTTGTTTTCGAAATTTGGTAATAAGTTGAATAAAAGAATTAAGCAACCCTGCACAAAAGGTTCAACACTAGCCACGCATAGTTGGCATAGTTAAAAACAAACACCAGTTGCCAAATTGCAAACTACAAAATTGAAAATTCTACTGGTCTAGCAAAAGACTAATGTTTGCTCATCTGCACAAAGAGTGACAAGTGTAACTTGAAAACACATGATTAGGCCCTAATCCAACGGACTGACCTTGTTTCATTTTGGGTAGCGGCCCGACATAAAGGAGTGGCCCATGAAAATATCTACTTACACCTAATCACAAAAATCCATTACGAGCTAATTAATGTCATTTGTGCCCCCAAAGGCCTAATAGAAATATGACATGTATTTAGGGATGTCAACATTAGAGAAACATTAAATGGGTGGAATAGGATGAACCGGTGCTAGTTCTTGGGCCAAAGAGAAAATTGGGATGGTACCATTTGGATTTTTAGGGTTGCTATTTTTGAGGCCCAAATTCGTCAATCCATGAAAATACACATAAAATGATTGGGTCGACCGACTCTTTGGGCCTAATGGGCCGAACCAAATAGGCCCAGTCCTTTCGAGCATCTAAAATTGCAACATAGTCCAGTCTTTTCAATGAGGTCAAACCCATTTTGACACCTCTAGTCAACGAGCGCGTCGGGGTGGGGGATCATCCCCATCCCCATGGGATCCCCACCTCCGATTTTGACTTTTTACGAAGAAACCTTAATAATTTCAACCATGATAAGTTTTCTATAAAACATACAAGTTATATTATATATATAAAAAAACTAACAAATCACTCTTTAGACAAAAGAAATGAAACAAATAATAGTTTGTAAAGGCAATATCAACATATATATAATGTGGACTTATTTGTAATATATTAATTATATTAAGGAGTAATATGGCATATATGTATATCTCGGGTCCCGCAGGGAATGGAGGGATCTCCCACGGCAAGATATACGATCCTCATCCCTATCCCGTTCCACCAACAGGAAAAAAATATTCCTAATTTTCTGTCCTTCCACGAGGTAAAAATCCAGGGAATCCCGCCTCGCTCGAACGGATCCCACCAAGTAATAGGGATTTTTCTCCATTGCCATCTCTACATGTATTTCTATTGGTAAGGGATATTGTTGTCATTTGACAATATTATCCTATATAATCCATAGTATCAAACAAAGAATTGTAAACTATTTTTTTTTTTTTTAAAATAAACGTCTCAACACCTTATCTCAAACACATTACAAGCAAATTATATAACTAGTGAACATTACAATCCTAAATAATCTAATGACAAAAATTTTTTAGTCCTCTAAATGGATCTCTTCAGAAATTTTGTCCTCACTTATTTTGATTTTGACATTTTATCCCTTAAGTGAGATTTTTTGAAATTTTAGTCGGTACCCGCCTATAACAGGTAATGGTGACCCGGCCGGTGACGTGTAAATTTTAAAAAATATGAAAAAAATTAGTCCTCTAAGTAGATTACATAGGAGATTCAATCCTCACTTTTTCCAAACTTTAATATTCCTTTAAATGAAAAAAATTCAGAGATTTAATCCATTTATACATATAATTTCACTTTCTAAAAATTAAAAGTTAAATTCACTTTCAACCATTAAAATATTATATAGAAAAATATATTTAATTTAACTATAAATAACATCAAATTAATTTATAATTTTAAATAAAAATTAGGAAAATAGAATATCAAATAAAATTGTATTCAAAATTTAAGAAAATTAGAAAAATATAATATTAAATAAAAATTATATTTATCGCCCTAGTAGTTAAATACGAGATGGAGAAAATTTGATATTTAATATGTAGGAGTATACTATGAATATATATCAAAAGTTATGGTGAAACCATTGACAAAATTACATAAACAATTAATGTACGGACTTTTATACGTACGGATAAAGTAAAAAAATACTTGTTCGAAGTAAAAATATGGCTTATTTTGGCATTATTATTATATGAAATTTTAAACATTAAAATTTTAAATTAAAAATAGAAAAAAGGTACAATTGTGATCCATCTCAACCCGACCCATTGTCGGTCCCCTTCCTCTCCATCTAATTGAATGTTCCAAATTATAGATATTTAAAAATACAATCTTATGATAAATAACATGAATTTTGAAAAATTAAGATATTTATCAAATAATATAATTATCCTTTTACCTATAGATATAGTTTCTCACATTATTTTTGTTAGTCCAGTGGCTACGATAATCTAGAGGGGTGAATAGTTTATGCCGATTTTTCGCAAATCGCCCTCCTTTTTGAATCAACAAGTGAATGACAAGAATGTAAATGCGGAAATTAAACAACACTCGTTGATTTATAAAGGTTCAACCCACCAGGGCCTAATCCTCTACCACCCCAAGATCTGGGATGGATTTCAAAAAGAATTTTTTCTTTTTATTAATTACCACAAATAATACAACACCTTGAGGATCATCACAATCCTCTTACAACACCTTCGGGAGATTACCACAATCTTCCTTCACCACCTTTGAAGAGTACCACACTCTTCAAACACCTATCACCTAGATCACCAAGTGTATTCTTACCACAAGAATACTCACAAGGATGTCTTGTGTTGAATGATGGACAAAATTCAAGATTACAACTCTATAAAACCAATACAAAGATTGAGTGCAAGTGTAATCAAGAATCAAAAAGCCTAAACCTCAAAGATGTGCAAGTGAAAGTACTTAAATTTATTACAAAAACAAGAATGTAAAAATGAAAGCTTGAACAATTTGCGATTTCTTGTTGTGTATTTTGCTTATATGCGTTGTGTCTTGTGTCTTCAATTCATCCTCTATTTATAGGGAAGTCTTCACCAACATAGGCTCCCAACATAGGCTCATTCTTTCTTCACTTTTGTCTACAAAAAGAGGATCACAAGATGTAGAAATATTGTACAAAAATGAAAAGTAAATCTTCTTGATAATGTTTTCAAACGGCACAATTTTTTTGTAAAAAATTACATAGGCGTCGGTTGCCCTGTTTAAGATTTCGAACGTTTGAAAAAGATAGTGTGATCCGGGACAGGTCGTCGGGGGGTGCGGCCGTCGCCCAGGGTGCGAGAGTCGGCCCCCGCTGATCGGTCCCCTCTTCGTTTTTATGAGTTGAACGTTCTGTTTCAACTCTCTTTGCTTCAGTGTACCGGCCGACACTTTGGGCGACCGATCGATCGACCTCCAATTTTAAATGTTGTCCGATTTTTATCAAAAATAAACTTCAAGTAGTAAAAACATTTTAAATCACTTGGGAGTATTTTGACAACATTTATAAACATTGTTTTGGTGCAAAAACCAATTTAAACATAATCATCAAAATCTTGATAAAAACATTTATCTAACAAACTCCCCTTTTTGATGATTACAAACCAAAACAATTTTAGGAAGTTGATTTTAAAACAAAACAAATTTTCCGGTCTAAAACATCAATCCATTATAAGCAAGATTCATCATAAGTACAAACACACAAGGATATGAGCAAAGATTTTTCAAAATCATTTTTGCACAAGCTCCCCTATCAATATGCATATCAAGAACAAGTATACAAGCAATCAATTCAAAGCTAAAAGCTTAGCTTTTACAACTTAAGCTTGAATATCATGAGCTTATAAGCCCCTGTCACAAAAGCATCATTAGTCAAGTAAAAAGTCCATAATACATCACATGGACCATGCATAATCCATAGTTTTGGCTTTTAAGAGTTTTAGCTTATAGCTTTTCTTGCGAGCTTATTTTACGCTGCGAGCTTATTTATGCTTCTTTGAGCTTATGAGCGTTTTTCTTATTCTCCCCTTTGGAATCATCAAAAATAATGTTAGCATGATAAAACATCATACAATTATATCAAAGTGCGCAATTTTATAGATTTATCGAGCATATTGAGCATTTAAGCCTAAATTCGAATAAAAGGGAAAAATTGCTCATTTGATTTGTAAAAGCTCATTTGATTGATAAAACATGATCTCTATAAACTTATAAGACTTTTCAAATCAAGAGAATCATGTAGGTGATGAGTTTTAATTGAAACATTTTGTCGAACACTTGGCGTGCATTGAATAAAACAAGAGAAATATATCGCTTTGTGATTCGTTTAAGCCAAAAAATTTCATCACCAATTTTAATACAACAATATTCATTCATCATCAATCATCATAAACAACATATTAATACAAGAATTTCAACAAGATATCAAAATACAAGCATATTCTCAAGGGTTCAACCCAATTGAGATTAAAAGGAGAAATTATTACTATTTAATCGGTAAAGATGAACAATGATGATGATAATCGAGCCTCATGAAGTCCAAAATATAAAATACATGCAATAAAACAAATTCGAAGTGAAATTTGTGTGAAAAATGCGTAGGGGACGAAAAATGGACAAAAGAAGCCAAAATGGTCTGAAACCGAAAAACAAACGATTTAAACCATAAAATGGTGAGGGACGACGGTTGGGGGGTGGGCGACGGTCGGCCTTCCCCCAAAATGATGGTTCTTTTCGTTTTCCAAAATCCAATTTTCAACCAAAAATCCGATTTTTCGCCCTAAGTTTTAAAACGTGCAAAATACAAACGTAAACCTCATTCAATATGCATTATGCCTAACCGAGCTTGTATTAACGCAAAAGTATCGCAAGATAGCGGTTTTGTAAAAATGTCCGCTAATTGATCTTGAGATGGTACAAAAGATATCTCAATTTTTCGTTTTAAAACACAATCCCTTAGAAAATGATGTCGAATTTCAATATGTTTAGTACAGATTATGATGAACTTAGGGTTTTGAGCATTATTTATAGTGGATATGTTATCACAAAAGATAGGAACACTTTCAAAAGAACATTTATAATCCGCTAAAGTTTATTTCATCCAAAGCAATTTAGTACAACAAAAAGCCGTTGAAATATATTCGCTTCGGCCGTTGAAAGTGAAACACAATTTTGTTTCTTTGAAAACCAAGAAACTAGGCAATCACCTAGAAATTGACATGATCGAAAGTACTTTTACGATCATCAATATTTCCCGCATAATTCGAATCACTATAACCTTTAAGAGAAAATTTTTCATTCTTTGGATAAAATAAACCATATTGAATAGTGCCTTTCAAATATCGAAAAATCTTTTAACGGCACTCATATGAGATTCTTTGGGATTGCTTTAAAAACGAGCACATAGGTATACGACATGAAGAATATCCGGTCTACTTGCGGTTAAATAAAGTAAACTACCAATGATACTCGATACTTGGATTCATCAACCGGCTTGCCTTTTTCATCTTTGTCAATCTTGACGTTTGTTGCCATTGGAGTAGAAACGATTCTTCCTTATTCAATTCTCAACTTCTTCAAAAGTTCTTTTGTATACTTGGATTATGAGATGTATATTCCTTCTTGGCATTGCTTAATTTGAAGTCCAAGGAAGAAGTTGAGCTCCCCATCATGCCCATTTCAAATTCACCTTGCATTAACTTAGAAAATTTTTGCACAAGGATTCATTAGTAGCACCAAAAATTATATCATCAACATAAATTTGCACTAATAAGCAATCTTGCCCTTTTTCAAAAACAAAGAGAGTAGTATCAACTTTACCTCTTGTAAAACCATTTTGCAAAAGAAAAGAGCTAAGTCTATCATACCATGCACGGGTGCTTGTTTCAAACCATACAAGGCCTTTTTAAGTCTATAAACATCATTAGGCCTAGAAAAATTTTCAAACCCCGGAGATTGTTTTACATAGACTTCTTCTTGAATAATACCATTTAAAAATGCGGATTTTACATCCATTTGGTAAAGCTTGAAATTTTTAAAACAAGAATAGGCAAGTAAAATACGAATAGCTTCTAAACGTCTACGGGTGCAAATGTTTCATCATAATCAATACCTTCTTCTTGACAATAACCTTGAGCTACTAACCTTGCTTTGTTTGAACAATATTGCCTTGGTCATCGAGCTTGTTTCAAATACCTATTTTGTACCAAGGTAATAGTTTGAGATGGAGGACAAGGTACTAATTCCCATACATCATTCCTTTCAAATTGATTCAACTTCTCTTGCATTTCTAAAAACCAATCCCCATCTTCAATGGCTTCCTTAGCATTTTTAGGCTCTTTTTGAGATATAAGAGCTTTCTCGGCAAATTTTCCTCGAGTCATTACTTTATCAAGGGATCACCAATAATAAGATCTTTTGGGTGATCTCCTTAAATTTCAATGTTACGGGAAGATTCAAAGTATCACCTTTATCTTCTTGAGGAATATTTGAGTTTGAAGGTTGATCATTTTGAGTATCATCTTGAACAATGGGTTCAACAATATCCTCTTCATCACTTTCATCATTGGGTATCCTTTCAACACCCGAAGCTTCATTGAATTTGACATGGATGGATTCTTCAACAACCCCACTAGTCTTATTGTAAACCCGATATGCTTTGCTCTTGGTTGAATACCCCATAAATATTCCTTCATTTTTGGGCTTAAAACTACTCTTAACTAATTTGTTCTTTTGACAAGTGTCACATAAGCCAAGATTTTCAAAATTCAATTTGGGTAGTCCTTTTACATGTTGGTTTTTATAAATAGTTTGCAAATTTTTGTATCCAACATGCCCAAGTCGCCTATGCCATAAACTAGTTAAATCATTATTGGCGACAAGACAAGAAACATTTTGACTAACCAAATCACTTGTACAAATTTTGTAAAGATCGCTTTTCTAATTGCTTCACAAATAATTTTATCATTTTTGTAAATAAGACATTTTTCTTTATTAAAAACAACATTATAATTTGAATCACAAAGTTGGCTAACACTTATCAAATTGAACTTAAGCCCTTCTACTAATAGAACATTACTAAGAGAGAAAGAAGAGTTACCAATTTCTCCATTTCCAAGAATTATTCCTTTGCCATTGCCGAACATGACCACACCCTCTTCTTGGAGCTTGATGTTGGTAAAAGGTTCTCTCTTTCCGGTCATATGGCGTGAACACCCACTCTCCACGGGCCATTTTGAATCCTCTATTGTTGTTATAGCCCCTATAACCTACAAAGGAATTATTTTTAGGTACCCTATAATTTTGGGGTCCATGGGGTTAGCCTTGAGACCTTTAGGTCTCCAATAATAGCTAAAATTATTCTTCAATTTACAATTGCTAGTATAGTGTCCATTCTTACCACAATAAAAACAAGTAATAATACGAGGACTACTAGCACGTACAAAGGTTGGACCTTGGTCTTTTTCTTAAAAACATTTTGAAAAGGTTTGTAACCAAGTCCTAACTTAGAATGCTCACCTCTTTGTGCATCTAAAATTTTTGTGACTTTATCCGTACTTAAATTGAATCGATGCACATCCTTTTTCAAATTTTCAATATCATTTGTGAGCGTTTGTTTTTTGGTTTCAAGAGTACGGACCATAGTAAGAGTAATAGCATGAGTCTTATCAAGAGAATCATAGGAAGTAAATAATTTATCTTTTTCTAGTTTAAGTTCTTTATGCTCCTTTTTCAAATTCTTGTATTAAACAATCAAATTTTGAAACTCATTTTGCAATTCATCAAAATCACATTGTAATTCATCAACTAGGGAAGAAGATGAAGCATTAGAGCGTACCTCGGTATTTTCATCGTCTATGGCCATAAGACCATGTTCGGATTCTCCTTCCTCGTCGGTTGTTTCAAGTAATTCATCCAAGTTTTGACGTCCGCATTTAACGCCTTCTTTTTCGGAAAAGACTTTTCTTCTTTTGTTCCTCTTCCGCTAATTTTGGGCAATCGGCTATGTAGTGCCCGGATTTTCCGCATTTGAAACAAGAATTGTCTCTTGGCTTTCTTGCTTTATTTTTGTTTACAAATTTTGCAAATTTTCTAACAAGAGCCGCCGTTTCTTCATCATCCTCATCACTAGCATAATAAACATTATTAGAAGAAGATCTAAGCCTTTAATAATATTTTGCGTACCGGTTTAGAGATGGATGGTTGAGAATTTTTCCTCTCCTTGAGATATACTTCATAAATGAGGAGGTTCCCAATGAGCTCATCAAACTTGAGTGTCTCAAGATTTTGAGCTTCCGTGATTGCCGTCACCTTTTCGGACCATGTAGGAAGAAGGCGTTCAATACCTTGGTCACCTTGTCTTCTTCGGAGATGACCTTTCCAAGAGCCACAAGAGGGTTGACAATGTTGTCAAACCTTTCCACCATTTTTGATATGCTTTCACCATCATGCATATTGAAAATTTCAAAGTATTTCACAAGCATTGTTTTTCTTGCTTGCTTCACTTTCTTTGTGCCCTCATAGATGGTTTCTAATTTTTTCCAAACTTCATGTGCCGATCGTATGCCTCTTATGCGATTATATTCGGTGGCGGTAAAGAGAGCAATGTAAAATGTTTAAGGCCTTACCGTTTAGAGAGAAAGTCTTCTTGTCATTTTCAAAAACTCCTTGAACGATTTGGGAGTCGTGGTACCATCCTCCATTTTTGTTGTTGGTTGAGCAACTCCTTCAATGACCACATTCCAAATATCAAATCCAGCACCCTTGTAGAAAGCACTCCATGCGGTCTTTCCAAAATGCGTAGTTGTTGGCATCGAATAGTGGTGGCTTGTTTGTGGAGACGCGGTGGTGAGATAAGCTTCATTCGTAGCCATGGATCTTTCTGTTTTCTCGAACGAGCTAGCCAAAGAGTTTGGCTTTGATACCACTTGTTAGTCCAAATGGCTACGATAATCTAGAGGGGGTGAATAGATTATGCCGATTTTTCGTAAATCGCCGTCCTTTTTTGAATCAACAAGTGAATGACAAGAATGTAAATGCGGAAATTAAACAACACTCGTTGATTTATAGAGGTTCAACACACCTAGGGCCTAATCCTCTACCACCCCAAAGAGATCTCAGGGATGGATTTCAAAAAAGATTTTTTTATTAATTACCACAAATAATACAACACCTTGAGGATCATCACAATCCTCTTACAACACCTTCAAGGAGATTACCACAATCTTCCTTCACCACCTTTGAAGAGTACCACACTTTTCAAACACCTATCACCTAGATCACCCAAGTGTATTCTTACCACAAGAATACTCACAAGGATGTCTTGTGTTGAATGATGGACAAAATTCAAGATTACAACTCTATAAAACCAATACAAAGATTGAGTGCAAGTGTAATCAAGAATCAAAAAGCCTAGACCTCAAAGATGTGCAAGTGAAAGTACTTAAAGCTATTACAACAAGAATGTAAAAATGAAAGCTTGAACAATTTGCGATTTCTTGTTGTGTATTTTGCTTATACGCGTTGTGTCTTGTGTCTTCAATTCATCCTCTATTTATAGGGAAGTCTTCACCAACATAGGCTCCCAACATAGACTCCTTCTTCTTCACTTTTGTCTACAAAAAGAGGATCACAAGATGTAGAAATATTGTACAAAAATGAAAAGTAAATCTTCCGATAATATTTTCAAACAACACAATTTTTTTGTCAAAAATTACATAAGGCGACCGGTTACCATGTTTAAGATTTCGAACGTTTGAAAAAAGATAGTGCGATCCAGACAGTCGAAGGGGGTCGGTCGTATTACCGCTTGACCGGTCCCCTCTTCGTTTTATGAGTTGAACGTTGCTTCAATTCTCTTTGCTTCAGTGCACCTGGCCGACCTCCAATTGTAAATGTTGTCCGATTTTTATCAAAAATAAACTTCAAGAAATACTCCAAAAAATTAGTAAAAACATTTTAAATCACTTGGGAGTATTTTGACAACATTTATAAACATTGTTTTGGTGTAAAAACTAATTTAAACATAATCATCAAAATCTTGATAAAAACATTTATCTAACAATTTTTTCTAATTTTTATAAACTATTCATTTTTATTTGATATTGTAAATTCATTTTATTTTATCATAGTTAATTTAAATATATTTTTCTATATATTATATTTAGGTTGAATTAAATTTAATTTTTTATTGTTTAAAAGTGAAATTATATTTATAAGTGGATTGAATCTCTGGAAAAAAATTCATTTAAAGGATTATATTCGTAATTCGGAAAAAGTGAGGACCAAATCTCCTAGTTAGGTTCGCTTAGAGGATCGAAAAATTATTTTTGGCTTCTTTAAAAATTCACATATTAAATTGTCGGTCACCATTACCTACAATAGGCGGTGACGGGACTATAAGTACGAAAATAATCCTACTTAAGGGACGAAATGTCAAAATCAAGATAAGTGAGGACGAAATCTCCGAAAAGATCCACTTAAAGGACTAAAAAATAATTTTGCCATAATCTAATCCATTTTAATAATCCCATCACATCGCAAAGGAGGCCTAAAGCCAAAACACGATGGACTACATTATGTGATTTTGCTATCATTTACAAATTGCACTTGGCCAATTAACAACCGTTGTCAAAAGAAAATACTAAACACGAAAAAAGGAAGAGAATTAAACGGTTACCAACCGCCACCTGCTGCATCCCACGCACCGTTTCCCTCTCAAACTTAAAAATCAAATTCCCTCCTTTCGGATTTATAATATAATTATAAAGACCAATTACCCCAAAATACATGCCATTTTTAAAATGAACGCGTCTGCGCCACCATCAGCCCCACCAGAGCCACCACCAATGGCGGCTCCGGTCACCGGAGTTCGGTGAATCATTCCTTTCCGCCTCCTGCCGCTACAAACTTTGGGCCTCGTTATCCTGTCCCGTGGTCAACTGGCCTTTGTGATTGTTGCGACAATGCCAGCATTTGTAAGCCTCTTTTCCACACACATTATACTGTTAAATCAAATCAGTTCTTAAGTCTTTACTAACATTAATTAACCATTAATTCACTAATTATAATAACCTTTGTTTCGCTACTTTAATTAATGTCAATTGTTATATTTCCAGGCTGCTTAACATGTTGGTGTCCATGCATAACATTTGGTCGGATTGCAGAAATTGTGGACAGAGGATCCACGTGTAAGTCAACCCACACACGAATTACAAACAATTCATTGTATTTGGGGATAATTACAGAAAAACCCCAGGCTTGGGGTAATTAACTAAAAAAACCTAGACATATAAGTTTCAAAATCACATAAACTCATTGGGTTTGATTCCGTCTCTTAGTTGACTTGATAAAATTTATTGACGTTACCAATTTTTTACAGTTACATAACAAATAGCCTAAACTTTTCATCTGACTATTTGTAGTATTTAGAAAAACTTAGGAATGTAAATGTAAAATATTTTGATGATGTCAACACATATCTTCATTTCAACTAAATGTAACATGAAACCAAATTCCAAAGAGATTCTCTAATTTTGAAACTTTCTCTGGATTTTTTTGGTAATTACTCCAAACCTCGGGATTTTTTTGTAATTATTGCAATGCTTGTGATTTCATTAAAATTGTGAATCATTAATTAGATGGAAACATAGTACTAATTAATTTTGTTAATAAATGTTCAGCCTGTGGGGTGAGTGGAGCATTGTACGCAATGATATTGTGCGTGAGTGGTTGTTCGTGCTTGTACTCGTGTTTCTATCGATCCAAATTGAGGGGACAATATTTTCTGGAGGAGAGGCCATGCACGGATTGCTGTGTCCATTTGTGTTGTGAGACATGTGCATTATGCCAAGAGTATAGAGAGCTTCAAAACCGGGGACTTGACTTGTCCATAGGTACTTTTTTCTTGACCATTTTGAAGGATTTTATCATCATTTTATTTAATTTTACAAGTCAAATAAAGTTGTTTTTTTTTTTTTTGAAGAATGAATCAAATTATTGGTTTAATTCCATATGGTATTTTCTTATTCTATACGGTTTATCATTTCGTATAGGGATAGTTAGAAAAACTACACCAGATTTAGTCATTGAAGTTTGTAATTAGCAGTTTTATAAAAAGCACTAGGCGTTAATCGAGCGATCGACTAGGGCCCAGTGCCTAGGCGAAATTAGGCCGGACTTGGGAGGTTTAGGTGGGACCTAATTGGGAAAATAATGTAGAGGGACAAGGGAGCTAGCGCCAGGCGTGGATTAATCGGTGTGCGGAAATTTTTAAAACATTGGTATTAGACTGAGCTTCAGGATTAGATTTGACAATTAACACTTTGGCATAGATTTGACAATTAACACTTTGGTATATTAATATATCATGTGAATGTTAAGTGTATAAAATGATGTCATTATTGTACACATTATCATATATGATGTATAATAATATCAGACAAATTGACAAAACACAATAAAGAATAGGATATCCAGTTAAAACTATGCGTATGTATATTATTGTGAATTATCTTTCAAGAATTACCCAAATTATGGAACTTAGTGAATTGTTTTTTTCCCTTTTTTCTTACTTTTGTTTTTGTCAAAAGAAACAAAATAATCTTGAATTTGGGAAATGATTCAAATGAATGAATAGGATGGCATGGGAATTTGGAGAGGCAGAAACGAAAGGCTGCTATGCCTCCATCTGTTCAAGAAGCCATGAAACGCTAGACGACGACCAGAGGCATCCATGTGCGATTTGCTTTTTCTACTGAAATATTTGTTCACAACTTCTTTTTAGTACTACTACTTATCCATACATATTTATATATAATTTTCATTGGTATATATGTGAAATAGGAGACTAAACAATAAGCTTTTAACATTGAGTTGACATTATATGCCTGAAAATGATATATCCGAAATGGTTGCAAAATCCTTTCAGCTTTAGTTTGATTGGAATTTTCCCCTTTGGGAAAGATAATAGCGAGGATTTGGTTTGTTTTTTATTCATTTGCAAGTTGACAAATCTCATCTCAAAATATTTTTTACTTTAATTTTGAGACATATATTCATCAGTATTTTTTTTTTTGAGTTTTTTCGGAACGCACACACTGGATCGATCTTTTGACCTCCCCCACTAAGGAGGGAGGAGATTCCACTAAACCCGGAAACAGATTTCTTGTCCCAATTTTATGTTTCACTTCATGTTCCATTCATCTGGATGAACGACACATGTCAATGAGATAAACAGAATAGTTGATTGTTTAAAGGTAGTCTTACGAAGTGTGGAACACCAAATTGGAATATGAAATCTGAATCCACTGCGCCCATTAGTATCGGTATTTTTTATTCTATCCGAAAACATGTTTTTTTTAAACATCTAGTAATATATTTCTTTCTAAGTAGACAATTTTGGTGGATTTAGAATATCACAATGTATATAGGACGAGATTTTGGTTAGTGAATGTTAATACTACTTTGACAATATCGTTTTTAGTATATATTTTTTTTATGAATATTGACTTATCTCATGGAAAAAGAAAAGGAAAAAAAGAGCACCGAGGATTAGGTAATTTCGGTGCCGACTTCGGATTTGGATAATATTATATGACCTTCAAGTCTTGGTCAAAATTCTGTAGATCTGCTTCCGTATTTTCATTTTCCTTCAAGATCTATTTGGCCAACTTTTGGATCCGATTTCTGGATATCAATGAAATCGGCTTATTCTTTTTGGTTTGCAATTAAATCGTGTTCAGATTCTTTCATAAGAATCATAACTATATCCAGTCCCCTTTCTTTGCATTTTCCTTCAAAATTTGATAACAAAAAAAGAGATATCTATTCCTAACACTCATTCATTGTATGAGATACCATAAAATTTCAGCATCTTTACGTTTTATTCTAACTAGTAAGAAACACGTGTGTTGCACGTGATCCATTTGACTTTACTAATGTAATTATATTATTTAATAATATTATTGATTAATATTAAAATGTTTGAAAGTATTTACAAAGAAATAAATATCAATGAAATGCTCAAATTTATCTAAGCTTAAATATTTCAAAGTATTTTAATATATATTTTGCGCTACTATAATATAGATCGATATAGTATGAAATTATTTAAAGAACTCAATCCAACAAAAAATTTAAATTTTTTAATAAAGAATAAGTTCTTATATTAGCTTGAGATCACATTCATCAATCTTTTTTTCTTTTTTTCCTTTTCATGGCTAGAAAAGTTTTTTTCTTAATCAATTTTTGAACTCTTTTAGCATTAGATGCATTTTACACAATTAGACAAGAAATTTAGCTTATAATATAAGCTACTAATTAATATATCACATGTTATCGCATTAAAAAAATTAAATAAAGAAGTTGTATACCAAAATCCAGCATAATATCGTCATTTTATTTTCTTATTTAATTCAAAAATAAATAATAAAGGTTAATCAAATTCTTATACATCTTGTGCTCACTTCTTTTATTATCTCTCGATTTTTCGATTATAGAAATGCAAAAATAAAAAATTATAATATAAAATTATCTGTAATTTTTTTCATATATTATTGTATTTCTAATAAACAAGTCAATATTTTATCATAGCACTTAAACTTAAAATCCGCAACTGATGGCTCAAAAGCTACTTTAGAAAACCATAGGCAAGTGCACCTATCGTTTTGTAGTATAGATTATTGAGTACCGAGTGTCATTCCCACGAGGATTGTAAGTACTAATAATTACCGTCTTTTTGTTATTTAATCTAACAATTTTCAAAGTTTTGTTTGTTTAAAAAATGAAAAACAAAGAATTTAAAAATAATTGCAACTTACAAAAGATCAAATAAAAGTAGATTGTAGAATTAAGAAATCAAGAGCTAGAAATGTGTTTGAATGTAAACCCCTCTAGAATGTTTTTGTGATTCAACAAGATAAAAATACAACCAAAAACCCTTAAGCAAAAACCAACCTCTTTTAATAAAAACGCATGTTTCATGGACCGTAGAAATTTCCAATTTAAGTTAAACCTCTATCGAGCGAATAACTTCTAACCTCAAGTTGATTAATCGAAATCTCTTTCTAGTTAAAACCCCAAGACAAAAGATTATAACGATTTGTAAATTCCATATTAGGTTTGACCCTAATCCAGAAGATTTATGTCGTCATATATCTAGGATTGCATGCAACTCTTTTCACTTATATAGGTTCTATTTCACCATGAATCTCTCGATTTCCCGGTGAAGAATAAACTTCAAATCAATATCGCGCTAATACCAATTTGAATGAATAAAGCATAATATAAGTGAATCTCACAAATCATGAAGATTTTATTAAAAACATGCAAGCCTTAATCACAAATTTATTCTAGAGTTCATTACATTCAAACACTAGAAATTTAGTTACACATGGCTTTGACAAGAGAATATACTACACAAAAAGATTTGAATAAAATGAACATGGTGTACTTAGCTCTTATTCAAGACCAATTCAAGACTTCCTCCTTGATTGATTGCAATGATGTTGAGCTCCAAGCCTTCTCCTCTATTGCTCTTCAACTTCCAACTCTACCTCTCTTTTATCCTCTCAATGTATTTTGCTTTGAAACTTAGAATATACAATGAATAAACAATGAATCTCTCTATCAATGAATACTACATGAATTCCTTTCCCAACTCAAACTCTTGGTTTTCATAGGCACCATCTTTGTGAAAGAACACATCAATAATGCTAACAAATGCTCCACTTCCATGGTTGTTGGTTGAATCATTGTGTGCACATTCATGGTTGAGTTGGTTGAATCATTGTATTCACATGACAATACTCCACTTCCATTGGTTGAGTTGGTTGAATCATTGTGTCCACGTGACAATTGAGGGAATAATAGAGTTTGGTGCAGCAAAATGAGATGTAAAAGTTGCTCAAAGGTTGTCAAAAAGCAAAAAAGCAAAGCTTCCATAATTTCCGCCAAAAGAACATCCAGACTGGGCGAAAAACATGCCCGTGCTTTAAAAGTACGGGCAGACCGTGTTTTTGGATTTTCCCGAACACGGCCGTGTTTGGTACGTCGGGGTCGAAAAATTGCTCGTTTTTGACTTCTAAAAAGCACGGTTGTGCTTAAAAATACACCCTGCCTGTGTTTGACTGAAAAGGCCCCAAAATGACGTGTTTAGTTTGGGATTTTGAGTGTTTTTGCATCCAGAAACCCCCGGGTATATTTTGACATGAAACCATGGCCCAAAATTCACCAAAAACAGCTCCAAATCATCAATCTACACCAATAAAAGCACCTCGAAGTAATGTGAACTATGTACAATCAAAAATTTATGAAACTAACAATAAAATAACTCAAATCATACTTAAATATACACATAAAACATGCATAAAAAGACCCTTATCAAACCACCTCCAACTTTGAACTTTGCTTGTCCTCAAGCAAAACATTAAATAAAAAAAAAAATGATTCAATAAATTACAACACACAAGGATTTTTTTTTTCCAACACATTGAACACAAGCAGTCAAGTTCTTAGCCTTCTCAACCCGAATTAACCATTCAGTAAAAACACAATTTTGCAAAGCGATCGACTGTCAAGAAAGACTGTAACATCAGCAGGCATTATTCAAACTTGAAATCATCACTCCACAAATATTGATAGTTATGAATAACTTTAATTCAATAATGTTATGAAAATACAAGAATTCAATGGATCATTGTAGTTAGCCTACTAGTCATATAACCAAGCTTCTTGAACTTTTATTGGAATGAGAATTCAAGGAATATACATTCTCCCTTTCGATTTTTTTTTTTTGTAGGTCCTTTCGAGGCATTCTTCCACTAGGTTTATATTTTGAATTTTCGTTCAAACACTTCTAGGGTGGTTTCCCATACTCATATTTGTGTCGCCGTTTTACGTAAAAAGACAAACATGGGGCTCATGAATGCTCCTAGTTACTAAGCAACAACAAATAGGAGTATAACCTCGATTGGATTCCTTTTTTTTCTTCTTCTTTTTTTTTTTTTCATTTGTTTTTTTTTCACAAGCTTGGTATAACAACTAGTTAACCACCACTAAATCATGAATTCTCAAACGTTCATAACACTAAGCTTTGTCGTAAATGCCTTAACAAATCAAGTATTATGGAGTTGGAAATCTCGTCAAAATTTAGCACACATCTACATCAATCTATCCTAGACAATCAATTGCTTCACATTGAAAACATAAATCAAAAAGTTAATTTTGGTGTAATTGGGCTAAGTTATTGACTAGCAAACACTCAATTTGTTAAAAAAAAAATTTACCTCTTGTCGACAAACTAAAAATAAAAGCAAGCACACACAGACTAAGAATGTAATTGCACCCACCTCCAACTTTAAAGGTTCACATTGTCCTCAATGTGAAAGAAAGAGATGAATGAACACAAACAAAACACTCAAAAATCAACCATACTAGAAGAAAATAAAAGAGGTGGAAAAGAAAAATACGACCTTACTAGAAGAGTGAAATCGGTATTGAGCGACCATTGGATTATTTAGTACGGGACCTTCATCGGCATCTTCATACCTAATCAAGGATACACAACTCGAATACCGTGAATCATCAAATATAATATTTTTTTTTGAGTTTTTATTTTGAATTTTTTTTTAATAATAAAAACACGGCCGTGCTTAAAAAGCACGGTCGGGGCATGTTCGGTACGATTTTTTTTCGGCCAAAAAAAATTTTTTTTTTTAAAACACGGCCGTGCTTGAAAAGCACGGCCAGCGTGTTCGGTATGATTTTTTCCTACAAAACCGGGGATTTTTGAACACGCCGGGGTGTGTTCGCGATTTGGGTGATTTAACACGGCCGTCTTTTAAGCACGGCCAGATCAGAGTTTTTTTTTTTTTTAATTTTTTTCAATCCTCAAGCAATAAAAAAAAATTAAGTAAAAGAAAATGCACACAAAATGCCGGGTTGCCTCCCGGTTAGCGCTTCTTTAAAGTCGTATAGCTGGACCGTTTACCCAAATGTGGAGATTAGTCGGGTAGAGCTTTGGACTTATGAAAATCCCTTAGGTAAATAGTAGTATTACCTCCAACTTTATGCTTCAAAATGTGCTCTTTGAACTTTCCGGTCCCCTTTTCGGGCATAAGCTTCCAACATGGACTTTGAACAACACTTTTCTCCAAGAGATTTTTAGATTTCTCATCGTGCAACGAAATTGAATCGGCAAAAGAACAAGTAGTATCCTTTTCAATATCAACATGAATTTTAAAAATTACTTGTTCATCCCCCACTCTCAAAGTTAATTTTCCCTCATGAACATCAATGATAGATTTCGCCGTAGCCAAGAAAGGACGCCCAAGAATTAGAGGAACATCAATATCATCATGCATATCAAGAATAACAAAATCAACTGGGAATATGAATTTATCAATCTTGACTAACACATCATTAATAATACCTCAGGATGTTTAATCGATTTATCAGCTAAGTGAATGTCCATCCTAGTAGGTTTTAGTTCACTTAATCCCATATGCTTGAATGTATCATAAGACATCACGTTGATACTAGCTCCCAAGTCGGCTAGTGCCCTATCAACAGGTAAATCATCAATTGTGCAAGGGATAATAAAGCTTCGGATCATTAAATTTTTGTGGTAGTTCATTGGAAGGACATTTATCATTCAATTGCACATTTGATAATTTGTTAAGCTTATTTTCACTAGGAATGATGTCATTAAGATCCCTAACATGCTTTGAAGGAGGTTGAACAAGTAGAATATTAGTATGTAATTGCTTGAAAGAATCAAGGTACTTACCAAATTTGTCCTCCCTTCTATCTTCAGATTAAACTCGGTAAGGAATCTTGGGCTTGTATTCGCAACCACTTTTTCACGGGTTTGTCATCCCCCACATATTTCTCGCATGGGAGTGTTATGATCATATGGAACATTGATGGTGATTGCTTTTACATGCTCTCTTGGGTTTGCCTCGGTGTTACCCGACAAACTTCCTGTGGTCTTTCGTAAATCATTTTGCAATTTGTCCTATTTGGTTTTCCAGATTATGGATAGATGCCTCCCGATTTCTTAAAGATGTCTCTACCGCTTGGAATCGAAAGTATCTCATTGATTGCACAAACTTTGTTATAAGATCTTCCAAGTTAGGCTTACCTTGATTTGGCCGAACTCCGGAAGGCGTGTGTAGGTTAGGAATGGGATTAGGCCGTAGTTGACCTTGATTTCCCCAACTCGAAATTAGGATGTTGTCGCCACCCAGGATTGTATGTGTTGCCGTAAGGATTATTTGGGTAATTTCGGCTTGATTCCCAACGAATTGGCCTGTTCAAACTTATGGTATTGTGTGGGCGATCCTGATTATTATACGCAATCCCCCGCAAGTTTCACAAGATAAAACGTGCGGTGGTGGTGGTTTAGAGCCGCTAGATCGCCGATCTTTTGGGTCAAAGCTTTACTTTGTGCAGCTAGTGTAACCACCTTGATCCGCATTATAAACACCCATTGTTCGTTAGGTTTACTCGCACGGATTGCCATTGATAGCCATTCATGGCCATTCCCTTTATCAGATCTTGGCGCTTTCCTGGTGTTTTATTGTTCAAAGTTCCCCGGCCGCCGTGACGATCATTTGCCTTGTTGACGAGAGTAACCCATTGTAAAATGTTTGGACTTGCATCCAAATAGGAAGACCATGATGTGGGCATTTCGCAACAATTCTTTGAATCTCTCCCAAGTGTCGTACAAGGTCTCGTCAAGAGATTTCATTCCTCAATTGTGCAGTTTTGGCCGGTGGAAAATACTTCAAAAGGAACTTTTCGGCCATGATGCTCCATGTTGTGATTGTTCCCTTTGGCAAAGTATTTAGCCATTGTTTAGCACGTCCCCAAGAGTAAATGGGAATAGGCGTAAACGGATGGCATCGCGAGAGACCCCATTGATTTTGAATGTATCGCGATTTCGAGAAAATTTGCGATATGATTATTCGGATCTTTGTCTGGTAGGCCGTCAAATTGAACAAATTGTTGCACCATCTGAATGACATTTGGTTTTATTTCAAAATTATTGGCTGCAACAGCGGGCCTCACGATACTAGACGATGTGCCGTCCATGGATGGTTTGGCATAATCTTACATAGTTCTTTGTTCATCCGCCATGCCGAAACCTTTGCTTTCGTTAATATCTTCTTCGTGTTCTGTATTAGTACTTTCCTCTGTGTTGCTACCGGCGGTGTCGCGCTTCCAAATTCGACGACGAGTAGGCATGCATTGCGGTAAATAGAGAGGATAAGTGTAATCCAAGACTTACAAAGATAGATAAAAAGAAAGATGATGGTAAAAAAATGATTAAATTAACAAAAATAAAGCGTTCTTAATATTACAATCCCCGACAACGGCGCCAAAAACTTGATGGCTCAAAAGCTACTCTAGAAAACCATAGGCAAGTGCACCTATCATTTTGTAGTATAGATTATTGAGTACCGAGTGTCATTCCCACGAGGATTGTAAGTACTAATAATTACCGTCTTTTTGTTATTTAATCTAACAATTTTCAAAGTTTTGTTTGTTTAAAAATGAAAAATAAAGAATTTAAAAAAATTGCAACTTACAAAAAAGATCAAATAAAAGTAGATTGTAGAATTAAGAAATCAAGAGCTAGAAATGTGTTTGAATGTAAACCCCTAGAATATTTTTGTGATTCAACAAGATAAAAATACAACCAAAAACCCTTAAGCAAAAACCAACCTCTTTTAATAAAAACGCATGTTTCATGGACCGTAGAAATTTCCAATTTAAGTTAAACCTCTATCGAGCGAATAACTTCTAACCTCAAGTTGATTAACTCGAAATCTCTTTCTAGTTAAAACCCCCAAGACAAAGATTATAACGATTTGTAAATTCCCATATTAGGTTTGACCCTAATCCGGAAGATTTATGTCGTCATATATCTAGGATTGCATGCAACTCTTTTCACTTATATAGGTTCTATTTCACCATGAATCTCTCGATTTCCGGTGAAGAATAAACTTCAAATCAATATCGCTAATACCAATTTGAATGAATAAAGCATAATATAAGTAAATCTCACAAATCATGAAGATTTTATTAAAAACATGCAAGCCTTAATCACAAATTTATTCTAGAGTTCATTACATTCAAACACTAGAAATTTAGTTACACATGGCTTTGACAAGAGAATATACTACACAAAAAGATTTGAATAAAATGAACATGGTGTACTTAGCTCTTATTCAAGACCAATTCAAGACTTCCTCCTTGATTGATTGCAATGATGTTGAGCTCCAAGCCTTCTCCTCTGTTGCTCTTCAACTTCCAACTCTACCTCTCTTTTATCCTCTCAATGTATTTTGCTTTGAAACTTAGAATATGCAATGAATCTCTCTATCAATGAATACTACATGAATTCCTTTCCCAACTCAAACTCTTGGTTTTTATAGGCACCATTTTTGTGAAAGAACACATCAATAATGCTAACAAATGCTCCACTTCCATGGTTGTTGGTTGAATCATTGTGTGCACATTCATGGTTGAGTTGGTTGAATCATTGTATTCACATGACAATAATCCACTTCCATTGGTTGAGTTGGTTGAATCATTGTGTCCACATGACAATTGAGGGAATAATAGAGTTTGTGCAAAGCAAAATGAGATGTAAAAGTTGCTCAAAGGTTGTCAAAAAGCAAAAAGGAAAGCTTCCATAATTTCCGCCAAAAGAACATCCAGATTGGACGAAAAACACGCCCGCCGTGCTTTAAAAGCACGGGCGGCCGTGTTTTTGGATTTTCCAACACGTGCTTGAAAGCACGGCACTACCGCCGTGTTTGGTACGTCGGGTCGAAAAATAGCTCGTTTTTTACTTCTAAAAAGCACGGTCGTGCTTAAAAACACACCCTGCCCGTGTTTGACTGAAAAAGCCCCAAAATGACGCGTTTAGTTTGGGATTTTGAGTGTTTTGCATCCAGAAACCCCCGGGTATGTTTTGACATGAAACCAAGGCCCAAAATTCACCAAAAATAACTCCAAATCATCAATCTACACCAATAAAAGACCTTGAAGTAATGTGAACTATGTACAATCAAAAATTTATGAAACTAACAATAAAATAACTCAAATCATACTTAAATATACACATAAAACATGCATAAAAAGACCCTTATCAGCAACCCTCCTATTTCAGTGTCTTAAATATAATAAACCTTAACCAAATATATAAAAAGATTAATCCACTATTTCATCGAGAGTCAAATATTAAATAAAAATATTAAAAAATAATATGTCAAAATATCAATTTTGAAAACCTCTATCCAATTACATACAAAACATTTCACATAATAAATAACAAAATCAAAGATAGTCTTATGAAAGAAAAATAAGTTACCAATTTTCATGTACCAATATAATTTAATACAGTACAAATTAACATTTATGTTTTGAAATTATTTTGCAAAACTTAAGTTTTTAATTTTTTTTGTAGTACACCAAAACTAATTTATTTTTTAATTGCATAAAGTTTTAGAAAGATACATTATACTATGATACTTGCAATTGAATTTGACTATTTTGGTTTATATTAAAATCTACATAGTTGTAATTTTTTTGTGAGCCGTATAGTTATGAAAATTCTAAGTATTCTTAATATACTAAAACTAATGTATCTCTCAAAAAAAAAACTAATGTACATTTGTTTTTTGAAGAGACAATAAATTTAAAAATGATTTCATTTAATCTCATGTCCAAAATTATATTATTTATTATGAAATATAATTATCAATCCATTTTCAATGCTTCAACCAAGAGAAAAATTGTATTATATTCTAATATTTATTTAATTTTTTATTGAATTTTTTTTATCAAATAATAAAATATAGTTGCCAAAGATGTCAATATCAAGTTTTAAAAAAACCCTTAAGTATCTTCTTATGCCTCCTCATGCCCGAGATAATTCATATTGTATTTGGTTTAACACAACAAATTTAATACATAAATAGTATTTTGATTATTATATTGGCGTCTGAATTAATATGTAATTTAAGAAATATTAAACATGTACATAAATATCAAATTATTTTATATTAAATAGGTTTTTGTTGTTTATTTAACGTGATCACTTTCATATACACATAGCAACTTTCCATGCCCGATTCTTGTTTAGTTTTTTTTTCCATAATACTTCAGTTTGTTAAAATTAGAAAAATTAGAAGTGAAAATTATAATAATTATTATTTTTGTGGTTGAATATTTTCTAAAGATGTACCTTTTAAATGAATCGAAAATTTATCAAAAAATGTCTAATTACACATATTAAAAGTCATTTAATTTTTCAGTTTTTTATAATAGTTCTATTTGGTTTGATCATAAACTATCTTTGAGATTAACCCCAAATTATTTTTGACGCTCTTCACTCATTAATGGAAAGTATAACCATTTAATTTTTATTATTTTTTATTCTTAGTTTTCACTTTAATTTATTGTAATTATTTAATTTATTCTCGCTATGAATGTTGTATTAGCATTTGATAATTAACATATATATGATTGAAGTAATATATTAGTTTCTTTGCAAGTGTCAAATTGTTACATATTGAGTGAGATTATTTTCCCCCTTCTGTCGCATACATAATTTTTAGGCTTAATCTAAATTTAATTCATGTTTCACTCTTTCACATTATTTTACTAAAAAATAATTATTTCGGTACATGTTTTTTATTATAAATATCATATTAATATTTTAATTTTATAATTTTTAAGGGTTCAATTTTTAAACGACATTCAAGTTCTATAATAAATGTGAATTTATACGTATGAATTTTTTAATTAAGTTTGCCTTTTAATTGTTTTTTAATAATTATATGCATACAATTTTGAAACATTGTTTCGCACTTGTTCTTTTAATTATATATATATATATATATATATGTATGTGTGTGTGTGTGTGTTTGTGTGTTCTTTGGTTAAATAAAAGTCTATCATATAATTAAACAAACAAATATATACAATTTTGAAACATTTGTTTTGCACTTATTTTTTAATTATATATATATATATATATATATATGTGTGTGTGTGTGTGTGTGTGTGTGTGTGTTTTCCTTGGTTAAGTAAAAGTCTATCCTATAATTAAACAAATAAAGTTTAAATAAATAACAAATACTTAATTGCCCTTAAAATAACTATATTGTGAAATGATACTTCGTAAAATCAAAAGTTTTGACAAACCATATATGCATGCACTTATATCAATGGTATAAATTATATTAATATATACATATATATTTAAATATATATATATATGTATATATAAATAGAAATATAAATAGTATCCTGTTTAGTTTCGATGGATAAATAATACATTTGTTAGTTCAATGAGGTATCTGATACATAAATAAAGTAAAGGAAACTATGTATTCTCATGTGCCATTTTTTCGCATCAAAACACCTAATTTTTTAAAATTATTTTCTTTTTATATTTTTACTTTTAAATGATATTTCTTTTTTTCTTTTTCTTCTTTATATAATCAACAATCAAAATTAAACAAACATAAATTCTTGTTTTTTTACATTTTTAAATAAATAACAAAATACTTAATTGCCCTTTGAAATGATACTTTGTAAAATCAAAAGTTTTGATAAACCATATATGCATGCACTTATAAGTTATATCAATGGTATAAATTATATTAATATATACATATATATTTAAATATATATATATATGTATATATAAATAGAAATATAAATATTATCCTGTTTAGTTTCGATGGATAAATAATTACATTTGTTAGTTCAATGCGGTATCTGATACATAAATAAAGTAAAGGAAACTATGTATTCTTACGTGCAATTTTTTCATATCAAAACACCTAATTTTTTAAAATTATTTTCTTTTTATATTTTTACTTTTAATTGATATTTCTTTTTTTTCCTTCTTTATATAATCAACAATCAAAATTATAACAAACACAAATTCTTGTTTTTTTACATAGTGTTGAATTTTAATGGTTAATTTTTTTATATCATGTGAAATCCTTACATATGCTTATCATATATTGTTAAAAAGCTCTCTAAATCTAGTTTAATATGAAACTAATATTATTTGAAATTTCAAAATATCTTAAGAGTTACACACAAAAGAATCAATACTTTTGAAGTATAGAATATAAAAAGTCATTTGTTTTATAATTGAAAAAAGTAAAAGCTAAATAAATAATAAATTACTTGGTTACCCTTGAAATTTACTATATCAAAAGGATATTGTTTGTCCAATCAAAAATTTGAAGAAACATTCACACTTTTAAAATAGTATAGATAGATATAGATATAGATATAGATATAGATATAGATATAGATAGATATAGATAGATAGATAGATAGATAGATGTGAAGCATGTTTATATCTACTACAAAGAAATCATTTCAATTAATTAATGCAATAGTAAAAAGTGGCTAATACCTCATCGTTTTGTCCTCTAAATTTCAATAGAGGAAATTACGATTAACTCTCTGGACTATTTGCGTTTTACTATGTACATTATTTTTTGTTACATTTTATCATATAAACTATGTAAATTTTGCATTTTATCCTATATGGACAATTTTGCCTCTATTTTGTTTTTCTTAGAATTATAAAAATATTATGTTCATCAAGTCTATCTTGTTATCATATATAAAATTAATATTTCTTTAAATCCATATATTATTTCAAGGAAATGTAGCTAGATATATAATTAGTCAATTTTAATTAGGTTGTTCTTCACATGTATAGTTTACGATTGCTCTTTACATTCAACCTTAATAGGCATCACAATGGTTCATACCAACACGATAAAATGTTTTTTGCAACAAAACATATCGTCACTAACTTTAAACATTAGTGACCAATCTAAAGTGTTCGTCACTTACCAATTAAAATAAAAAAAACCAATATAAATTTAGTCAATTAGCGATGAAAATATTTGTAACTAACCAGGTACACCTAACTATATTATAGTAAAATAATGTATGAAATTAAGAGATCATTATTTTTCTTATCTGAAAGCATGATGGGTTGAATATGCTAGTAATGAACTAGTTTCATTGTTTTAAGAAAAACATAAATTTTAGGGGTAAAACTGTCCATATAGGGCAAAATGCAAAAAAAATTATATATTTCATATGATAAAGTGTAACAAAAAATAATTTATATGGTAAAGTGTAAAAAAACGAATATATAGCTAGAGGATTTAGTGTAAATTCCTCATTTCAATAATATCATAATGCAAGCCCGATATAAAATTTTAACAATAAAACCGCATCGTGTGAGAGAAATTATAAGTTGGCGCTTCTGCTTAATTAATCGACAATGATACAAAAACCTAATTCATATATACATGCAAAAACTCAATAACAAATAATTGACCTAAAAAATTATGGAAAATTAGAATATCCAAAGGACAGCTAATGGAATAAAAAAGGTTCGAGGCTTTTGCAGAATCGGATGCATCTATCTTGGAGGGGGATGATCCATGAGCTCACACTTCCATTCCTCGTGCTCTTATCTTAATTTGGGAAACAATGATGGTCAAAAAGAATAAAAGAATAAAGATACTTGCCTTTTGCCCATATGCATAATGCATGTACTTGCAAGATTTTATTCTCAATATGATATCTATACTTCTCTTTTTATTCCTGCTGATTCTGGTGGGTATATATGTGATCTATATTCTTTAACCCATAGTATTTGAACACAAAACAAATCCATAATTTGTGTTCAAATACTTTATCTAGCTTTCATTAATTCTTCATTATAAATGGGTTAATTTTCTTTTTTGGAATGAAATAGTTAAGTGGCCGGTTAACTTAATAATGTCAATTACTACGATAATCTTTAGGGTACTATTTAAATAGAATTGTCATCGGCAAAGACGGAGCTAGGAGGCTGGCAGTCTGGCTCCAACTCATGTCACACCCTCAATTTCATGAATTTTTTTAAATTAATATATAATGTATAAATTATTGAGTTTTGAAATTTAGCACCCCTAAAAAATAAAGTATACCTATTTATCTATTGTTTCAGAGTGTTTATTGTTCTAGCTCTTCATTGGTCATAAATAATATAATGATTTCCAATCTAGTCTCTAAAGTGCCTACTTAGTTTCTCAAAATACATATAGGATGAGTTGACCAATCAAGTCCACATATATAACTTCTTAAAAGTGGACCAGAAAAATCTAGAACAACATTTTTCCAGTAGAGGGAAACATTGACTCAAATTTGTTGCTGACAGAAGATGTTATGGGGGACAACCTGAAGTTAGGTTGTCTGTTTTCTTTTTCTTTTTTGTTTTTGTTCTACTCCAGATTAATAATAATGTATCTAAATATTTCTGTACAATAATGTTGTTCCTACAATTGTCATGCCACATATTTTATTTTATTTATTTTGTTGTCATGTCCCACACTATTATACGCCTACATGCACTCAATAATTCTTGAATGTCATGAAATTTGATTATTGCACACCACCTTTGACCTTTTATAAGCCCACCCCACTTCTATGTCGTGCCCACATTTGTAAAAATTTTCTGCAACTCCTTTTTTAAATCCAATTTTATAATGTTTGGTGATCATTGTGGCACAGAATAAAGAACATGAATCAGACTGTTTTTCTCTATCATTGTCGCTTCGTAAATGTTCAATAATTCTGATAGGTTTTTAGTAAATTTTAGATTTTGATCTCATAAAAGAATGAGAAATAATATATTTTGCAACCTTAATTAATACATCATATATAATTGGCAAATTATTGATTTATATCATAGCTTCTTCATGTTCAATTACAGATGAAATATTATTTTTAATTCTTAATGTAATCACAAATAATTAAAATAACTCATTAATTTAGCATCATAGCTTCTTCATGTCCAATTAAAGATGAAATATTATTTTTAATGCTTAATGTAATCACAAATAATTAAAATAACTCATTAATTTAGCAAGTACGCGTCCGCAATAAGACATATTTTTTTTTATCGGTAACAATAAGACATATTAGCCGGCTGTCAAGTGTGATTAATGTATCTTTTACCTGTTCAAATATTTTTTTTTTTGACAGCAAAGGAAACTTGATTTCATTAATTCAACTGAGTAGAATCCAGCATTACAAGTTCCTTAACCCAATCAGGGAAATCCTCATGCTCCCACACAAAAGGGAGTTGGGATGAAGAAGCAAATTTAGCAATACAATGGGCCATATGATTGGCTGATCTGTTGACATGAAAAATGGAGCATTCACCTATACTTTGAAGAATCTGCTTAATCTTTGAAGCCCAAAATTCAATATAACCACCCACCTCCTTATCCTCAATTACTGCTTGAATTGCTAATAAGGAGTCTGAAGCTACAAACTGAGGGATTACTTTAGCATTGCAGGCAATTTCCAATCCTTCCTTGATGGCTCTAAGTTCAAGTTCCAGAATAGACCCAGCATTCACGATTTTCTTGCCAAACACCAGCAAAGGATCACCCGCCCAGTTCCGAATCACGCCTCCTATCCCAAACAAGCCTTTCCCGAAATTGACACACGCATCAACATCCAAGCGTAATTTCTCTTTTGGCGGGGGAATCCACTTCATCAAACCTTCCGTCTCCACTTCCCTACTTGAATTTTTATGTATCAATCTCGCCTTTTGAAAATTTTCAAGATATTTCCCAGCACCCTCCACCATTTTAATCTGAGAGCACTCCCCATTACCGTGAATAACTCGTTGACGTTCTTTCCAACAGAGCCAGGTGTGAGTTGCGAAGGCTTCGAATTCCTCCTGGGCTAGATTAGTTTGCATCCAAATACACAGTTCCAACGTCGAGCCAAAGCGAGCGAAATGCAGCCAATATGTCCAGTCCTGGTTTTTCCAAATTTTCTTTAGAGCTGGACAGAAAAATAGCGAATGGATCGTGGAATCCTGTCCATGCCAGCACAGTCTACATCTTCCAAACGTCAGGACGTGGTGTCTTCTCAGATTCATACCTGTTCAAATATTTTAATTACATTAAAATACAAAAGCAATCACACAAAAACGTTGCTTTCAAGAAAGACTTCCATTTTGTTTTCACATCAAGTAAAAATGATGTAATCAATTAAACTCCCTCTTGGGAGTGGAGGGCTCCATTCTCCAACGGGCTCAAATCTAAACACACACACATACCCACATATACATAAATATAAATTTCTTATAATTAAAAAATGACAAAATTAACTATTTTTTTAAATTCTGACATGAGATGGATAATTGGAAGATAAAATAGTTTTTAAATTATTGATAAATGAAATTACGTGCAATTGGACAACTCAAACAAATACCTAAAAAGTATTTAAAGAAAACCAAAATCGAATGAATTTCGGGCAGAAACAGACCTAAACGAATCAATTTCAGGCCAGAAACATATCTAAATGAATATATTCTGCCCGTTTCATTCGAGAAAATGGTCTTAATAGAAAATCGAACGTGTTTCAGAAAGTAGAAAGTTACACTCATTCCAGTTTTACCTTTTATTTCGATCATTGCAGTCCAATACGCGCTCGTTTCTACGTCACATTCTCATTAAAAAAGTCGATCTCTCTCCATTTTTTTTCCAACCCAGAGTATCTCCATACCAGCTGGAGGTACATTCTTGATCACAGCCTTTCCTACCAGGACATCTGTCTTTCCCAGAATGATCCTAATCTAGGGGATGAGGAGCAAACCTCAACTCCTCACTCCACGTTAGTCAATATTTAAACCCAAAATCTTGAGATCTGATTGCAACAATAAGACTTAGGCTGACCCTTAGTATTATTTAATTAAAATTTCTAACTACATTCATGTCCACATAAAAACACGTGGCAATCTCCAATTAGTCGCCCCCAATTCAAAAAGTAAAAGATAGCAAGATCCCACTTCCCATCTTACCTAAAACCACTTATCCCTATATAAATACCCTAAATAAGTCCCCATTTTGGCACCAAGAAACAATCCCAACTTCACTTCATCATCATATATTCCCATTTCCATTCCCATTTTGGCACCAAGAAACAATCTCAACTTCAAGAAGAATGGCAGCCATGACCATAGATCCAAATCTTACCCTTCAAATCAACACCAAATCACAACCCCAACAGAGACTAGTAGCCGAAGAAATCGATGGCCTTATAAGGGTCTACAAAGACGGCCACGTGGAACGGCCCCAGATCGTGCCATGTGTCCCCCCCTCATTGGCTCCCGAGCTCGGGGTCACGTGCGGCGACACCATCATCGACACGTACACCAACATCTGGGCACGTGTCTATGTCCCAAACGCCAACCAATCAAAACACCACCTCCCTTTGCTGGTGTATTTCCATGGCGGTGGGTTTTGTGTCGGCTCGGCTTCTTGAGCTGTTACCACGAATTTCTAGCCAAATTAGCCTCTAAAGCCAATTGCGTCGTCGTTTCGGTCAATTACAGGCTGGCGCCGGAAAACCCACTTCCGGCGGCCTACGACGACGGCGTCAAGGCCGTTAATTGGATCGCGCACCAAGTGTTTGTTAAAAGTCCCCAATGGTGGACTAGTAAATGTAACGCTTCAAATATTTTCTTGGGCGGTGACAGTGCTGGCGCTAATATTGCGTACATTGTGGCCTTGAGATTAAGGCCGTCGGAAATTAAGGGGCTCGTTTTGATACAACCCTTTTTTGGTGGGGAGAAAAGGACAAATTCGGAGAAATTCATGGTCCAGCCGCCGCGGTCCGCCCTGACGGTGGCGGCGGCCGACGCGTATTGGCGTCTGTCGCTGCCGGCCGGGGCGGATCGGGACCATCCGTGGTGCAATCCGACGGTTAAGGGGGCGGCCGCGGGGATGAGGGATTTGGGTATGTTGGTGTGTGTGTCGGAGATGGATATATTGAAAGATAGGAATTTGGAGTTTTGTGGTAGTTTGAAGGCGAGTGGTTGTCGGAGAGTTGAGGCAGTGGTGTTTAAAGATGTTGGGCATGCATTTCAGATTCTTAATAAGTCTCCTGTGTCTGAAATTCGTGTTCATGAGTTGATTTGTCATATCAAGAGTTTTATTAGTAGGTAAATAAAAGGGGAATAAATAAAGAATTTAGATGTCCTAGTTTTATAATTTGTATTTTAGGTATTGAGTCTCATATGGTTTTACATTTTAGTCATGTAAATATTGTCTCATGTATATAAGATAATGTAATATATTATTATCAGATTCCATTTTGCTAATAAGAGAAAATGATATAAAATTATAAAATATTTGATAAATTAAAAAAAAAAACATAATGGCATAGTACGTAATTTTATTATTTTTAGTTTTTTTTATCTTTTCTCTCGGTTTATGTTTGCTCAAAAAAAAAAAAATTGCAAATGGGAGACATGAAAGATAATTGGATGAAATGGTGTCTAATCTTTCATTATCTATTGTATAGTTGGTTGGTTACAAACTTCCAATGTTCGAATACTAATTAAAGTCCAAGTTGGTCTTATATTGTAATCGCTTTTATGGATTTAAGTTAATGACATGGATTATACCGAAACACAAAAATATTAATTCTTTTTTCGTGAATTTGGGTTTGGCGGGCTCCGATTGAGATTTTATCTAAATATAGGATGCATTCCATGCGGGATCGATTCTATCAATTTTTCCTTGCTCGAACTTTAAAGTTGGGTAATTTTTTTCTATACAAGCTTAAATACATAAATATTCTCGCTATAATTAAAATAATATACATCCAAATTCAAAAATCAATATAATTATTTAAATACAACTCGATTTAAAATTTTGGCGGTAAAAAGAAGTAATAAAGTCAATATAGTCAAGTTGTTCAATAATTCATTTCTCAATCGATAACATAACTAACGCTAACCCATTCAATTTTTTGTGACATGGTTGATTATAGAAAAGTTTTAACGAGCTTCAACTTCGAGAAATGCCCTTCTAATGCACTTACTACAATAATGGCGCCGTCAACAAAATTTTATAAACAATGGAAGTATTTCAAAAACACCCATCCATTTTCTTCAAATTAATATCCACCACATCAATTACAAATTTGTTTCTCTTGGTAAATAACACTTCAAGAATAATATCTTACATCAATGTAAGTTGTTTAACAATTTTTCAATTTCTTGCCTTTTTAATTTGAGAAATTTTAAATTTATGACTAAAAAAATCAATTGCGATAATTTTATTAGCAAAGTCGCAAGTTGAAATCGATCCTGGCCATTAATTATTGGAAATGTTTAAATGCTTAGACACTCGCCAGGCAGCAGATCGGGACCCAGCGCCTTAAGTGGGACTCCGGGAGGATTAGGCGGGCCTTTCCGTGAAAAATCGTGGCGGACAAGGGCGAGGGCACAGGCCAAATGATTAGGTCAGCCCAAAGGATTTTTACAACAGAGATTATTGGTGAAAGACCTTGACCATTAGTCGCAATCAGAAATGTTGTCGGCCACTATTTGACGGGTCACTTCACCACAACCAAATTTTTTATCTACCGGGCTTTAATATCCTAGGCCCAAAAAAATATCGGGCCTCAAAGACGCCAGCCAGTGGCTCCTACCACACTTTAGTGTATTTTTATTGAGCCAGCTCAATGGGGCTCCCCAAATTGGCGCCGGGCACTATATTAACTGGTGCGCCCAATTTTAAAAGCACGGTGGCCTGACTGAGCCAAAATTCCCGGGCCGACTTTTGACTCATTTCTGGCTAATGTCAACTTTTAATTTTTTTAATCTACATAATAAAGTGAATGAAATCCATTATAAAGTTTTTTTAAAAAAAGGAAAATTACACATAATATCTTTGTTTTTATCACAAGTTTACCACACAATACGCTTATATTACTCTTGTGCCTATTTTTTACTTTTGTACCTAATTTTTTTTTTACGTTCCTTGCTATTTTTTGATTATTTTTATTTTTATTTTTTTATTTTTTATTTTTTTTTTGTTCTTGCATTTGTTTTATATGTTATATAAGTTGTTTGAGGTTGTTTAAATTTGTTTCTTTATTGTTTTCTATGTTGTTTCTTTGTTGTTTCGATGTTCAAAATAACTGTAACCTATTCTTTATCTTTTTATTCATATATTATTTTGTACATTTATATATTATTTCGGTGTTGTTTTATAATATTTTTAATGTTGTTCTAATATTTTTTTTTGTTGTTTTCATGTAGTATTCAATATGTAAATACAAATTTTACCTATTTTTAAGTTTTTTATTATTCATGTTGTGTTTTAAATATTTTTTACGTTGTTTTTAAGGTTGTTTCCATACCCTTTTTAATGTTGTACGATAGTTCTTTGTTGTTTCATTGAAGTTTCGATGTTTAAATACAATGTTTTACCTATTTTTATTAAAAGAAACATGTTATAAACAATGTTGAAAAATACGAAACATGTTTGAAACGTGTTAGAAATGTGTTTGAAACAATGTCGAAACACGTAAACATGTTTGAAATATGTTTGAAAAACAATGTTGAAACAAAGCGTAAAATTTTCCGGTTGTTTTTGTTGGAGCGTATTGTTGTGTAAAAAGAGCGGGGAGCGTAAATTTAGGTAAAATTGCATAGGGAAGCGTAAAAGGCTGACATTGACTTAAAAAGGGTGGGTATTCTTGTCATAAGCCTAAACAAAATCTCATGGGCAACGGTAATTGTACTTGGGCCACCTTTCATAGTTTAATTAGGTGTGACGGTATGGGACTGGATTCGGAGATTTGAAAATCTCTAGAACCGTCGAAGTTCGAGAGATTCAAAATTTAATCTCCGTAATCCCAACCATAGAAAAAAATCTTCATCCCAAACCGTCGAAAGTTCGGGATGGAGAATCGATTCTAATGGGACTAGACGGTTCGAGACGGAGATTCGGAGATTAGCCATAAATAAAGCATACAAATTTGGAAAAACAAAAGAAAAATAAAATCAATATAAAATTCACCAAACGGATTTCTTCTAGAGTTCTAGTCTCTTTTAAAGATAGTCTCAAAATAAAAACTAAAATTATAATAGGTAAGCCAATACAAAATTCTAAACTTAATTACACTCTATAATACGATAATAGTCTATTATTTGGGCAATTGTCATTCTATTGACATAGAACATATATAATTAACTAATATTTTTTATAAATTAACATGAAATAAAAAACTTGTATAAATTTATAATCTCAATGTGTCATACTTAACAACTTAACATAATCAATAAAATTATATTTATAATTTATGTGATGTAGTAAAAAAAATTAAAATATGATTTTTATATTGTTATAATATGGTACTATTACTTGTTTCTCTTTTAAGTGCAATTTACTAATCATTTAACTAATTTTAATTTCAAATTATTTACTCTATTATTAATATCAAAGTTTTTTAAAATTCATAATAGTTGGGTAAAGATATGGTTTTTTTAAATATGTTTTATATTCAATTTAATCTCAAACAGGTTTGTAGTTAATTCAATATCAAAATAAAAACAACATAGAAATAATGTATATGTATTTATATAAAATCTTTAAAATCGGTTCTAGCTTGAGGTCTTTGGTTCTGAGTGGTTCGGTATGGTTGAAGACGGTTCTCGGTATGAGTATTTGAAAATCTCGAGGAACCGTACCATGAATATTTTGGTAATGATGCGGTTCGGTGAAAATCAAAAGTCAAGCGGATATTTTTGGTTGAGAGATCTTTGAAGTCCAGGATATCAGTTCGATTAGAAGTAATCTCCTCCAGTACCGGCCTAGTTTTTAATAGTGGCAACATTCAATTATTGTGTTAAATATACTCTTGGGATAATATTTTTATTTAGTAATTTTTTGGTTAGCAAAAATCTCATCTCATACATCTACTATATATTAAATACATTCAAAATATTGGGGCCCTAAATTAGTAATTTTTTGGCCGAGTTGACCCAACTCTTTCACCTAATGCAGGAAGCTATAATATCATCTCATCTGAGTTTTTTTTTTTATGGCCAGGGAACTCATGTACTCACTACTCTTCGAAATACAAGACTTGGATAAACCTTCTAGCTAGACGTCTATAGCTCCCAAACAAATTTTAAAGCTTTATGTATACATGCATGAAGCTATAATATCATCTCATACAAATTTTTGAGTTAAAGTTTGGAGGGTTGAAATTTTTGTTTAAGATGTGAATTTTTTTGTTTTTTTTTTCTTTTCGGTCTTTTTCTTTGGTACTTGGAAAAGTCATCAACGGTAAATATCGTAAGGAGGGTTAAGTTAGTCAACCGTATATATGATAGCCTTAAATTGCCATAATTGAGATATTGAATTTAGATGTCCGATAAACCATTAATGTCAGATTGTTTGTCATGTTTATTGAAGACACAGACAAACTACGCATTATTCTGATGGACATGAATGTCGGATTCTTAAGTTACATGATTTTAACTTTCCCCCCTAAAGTTACCCTTTTACAGAAATAATGCTGTGATAACATTTACTCTTTTCTACTCTATCTATAAAGTAATAATTACTATATACATGTATACATAAAGCTTTTATATTTTCAACTTTTTTATCTAAATTCACATGCCAAATCAAATTAAGGTAACTTTTCTAGGATATAGATAGTAATATATATTAATGTCCTATATCCAAGAAGTATGGCCACGTTTTATTTGAATTTGTTGACAGGATTTTTAACATTAAATAAATATATAAATTATACTGTTCATGAAAAAAAAAAAAAACTAAAGGGAAACCCTATGTTTGAGTTGAATATATTAAATTAGAAACTAAAATTGGAGTAAGTATGAAGTTTTCTGGTTATTTATCGCCGTAGTCACTTATACAGTCTTCTTTCATACAATGACAGGGACAGAGGGGGCCAACCTGGCCCCGACCCTCCTTTTATTTTTTTATTAATATATTTTAAAAAATAAAAAAATCAAGTTATAATTTACATGATTTATTTTGAGCTTTTCATCAGGCCCAACCCATTTTTATGTGCCGGCTTCACTTTTGGAATTGGCTGTGCCATTGCTTTCATATGAACTAGATCCTTGGATGGACAAATGCTGCCTCAGCCTTTTCCTATGGGCTACGATTGTTACTATGCAAGAATATATCTCAAATTTCAAGTGAGGACAACACAAGACAAGAGATTACTATGAAAGTTTGTTTTTAAGGTTAGACGAAGCCAAGCAATATATTGCTATTTTAGTACTTGAATTTCATACTTTTGAATTTCAGTGAGAAAATATTATAAAAAAGATCTCTATGCTTGAACTTAAGTTACGGAAGGTAAAAGTTGAGAACCTGCACAACTTTCTTTTTCATCAAATAACTCTTACTTCTATATTGATGCTTGATCACTGAAAATGAATATTGAAAGAGATCAATGAAACAAAAATGTCTCTTATCTTTTCTCTTTCCTTTATTTCTTGGGTAACAAAACCATGATAATAAAAATAGAAAACTAATAAAATTAATATTCACGTTGTTCCAAATTATTGCCCCTTGAGATGTATAAATTTCACTTTAGTTCAAGATCAGAAGCTACACAAGTAATTAAACAATTTCAAGCAGTGATACCAAAAAGGCCTAAAAATTACCATTTCAAACTTTTTTAGAAGCTTTTGATTCAGTTTACAGTTAAAAATACACTACCCTTTATAACACACTAATAGAGCAGCAGAAGCCTAATGGGGATGACAAAAGGCAAAAATTAAAAAAAAATATGAAAATACAAAGCAGATGTAATGTGGACCTTAGGTCCAAACAGATCAATGACTATCTAAAACCCCACTAGAATGGAAGGTCATATGAATAGAAAACAACCACTATGGAAATTAAAGGGGCACAGACTTATCTAGCTCGACATCATTACATGATCGAATGACTGAAGTGCTTGATTGGCAAAAAACGGACATCTACATCAGCGTCCTCAGCAAGCTCGACCAAACTGGGCGTATGCTGTTCTCCACCACCTACGGAGAAAGCAAAATTTCCAGACAGTTGAGACACCCAGAATACGTATGCGGTATGAGACAGAAAATAGAATATATATGGGTAAATTAAAAAAAAAAACATCCATGATATTTTGGCGTAATCACAAAAAAAAAATACCCAATTATCTTTGAAAATTACAAATACCCCCATTGAGGTATTTTTTTGCTCCCTCTAAATATGTAATTGTAAAACTGAAACAAATTTCAACTTGAGTATTTGTAAATTTAAAAATAAATTTACCCTATACAGAAAAAATGAGGTGAAGGAGAAGTTTACTCACGGATTGATCAACGATGGGGATCATGGACTGCAAAACCTTAGCCACGTTAAATTTGATATTGGGCACCCTGCAAATGATATAATTCAGCTTTACTAGTAGCGTGAAAAGTGAGACTCCAGCTGATAGATGAACATGAAACTACCTGTCCCGTTGCAGTAGCTATCACAGGCAATAATTTAGAACATGTTATCTCAGAACCCATCACAGGAGCAAATCTAAATTGCCTGAAGAACAGTCATCCGATACAAATAATGCGGATTATTTTACCATATCCAAAACCTGCATGGGATATGCCACAAGATTGTGAAATGTTCAAACATTAAACAGCTAATAATTTATCAGTTGTATCAGCAGAAGAGTTACACCAAAGGAAGCCATTTGCATATTTAAGTATAATTGAAAAAAAAAAAAGGTATTTTCAGATAGTCATCCACAAACCTGAGTGAACTATATGCTGCATGGCCCACTCTGGACCGAATTCCTCAGCTAGACGCTTCCAAATTATTAGCTGCAGCATCGAAAATGGAATAAACCTGCACAAAATCCCAAGAGTTAGACAAGCTCAGCAAATAACAAGGGGGAGAACAAATTTTTTTAGTGCCCCATTGTAGTCAGCGAAGAACTTCAAAAGCTCGAACTGCTTCTTTA